>PYHX02000413.1:87019625-87050656 GCA_004302925.2 Cochliomyia hominivorax | reverse complement strand
ATTCTAGTATATACACTTAACTACAGACTTGCATAAAATACTAAGCTAAGTCTGGTACAAGAAACTAAACTATTGTCTCGTATAAGAGACTAGACTATTCGCTCGTATAGAGACTAGACTATAGAATGTGGTCTCATATAAGATATTAGACTCGTAAAAGAGACTAGACTATGGACTTTTATAAAAATATGAATCATGGTCTCGTATAAGAACTGGTATAAGAGACTAGACGACAATCTTTCAATATACTATATTCTCCTACAACACACTGCACTATAGTCTCGCGTAATACACTTAACTATTGTCTAGTATAAGACACTAGACAGTTTCTCCCGACTCGAGATATTAGACTAAAAATTCAGCTAACTTCACACATACGTTGTTAACCAGAGTCAGGACTTCTTCAATTCCATTTTTCTGCTTCAGCAATACAAAAGGAAAGTGTATAATATTATAAGTGGGCACCTAAAGTAATAGTAACGTATAGGATGCTGAATCATAGTCTCCTATAAGGCACTAGACTATTGTGTCGTATATAAGTCTAGACTGTAGTCTTGTATAGTCTGGTTAAAAGACTACTTGATAATTTTTTTTAAACTACTCGATAGTCTTGCATAAAAGAGTAAACTAAAGTCTATAGTGCTCTCTATAAAAGATTAGTTGATATTCTTCCTTCGTAATAAGAGTTTGGTCAAAAGTCTATTATCTTGTAGAAGAGAACAATTTAAACCTTTGCATATTGGACTAGTGAACTAATTAGCATAAAAGACCAGTTGAATAATCTCTTGTAACAGATTAGTCGATTGTCTCGTATAAGAGGCAGGTCGATAGTCTTGTATGATAGCCTATACTCTAGTCTTGTATAATAAACTAACCTAAAGTCTGATACAGGAAGTTACATAACTAACTTTAATCACAATATTTTTCTCAGTGTGCAATTAATTTTGTCAGCGACTGTTTATCTATTATTTTATAAATTTACGTTAAAGTGTTTGCTTGTGTTTAAAGTGTAGTAGCTCTCATCCGCACACTCTCATACGCTGTTTAAGTCCTACTATATTCTATTTTATCCTTAAAATAAATATTTTAGTCCTTATTGTTTTACTAGTAGTTGTTTCTCTTCTTCTTCTTTATATTGTTTCGTATTTAGTTTGAAGAAGCAGCATTGGAACAGCAGCACTTTCAAAGTAATATCTTTTCAAGGTTCCTTAGCTGAATTTTTCTTTTATTCCTCTTAAATATTTGCTTTGGCCCAACACTGACGACAATGTCGTTCTTTTTTCCTCCGTCATTGTCTTTATTTGTTGTTGTTGTTTTATTCTTCTCCCTTTTAAATTTTTTATTCATCTAAAATAAACACTAAAAGATTTTTAATAGAGTTCTAAAGCGACACTTTCGATTGTCTTTGTGCAACTTATGTGAAAATTAAACTTTAAGTATGTTGGCATTTCGTTTCCTTGCAGCATTTTTTTACTACATTTTGTTGCTGGCGCTTGTTTGGTTTGTTTATCGTAGATTTTTTTCTCATCTTTTCGATTTTTTTTTTTTTGCCTTTATCCTTTTTTTATATTTCTTACCTTCTTATCTAGGATTTTAGAGGAGCAGCAAACAACACAAGCCAAAGTAGTGACAAGTGGTAAAAATAACTATAAAAAATATATATTTTCGTATAAATAAATAAAAGTACTCTAAATACACTTTGTTTTAATGAAATGCTTACGAAAAGCGAACAAAAAAGAGAGAAGGAAAATAATCACAAAAATACTTAAAAATAAAAGAAGAAAATAAAATAAATTGTTAAGAAATAAAAGAGGAATTTTAGTCATTTTGAGGTTTTTGTGGAAATAGATCAAATTAAAAGAGGAAAATAAAATGTTTTGCTTAAAAATTTTGGTCAGTTAAATAAAATTTATTTAATAATAAATTTAAAAACTGTTAAATTATAAATTGAGTGACTGGTCCTGAACTAGAAATGAACTATAACTGAACTAGTACTGAACTCGAACGGAACTAGAAATGAACTAAAACGGAACAAGAACTGAACTAGAATCTGAATTAGAATTAAATTTGAACTAAACTAGAACTCAACTAGAAGAATGGAACAAGAACTGAAGTAGAACTGAACTAAAATGAACTAAAACTGAACTAGAACGGAACTAGAGCTGAACTAGAACGGAAATAGAACTGAACCAGAGCTGAATAGAACTTAACTGGAACTGAACAAAAACGGAACTAGAACTGAACTAGAACTGAACCAGAATTGAACTAAAACTGAATTAAAACTGAACTAAAACTGAACTAGAACTGAACTAGAACTGAAACTAAATGAACCAGAACGGAACTAGAGCTAAACTAAAACGAAATGGAACTAGAACTGAACCAGAGATGAACTCGAATACAGCTGAATAGAACTGAACAAAAACTGAACTAGAACTAAACCAGAATTGAACTAAAGCTGAATTAGAACTGAACTAAAACTGACTAGAACTGAACTAGAACTGAACTAAAACTGAACTAGAACTGAACCAGAGATGAACTCGAATAAGCTGATATGGAACTGAACAAAAACGGAACTAGAACTAAGTTAGAACTGAACTAGAACTGAATTAGAACTGTTCTAGAACTGAAGTATAGTTGAACTAAAACTGAACTAGAATTGAACTAGAATTGAAGTAGAGGTGAACTAGAGTTGAACTATAACTAAACTAAAAACTGAACTAAAACTGAGCTAGAACCGAGCTAGAACTTAACTAGAACTAGAACCAAACTAGAACCGAACTAGAAATTAAACCCGGAATAGAATTGAACTAGAATCTGAGCTAGAATCTGTAGTACTTATGAACTTTACTTAGATCTTATATTCCCTACTGCGGATTAGGCAAATCCTATAGCCTTATCCGCAATACCATATATGATAGGAATATAAGCTAAAAAACGTGTCTTTATCAAAGACTGAAATCTCGATTTATCTCAATTAAAGAATTTGTAATGAAGAAAATGTTATCTGGAATCTGATTATACATGACTTTAGACTCAATAGTTCGGCAAATGGGATCCACAAACTGGAGTATTATCTTTACTTGAGGATGATTTATAAATTTGACTGAAGGTCAGATTATAGTCTTGATTGGGTGTAAACATATATTCACTGCTGGTTTTTATATTGTCTAAAGTGTACATACTTTCAAATGGGGTGGATTACTGTCTTTGTCAGATACAGATCTGTAGTTTGTAATATATATATTGAATAATAGCCTCAAAAGCTAACTAACTAACTAAATGTAGTAACTAAAGATAATTAGAATTTTATTTTAATTCGTTACAAAAGTCTGTTCTATATACTTAAATAGAGACTGGATTTTATATTTAAATACTATACAAGACTCTATGCTGGTTATTTATCTCAACTGAAAAGGGGACTATAGCTTCAATTACAGACTGAAATTTAGCCTTGGCTAGGAACTATGTTGTGTTGTAGTCTTAACTGAGGGCTATTCTATATCCTAAACTATACCTTTTTTCCACCTATAACGCAAAACCTGGAACTATAAATTTAAGCAACGTGAATAAAAATTAAGAGCATTCAACTTTACATTTAAATGCATGTATGTATGTATGTATGTATGTATGTATGTATGTATGTATGTATGTATGTATGTATGTATGCATGTGTAATGCTATTAAAATAAAAATATTTTTAGTGATTAAAATAAAAATCATGTTTCTCTTTTTTCCATTTAGTTTTTTCTTGTTGTTTCAAAAAAAAAAAAAAAAAGAAGAATACAAATGCATGAATTCAGAATAAATTTTTTTTCTGTATTTGTATTTGTTTCCTTTTAACAATTTGCATTCAAATAAGAAGAAAAACCACGCATACTCGCCTCAAACAAGTACACATTATGGCATACAAAATGTTGTGTTGTTGTCAATACACATATACACACACCTATATGTAAATAAATATTTAAACACACACACACAAACTAAAAAAAACGAAATGAGGAACAAACAAAAAAACTTGTATTCGTAAGTTGATGAATGTTTCTTAACAAATAATGCACGGAAAGAAATAAGAGGAATTTAAAAGAGACTGGACTGTACAAAATATTGGCTTTCGGTTATATGCACAAGTCCAGTAAGCCAGTTTCCAGCCTCAAACACAGTTTAACTTATAGTTAGAAAGTTCTTGGATAAAACTGTAGTCCGATCTATAGTTCCTACTCTACTTTGGACTATAATTCATTCTCTCGCCAAAACTTGAGTTTAGGCCTTTGTTGAGAATGTAGTCTAGTTTTATACATAATTTTGTTCTAGACTATAGTCCAGATGTGGTATTGCTTCTAATCCAGTAATATACTTTTGGTTTTAGATCAAACTATAGTTTCATTTTTAGTGAATCCATAATCTTGTCAATAATTAACTCTACAATATAGTCTTTAGGACTATAGAAACTTAGGTTTCTAGAGGACTCTAATGCGGTCATTAGTTGAAACTAAACTGTGATATATTTAGAACAAATTGTTTTCCTATTTCTACTGAGGACTATTGTCCAGTCTCTTGTTGAGACTGCTTTCCATGCCTCAGTTGAGGGTACGTAGTCTAATTGGTTGTTAAGACAATAATGTAGTTTTTGTACCAAGAATATATTTCAGTCTCTGTTATGAAACTATAGTCTTATATTATCTTATACAAAACTACAGTTTATTCTCTTCTATGAGACTTTAATTTATTTTCTTTTTCGATATTTATTCCAGCCGCTTATGTGCGACTAAAATTTGGTTTCATATACGAAACATAATTCTAGGTTTTGATACAAAATCAGAGTCTAGTCTCTTGTACGACACTATCTAGTTCCTTTTATGAGACTATAGTCAAGTCCCTTATATAAGAATATATAAGACTTAGACTCTTATACGAGACAAAATTATATTCTAGATTCTTCTTTAATACTTTAATCTAGTCTCTTTTAAAGAGTATAATCTAATCTCTAATAGAGACTCTAGTTTAGGCTCTTATACGACAATATAGTCTATAGCAATACGAGATTTTATTTTAACATCATACACGAGTGTATAGTTTCATGACTTATACGAGACAATAGCGTCTTATACAATAATATAGTATGAAACACTAGTCTAGCTTTATACAAGACTACAATCTAGCCTCTTATACGAGACTATTCTAGTCTCTTATACAAGACCATAGTCAAGCTTTCTTATACTAGACTATACCTAGACACTTATACGACCATAGTCTACCTAATACGAGACTATTTAAACCGTTATCAAGTCCCTTATATGGAACTTTTGTCTGGACTTTAGTTTTTGTACATGTCTGCAATCTATAGTCATTTGTACGAATCCATATTTCAGCAAAGCAACTTATACAAGACTATAAGCTAATCTCCCATGTACAAGACTATCACCGTAAAAAAAAGAATATATTGAGATTATAGCGAAGTCTAGTTAAGTCCAACCATTCTTCCGAAATCCTTTCAGTGTCCTCTTCAGTGGCAGCAATGAAAATGTTAAAAATCCTCTCCCTCTCTCATATATTCAACTGTATATAAAATTATATGAAAAGCTTTAAACAAAAAATGAACAAGCTTTTAACTATACATAAAACTACTATAAAATATAAATAAAATACACACATACATACATACATTCATAGAAATACATTCATGCATTTATTCATATATTACACTCACACACATATATACATATGTAAACAAACATACACGCAAAATATATAAAAAATACAACAACTTGAACACTTAAAGGATTTAAACAAATTTGCACGTAACATGTACGGAATTGTTAAATACAACAACAAAAACCTGAATGAAATAAAAGTTTTTTTTTAATTCTCTTTTTTATTATTCAAAAAATAGAGCAAAATGCTGGAAAGAGAGCAAAGTACAAAGAGATGAGGTAAAAAAAAGTGATGTGAAATATAAAAGTTTTTATGTTTTAAATAAAATTTAAATCTACATAAATGTGTGTGTGTGTGTTTGTTCATTTGTTTGTTTGTATAAGTGTGTGCATTATAAAATAGACAAAATGCATTTGTAAATAAATACAAATAAATGTACACACTCACATACATACATATACATTTTTAGACATAAAACTATAGAAATACTTAAAAATAGTTATAGTAAATAAAATTTTACAAATACTGTTACATACATTAACTGCTATTGAGATGTAGAATGCTAAATGCAAAAAAAAAAGAACTACAAATTGTATTTGTACTTTATTTTATACAATTTACAATTGCAGTTAGTTTATTGTTCTGCGGAATGAGGGAATGAGGACAATTATTTATTTAATGTCATTAAATAGATGTTTTTGTTTTTAGCTTAGAAAAATTAAAGCTGATTTGTAAGTCTATATAGAAGATATATGTAGTGATTTTAGGCCACACTCAAAACGAGTGTTTATACTAAAATTTGAAGCCTTTCTGTCAGTAGGATCTAGTAAGCTTTATTTTGAGAGAGTCATTCAACTTGCAAGGAAAGTTTCAACTCTTAACTTACTGTCATATAGAAATAGATCCATTCTAATGATTTAAGGTCGTTGTCGTAGTCAGTAGGTCGTTAAACCTAAACCCTAATAATTCACCTAGATCGTCTAGCATAGTGTATAGACCATATAGACTAGTATAATCTCCTAGAGATGGTTATCTTTCACTTCCAAGAGTTGAGCATTCACAGAGAGTGTGAAATACCATTTCGTCCTTATTCATATCACAACAGCTACGAAAGCAATTCAATTACCACTGATTTTAGACATTAATATCAAAATATGCTAACAACTGTGGTTTGTGTTTGACTTATCATGTGAATATCATAAGAAGGCCACAACCCTTTGAAAATCAAGTATGAGTATACCTATGTCCATCTTCGCTCGGCTAAATGAAAGAAAAGTTTGACCAAACACCCAAGTGGAATTTCTGCTTATTCTGCATTGATTCTTAACATATTCCGGTTAATATATCTACTTGTTCAGTACATAGTATTGTGCTTAGGAATCCATATAATATAATATCAGAAGATCGAACCAGCTTTGACCGATCTTCCTTGCATTTATAGATCATAAATGAAGTAGTGGTTGAAGCCTTCAGTGAGAGACAAAAGTGCCAAAGTTTCAATGATAATTTCTGGTTCATAACTTCCTACAGGCAGTGAGAATAATGCATTAATCCGGTAGTCGATAAGAAACTTCCAATAATCATGAAGAAACTAAATCAGATTCAACACCACAGTTAATCTTAAAACCATCTGTAAATTCGATTTGTAACTCATTGTGGGGTTATTCTAATTCCAATCACTCCTGGAGAGAATTAGATTTTCAAAACTCTTGTCGAAATTTGAATTTGAATGATTTGCAATGTAATCTGAGTTTTGGATTACATTCTTCCCTGGCAGCGGGTTCAAAATCTTGGCACTACCATATGCTTCCTATTTTCAACTGCTGACTTAAGTCTAATCTACTGTTAGCAGTGAATATCAATGTGGGAATAAGACGCAATACAGTATTCAAAACTTCTATTTCATTCATTATAATGGGACGTGCGGTTGCTTTGTATATACATTTGATTGAATATTTTATCATTTAATCACCATTTAATGGCATAATAAAATAATGTGTATGTCTCGATTCTTTCACAAGACTATGACCTCTTTGTGAAAGACTCCGTTATATAGTATAGTCACTGTAGTATGCTACAGATATGCAGCCGCTAAGGAAGTTTCATCTACCTCGATGAATTGGAAATGTATGCAAAAGATAATTATTAGCACCAAGAAGAGTTGGCTGCCACAATTTGGACTGAAATCGATGGAGAAGAAAATAATGTTAAATCGAGCTCGGGAATAACATACTAAGCAGTTGCTCCATATGATCGACTTATCTTCTAAGTCTGCAAAAAAATATGCATATGAAAAGGCTACGGTGACTAGTAGAATCTTGAATAATGTTGAACGAACATAAAAGACAAAAGCGATTGATTATATCGATAGTTTCAATATCATTATTAGAAAGTGTATGTTAGATTTGGAGGCAGAATCGGAATACATAATACAGGTTCGATAAAACTACAAATCCAGTAGGTAATGCAAGAGAAAGAAAGTAACAGCATAGAATGTTGAATAATTGGCAACAAAAATAGCAAAATTTTCAAAAGGGACATCTAATATCACATGTAAAAATATGACACAGTTCCTTTCTCCTCAAACTGTTGATGTTTCGTTATTGGTGATGTGGAACAAGTCCAAGATTTCAAATCTATGACATGTTCTCGAATGTAAAATTCGGATGGATATCGTTTCCGATAACGTAATAAACATAATGTTCGTTTCCGAGGAGAATTAGGTGTTGGTTAATAGGCTTATCTGGCAAGTGAACTAACTATTAGTTTTATCTGCCTCATTGGATTATTTAATCTAGACTTAAATAGAAGACTAAAGTCTAGTCATTCAGTAGAGAGTATGATCTAGTTTGTTATAGTAGACTATAGATTACGAGACTATTATGTAATCTCTTTCATGAGATTATAACCAAGGCTCATACATGAGCCTGTAATTAAGCTTTGGCTCTTACCGATACTGTAGTATAGTCTCTTACCAAGAGCATATACTAGTATTTCATAAGAGACTATATACTAGTCTCTTATCAAGATTATATTTTTAGTCTCTTATAGGAGACTTCAGATTATTATCTTATACTAGACTATAGTCTTTTATGAGAAACTATAGTCTAGTTTCCTAGACTATAGTCTACTCTCTTATACGAGTAGTAGTCTAGTTACAAACGCGATACCTTTCTAGTCATTAATGCAATTATGTAGAGTAGTCTTTTCTACACTGCTGGTCTAGTGTTTTTCAGGATATTTGACTAAAGTCTTTTATTTGTGTATGAAACTAAATTTTCTAATTAAAAAATCTGAATAAAATTTAATCATGTCAGAAATAATTTAAAAAAAAACCCTGAAACTCTTTTTAAGTTCGTAAAAAAATTAGAAAAGAGTAAAAGTATTTTAGAGCAAAAAAAAAGTTTTGCAATAGTAGTATTAGTAGTTTTGTTGTATGTAGTGGTATAAGAAATTATAGTCGATTTAATTTTCCAGTCCAGTTATTTTTTAACAGGGTTGAATGCTTTGGTTTGGTTTTTCGGTTAAACTCATACTATTTTTCAAAAAATAACGACATAATAAACTCTTCACTCAATGACACACAGACACCCACGAAAATCTATATGAAAAGTAAACATTTTACAAAAATATATCCTGTAGTTTGAAAACATACACAGCCACAAGGGAAAATCTCAATACTACAATTTCAGTTATAGTTTGAGGTCTACTGCAGGGTTTTAAACATAATTGGAAAGTCCCCTGTGTTTCTATATTTTACGACATCCTCCTCAATTTCTTTGCTTGTAGTAGTTTGTGCTAATGTATGCGTGTGATTTTTTTAAGTTTTCTTTTTTTTTTGGATGTTTGAGGTTGTGCGTAAAAATTAATTAAATTACGTTTGTAGCTGTAAATGTTTTCCTGATTTTTTACATCCTGTCGGTTTTTTATTAGTTTTTTTTTCATCTCAAAACTTCGACAGCGTTATGATGGTTTATTAGAAAAAAATCCATCCCATCACATATTTCCATATGTAAAATAGTTTTCAAAGTAGTTATAGTTTGTTTTAAGGTATATCGGGGAAAGAGGAATGGGGAATATGTAAATAAAACCCCCAGGTTTTTAATTAATTAAATTAAAGGTACGAAGTAGATGATGATTAGAGTTTATTTATTCATTTATGATGTTGGCTCTTTTGAAATGTGGAATGTGACTCCAACTTTTGGATTTATTTGTTAACTTGTTAAAGAGAAAGTTTTTGAAAATAATGAAAATTCTTTAAATTTTACCATTAACTTGAAAAAGCTTTATTTTAGGATTCTAAAATTTAGTTTCGTATGCCTAATAAAAGGAGATAATATCATATTGACTCTGGTGTAATCTCTATAAGACTATCGAAATATAATACCACACTGTAGTCTATAGGAATATCAGATTCTACTCGAGTACCACTCAAATTTGTGGACTCTATACGAATATCGGAGTATATACAACTGTCTAGTCTCTAAACGATTGGTAGTCAGTAGTCTAGTCTTTATACAAGAACCAGATTGTAGTCTAGTCTCTTTACAAATACAGGAATATAGTTTAGACTCCATAGGACTCCGTAGTCTAGTTTCTATAAGAGTACCAAAATACTGTCTAGTCTCTATTCGAGTACCCGACTATAGTCCAAAAAGTATACGAATAGAGTCTAGTACTCATACCAGATACGAGTTGTAGTCTAGTCTGTATACCAGTAGCAGATAACAGTCCCTATACGAGTACCGTGTAGCACTATCAGACTGTAGTCGAGTCTCTATACGAATCTCAGACTATAGTTTAGTTACTTTTCGAACACCAGACTAAAAACTAGTCACTTTACGAGAACCAGAATCTAAGCTTGTCTTTATATGAGTACCGGTTTCTGTGCGTTTACCAGAAATTAGTCTCGCCTTTATACAAGTACCATAATAGAGTTTAGTTTCTATAAGAATAATAACTTACAGTCTAGTCTCTAAACGAGTACAAGACTATAGTTCTAGTTTAGAAGCAAGAACTAGTCTAGTTTCAGACAGCAGTCCATTTTCTAAACGAGTGCTAAATTGTAGTAGTGTTGTGAAATATAGTCTAATTTCTGTGAAACTATCAGTATAAAATCTAATCGCGATATGAGTACCTGATAATAGTCTAAACCCTATTCGGGTACCAGACCATAATCCAGAACCAGGAGAACCAGGATATAGCCTTGGTTCTATATGAGTACAAGAATGCAGTCTTGTCTTGTCAAGCTGTATTATTCTTAAAATTTTCCAAAAATTTTTATAACTCTTCAATCTGCTTTATTAAATTCCATTTTGTTCCCCTTATTTATTTTTATTATTTTGAGAGCTTTTTATAGCATTTAAGTAATAATTTTTCGAATCCTTTACTATCCCTTAAAATGTTTTGTAATTTTGTTATGTTTCATAATAATCCCATATTGTTCCACTATTAAAAATTTTATTTGTTTTTTAAATTTTTGTAATCTCAAAACTATTTATAACCAATTAACAACTTTTTTTAAACTTCTTTAATGATTTATAACTTTGGTAATCTGTTTCGTTAAATTCTATTTTGTTCCCCTACGTAAGTTAATAATTTTTAAGGTTTTTTATAGCATTTAAATTTTAATTCTTCAAATTCTGTACCATTCATTTTTTTATTATTGTTTTGCTGTATTTCACTATGTTCCAGATCGTTCCTTCATAAAAAATTAATTTCTATTTTAAGTTTTCGAAATTTTAAAATCTGTTTTAGGCACAAAACAACGTTTCATAAACATATTCAATGATTTGCAGCTTCCATACTTCGTTTCATTGAATTGCATTTTGTTCACTAACGTACTTTAAAGCTTTTTAAATCTATTTTTTACTATATATCATTCAATCGCATTAAGTTTTTAAACAACTTAACAATTTTTCTCAAATTTCTTTAATCACTTACACCTTTTCTTAATCTGTTTCATTAAATTCCGTTTTGTTCCCCTGAGATTTTTTCAGCTATTTGAAGGCTTTTTGTAGCAGTTACATTATTATTTTCCATATTCAATACTATCTCCTGAATTAAATTCCAAAATTACTATGTTTTTTTATTAAATCCCATTTTGTTTCTCATTCAATAAAAAGAAAATATTTCAAATTTTTTTAGTTTAAAGGTTATTTATAGCCATCAAAAAAAATCCTTTAAAATTGTCAATGATGCAATCTGTTTCATTATATTCCATTTTGTTCCCCTAGCTTTTTGTTAATTTTAAAGTCTTCTTTTTTTAAGTACTAAAATTCTATCTCAAAAAAATGTTGGTAATTTTCTACTCTTTAAAGTCTTTTATAGACATGAAATATCTCAAAAACTTTTCTTAAAATCTTCATTAATTTACTTCTTGTTTAATGCGTTTCATTTCATTCCATATTGTTCCCCTACGTTCTTTAAGTTGTTTGGCGCTTTTTATTGTATTCAAATTATTATTTTTCATATTCTGTACTATAACTTACATATTTTACTTGTGTCATTATATTTCATTAAATTCCATTCCGTTCCTTTACTGAAGAAAATGAATTAATTTTCGAATTTTTGTAATTTTAAAATATTTTGTAACCATTAAGCTACAAATATCAATTTAATTAATATTTATTGAACATTTTTAACTGTTTTTACATTGTTTCACATAATTTCATTACATTCCTATTTCAAAAAATTTTGATTTTTAAAATTTAATTTTGTTTTTTTCAAAGCTTTGCTATTAATTTAATAAATAAGAAAATTAACAAAATTTTCTATAAAATTTCCTGCATTTTTACTTTGTTTCATAAAATTCCATTTCGTTCCCATAGTAAAAATTTTAAGAATTTGTTGAAATTTTTTTTAATTTTACTGAAATTATAAAAATTCACTGAAAACTTGTTATATTGATTGCCATGTTTCAGGGATTTCCAATTCGTTCCTGTACGAAAATTGTGATGTTTTAAACTTAATAGAATAATTTTAATCCCTTTTAAAACCATTAAAGCATATTTTGAACAATAAATGAATAATTCCCCAAATTTCACTTTAAAAACTATAACTTTAACTAAATTCTGTGATTTTATATTTTTATAAATTTCACAAATTTAAACTGGATGGACAACTTCGAGCAAAAAAAAAAAAAAAAATGGAGAAAAAACGAACGTTAGAACTTAATTTTCTATTTAAATCTATTGTTTGTGTTTAGTTATTTATGCAAAATATTTAGAACAATTTTATTCTATTGTGTTGTTACAAATACAATTGACTGCATAGATACACAAACATACACATATACTATGATACAAACTGAAAAAAGAGACTTATGCACAGACAACTAAATGTCTGCATAATGGAGCAGAATGAAAAGTTTTTGATGATAATTCGATAACTTTTGAACGGTCAATTCGATTTCAAAAAGATTTCACATGAACAAAGCGAAAGGAGGGTAGCATTATAACTACCAAAGAAGAGCATCACGGATTTCCCAGAAACGGAGCAATTTAGACTCAAAAGAGTGTCTTTGAAATTAGAACTTTATGATATTAAGAAAATAAATTAAAACAACTAAGAGTGCTACATTCGGCTATGACGAATCTTCAATACACTCTACCACAAATACGTCTGAAGTATGAATACACATATATACACTCACAAACATACACAATGTATAAAAGTTTTTCTTAAATTTAACACAGAAACACTTAATGAGTCATAAAATTAGTTATATATTTTCGCTATAACTTTTTTCCTTCTGAACCGATTTTGATAATTTTTGGAATGTTAATGAAGTACATCGAGATTAATGTTTTAACAATATTTTATTCTAATTTATCGATTTATAATTTAAGATTTTATGGACGTTTTTGGCTTGAACTAAGAGGATGTCTCAGATGTTGGTTTATATATTTTAATATACTGAACCGATTTTGCTAGTTTTTAACTTCTTAGAACAAAAATATATTTACATTATGGGCTTTGAAATGATTTCTTCTTAGCGTTACACAGAGAATGACCAAGTTAATATATCCTCTTCACAACTTGTAGTCATGGAGGTTGTAATAACTCTTGATCAAGTAGTCAGATTTACATAAATTTTTTCGAAGTCAAAACTAAGAAAAAAATGTATATCAAGGTCAAAAGGGACGACCTCAGAGTTTATCTTGGAAAGAAACTATAAAGACTCAATTACCCTCCCACGAGAAAAGTTTTACAGAAACATCAATTTGACGACCCATAGCTTTGTGCCTCAAAAAGCTATGAAGTCAATCATTCTTATATAAAGTGATGTTACTTTCCTTCATTTCCATATTGAATTTAATACAAATACAAATAATCATTAGAAAATTTCATGATCATACCTAACTAAACCCTTTAATTCTACCCCACTGTATTCATTATTATATAAAATAGTTTTTGTTTTCGGTTGTTATTTTTCCCCATATCCTTTAGGGAATTTTCAATTTATTTTTGTCACTTAAATCATGTTAAATAAAAATCTCTATATGTATATATTTATGCATGTATGTATGTGTGTGCTTTTGTTTCAGTATTATTTGTTTAGAGAAATAAAATCAAGTTAACTTTATGGTTTATAGACGTTTTTTTGTTAAAAATTTACACTTGTATTGTGTATTGACTATAAGTATGTACGAATACTTATGTGATTGTTTGTGTGTTTCTCCTTTAAACCATTGACGACAATTTTACAATTGTCCTGCTTCTTGTTTAATAATTGTTAAGTCTGCATATGTAAAGTTAAATGATTACGAGTGTCTTTCTCTCTCACTCTCTCGCTCTGTTCTATTGTGTGTGTTTTCTATTCATTATTTTACGATTGAAGTTTCCTATTTCCGGTCGTTTGCATATATATATATTCATACAACATTTATACACGCATTCATTATTGTTTATGAATAAAAGTGTTTCCCTCTGCTTCTCTTTTCTCATTCCAGAAAACTCTTAGAAATCATGGAATATATGTTCCTTGTTATAGTGCACAGTGGTCAACATAGATACACTAATGAGGACAGAATAAGAATCTGAAATAGAATCGGAACAAGAATATGAATTAGAAATAGAAATTGAATCTCAACTAGAATATGTACTGCAATGAAGTAGAATCTGAATTAAAAACCTCTAAAATCAGAACCTGAACTAGAACTGAACTTGAACTAGAACTGAACTAGAGCTGGACTAGAACTGAACTAGAACTAGAACCGAACTAAACTAGAACTGAATTTGAACTAGAACTAAACTACAACTGAACTAGAACTGAACAGAAACTGAACTTGAACTAGAACCGAACTAAACTAGAACTGAAGTAGAACTGAACTAAAACAGACTAAAACTGATCTAGAACTGAACAAAAAATGAACTAGAACTGACTAAAACTGAACTAGAACTGACCAAGAGCTGAAGTAGAATTGAACTAAATTTGGACTAGAACAGAACTACAACTAAACTTGAACTGAACTAGAACCGAAGACAAACAAAACAAGAACGTTACAATATTGTATTAAATTGATTTTTTTCCAATATTCCCCACTGTGTTGTTGCTTGAATTTTAGTGTATGTGAGTTTGTCATAATGTTTACTTATATAGTGGTATGAGTGGCATTGGCTAACGTAGAAAAAAAGTTATTTCCTGTTTTATTGTCTAGCAAACGTTGTTATTCTTTTCTTGTCATATGTTATACTGGTAATGTTAGTGTATTGGTGTTGGCAATACACAGAGAAACCAAGACAAATGAAGCGGTTTTTTTTCTCTAACAAGTTAATTTTACTTTTCTTTGCCAAGTTTATGTCCTTTTGTATTGCATTTCATTAGAAAATTATTGACTTTTTTTTATTTTACAAGACAAGATTTATTTTGCATGTTGTTTGCTTTAATTACGAATTGAAAAATAAAAACAGAAATATAAATTACACAATTTAAGGGGAAAAGGAAAATTCGATTATACTTTAAATAAAATTTAAAACATTTTATAATGAATTTTATTAATTACATCTTTGTATTATAATTCAGACAGAATTCAGCCAATTAGGCTTTGAAGTTCCATAGAAATACATTCGAACATAAATCTTTTGAAAAGTAAAATGTAATAAACATTTAATTTTGTTAACAAATAATTACCCTCTAATGAGTATTCATTTGTAAAAGGTCAACTAAGACGAAAACGTATTTTAAACGTTTGAAAGGATCTCATAATAATACATACACACACAAACACGCTCTAAAGCATCACAAAAGGACACAGGAAATAAAACAACAACATCAATTGAATTTAATGATGACAAAACAACTTCAATAATAAAATTTAAACACACAAACACACATGACAACTCTAACAAAAACACAGACATATAATTAATATAACACAGACATATATAATAATAAGACAGAGAGGAAAGGAGAAGCGAATAGAATTTAAGTTCAAAACACGTGATGTATAATTTGGAAAAAATATATACGGGTAAATTTAAGATAAAATGGATATTTTGTGCATTTCTTTAAGCAGAACTTATTATTTCTAAAACTGCAAAAAAGTCGCCATTAAAAAAGACATTGAAATTTTTGTTTTATTATTTAAAAATACATTGAAAAATTATTATTATTTACAGATCATTTACTTTGATTATAGATGAAACGGAAGACAAAGGAAATAGTAATAAATTCCATACAGACAATTAAATATAAACAATAGTAAAGGACCTACAGAATATGATTCATAGTGGCAAATGACAAGATGCACATAACAGAAATATAAATATATAAGTGACTTTAATCTGAATTATTTTTTAAATCTGAACTTACAATCCCCATAAGAATCTGAAATGGGATCTCAACTAGAAGCTGAAACAGAATTTAAATTATCAGACTCCGAAGTTGATCAGAATACAGAACACGATTAGAATTCAAACTGAAGGTGGGATATTTTTTTAGAATCTGGACTTAAATCTACACTTTAAACTGAATCATGCTCCAAACTAGAATTTGAACAAAATTCTTAGCAGACTTTTTTATTATATCAGCAAATAATGTCAGATATTTGTGCTAGTTAATACAAAAAGTTTGAATACCGATGAAGCCGGTATGAACTATTGAAATCGGGCCAGAAGATCACAAGGCTTAATTCGTCGATAAAGTAGTCAACCAGTTATAATACATAATGCAAAAACGACAAAAATCCACATTATAGCACAGAAAATGCCTTTTCTGATAGTCATAAATATTAAAAGTTCCAGAAACTCTCACTTTAGGACATGATATCCGAAAAAGGCATATATTTATCTATATCTAAAAACTGGAATACTTGTTTTCGCGCTAACGATGTATAATATTTTGACTATTGTACCAAGTCATCTTGTTTTATTAATTTGCTTACCCAATCGAATCTGAACAGGAATCAGATTCTAAATTTCAATCTGATCTAACATCTGAATTGGAATTTTAACTCATATACTAATATCCATACTTCAATCTGAATTACAAAATGAACTAGATTATGACCTATAATCTGCACTATAACCTCTGCTAAAATCTGAACTCTGATAAAAAATGGATACAATTAAAATTCGAACTTAAATCTGAACAGCAATTTCAAATAAAATCTGGGTCAAATTCAAACATTCCTAAACTAGAATCAGAACTTTGATAAAAACGTCTCAGTTCCAATATAATCTAGAATCTTAACGGGAATCGGTGCCAAAATCAGAATTAAAAATGAAATTAAATTTGAGTCTAAACTAACTCTAACTGGAATCCGAACCATGATATGAAGTAGAACCAGAATCAGGATCTTATTTAGAGTTTGAACAAGAATGTGAAACAGGCTCTAAAAGGAAATTTAACTGAGCTGGAACTAGATTTCGAAATTATATCTGAATTGAAATTTTAACTAATATTCATTAAATTATTATTATTAAATACAATCTGAAGTCCAATTTGAATTTTGATCTTAGTTGGAATTGAACTAAACTGTGAAACAGGATATAACCTAGACTATAGTCAACTAAAATATAAAGTATAATTTGAACTAAAATATGAAGTAAATTAGCATCTGAACTAGTATGGGAACATTCGTTTTTCAAATCTAGAAAAAGCGTTAGCTACAATCTCAACTAGAAATTTAAGTCTATACTAAATTAGATAAAGTTCAAAATCTGTATTATAATGACAACTATAACATGAATTAGAATCCGAAGTAATTTAATTTCTGAACTAGAATTCTATTTTACTTTCAAATATTTGGATGAGAATCGGAACCGGAACGACACCCTAAAGTGGAATTTTAATTATAATATAAATAAGAATCTGAACAGGAAGTTGAACCCGAATCCAAAATAATATGTGAATTATATAGCAACTGAACTAAGAACTGAACTGAAATGGGAATCACATCAGAGCAATGCAGATTCTTATTCTGACCTGTATTAAGATTCTAGATTAGATTTCAGTGTTCTGAAATTTTACTTTAGTTTTTTAGTTCAGATTCTATTTCACATTTAACTGCAGATTCTGATTATGGATTTAATAATGTTTTGAGATCAGATATCTATGCAAATTTTACTATCATATCTTGGTTCTAGTTAAGATTCGATTTTAGTGCTGGTTCTAGATCAGATCACAGCGCAAAAAATGTTTTATTTTTACTTCAGTTTTTTACAGATTCTAACTCGGTTTTCATTCAGATTGGAGCTCAGAATTTAGTTCCAATTGTTGTTCCAATTTAGTTCAAGTTTTTGTTCACATCAGATACAAAATAACGCATATTGAAATTTGTATTTCTGATTCTAGCTTGGATTATATTTTCGATTCCTGATCAGTTTCTAGAACTAAATTCATTACAAAACCTGGAACTCAATTAGGAATAGAAGAATTGACCTAGAAATTGAACTGAGAACTGAATTAAGAACAAAACTTAAAACTGAACCGAAAATATATATTAATTTTTAACAAAGAACTAAATTAAAAACTAATGAAAAAACTGAACTATAATTTAGTTAAGAATTAAAATTAAGAACTGAATTTAGGAAGCGAACTAAGAATTGAACTTGGATTTTATTTTATATTGGATACAACTATGAACTGAAATGAGAATTTTAATTAAAACTGAATTAAACTAAGAATTAAAGTAGGAAGTGAACTAAGAACTGAACTAAGAACTGAACTAAGAACTGAACTAAGAACTGAACCAAGAATTGAATTAGAGATTAAGCTACTAAATGAACTATGAACTTAACTATGAATTGACCTAAGATTTAAACTAAGAGTTGAATTAAGAACTGAACTAAGAATTGAACTTGGATTTTATTTCATATAGGAAAAACCTATGAACTGAAATGCGACTTTAAATAAAAACCGAATTAAAATAGGAAGTGAACTAGAAACTAATAAATGAACTAGAAACCGAACCGAACCGAAAACAAAACTATGACATGACCTACGATTTAGTTTAGATCACGCTAGTTACTTGAACTGACAGCTGTACTTAGCTGTACTTAACTGTTCTAAAAATGAAGTATATTCGATCTTATGTAGAATGAAACTGAAACTTAATGAAAATCAGTATTGAAATTATTTAATATTGAATTAAACACTTAAACTTATATCTTCTTATATCTCATTTGTGTTTAAATCTCTTTAATTAAATCCAATTTTGCATTTAAAATTTCATTTAATTTAACAAAAAAACGTTTAATAATTTTTCATTTTTCTATTTTTTACACTCTAATTTTAGGTAAGTGAAGAATCGAGTTTGTGTGTGTGTGGGTGAAACTACAATTTACAAGTAAATAATTTGCTGGCATAATTTTATTTATACCCTCCTTTTTGGCCCATAACGCTAAATTTCATTTCATTACAAAGTCATTGTGCGGTAAGTATAATTTAATTTCAGTTCTTTTTTTCACAAAACAACCAAAATGAAAAATATGAAATCAAGCCACCCCTCTCCAACACCCCCCCCTTAAAAGGAAACTGTTTGCTATTAAAAATTATAGATGAAAAACGAATGGCAAACAAAAAAAACTCAATTGCAATTTGCAATTGTAACTTAAAACACAAATTATGAACAAAAATGAAAATGACAACGGGGAAAAGCCATGGAGAAGGGGGGGAAAGAGATATAGAGAGAAAGATGAAAACATTTTTAAAATTATAGTAATAAATATAAAATTCCAAACAGAAAAAAAAATTATCAAGTTAAATTGAAGATGAAAACGTTTAAAATGAATAGATTTTAGGCCCTGAAATAAATTTGAACTTAATAATATTTTTATCTCTCTGCACCCCTGCCCTGCGTTTGGTTTTAGCCCATTAAAACGGTGCTAAAGAGAGAGTATTTAGTTTTAAATCACTTGGCGTTTTGTGTGATGAAAAATATAATTAAAGCTTTTGCGAATAATTTTTGTGGTGTCCTGCTGTCTTCTGGTACTAATGTTACTGATTTGTCGTCTATTATTATTGTTCTCGTTATTATTATTATTTTTTTTCGTTTTGCTATTAACGAGCAGTCAGTGTGAAAAGCAAAACATCCTTAAGAAAATCCTCTTCGTTTTTTTTTTTGAACTAATAACACTTAATGGTCTTTTCCTTAAAGCTTAAAGACATGAACTTTGTTTTTATTGTTTTGCATACCCACCACCACCACCACAAGTGATGAAGAGGGTATATTAACATTGTGATACTCTGTGTAACGTTAAGAAGGATTCATCTCAGAACCCATAATGTATATGTTGTCTTGCATCAAATAAAATCTTGTCCATAGGAAACATTTTTACGCCTAGAATAATTCTCCAAATTTCGGCCACATTATTTGTTACTATCCTAAGCAGAGTCCAACTGAAAACCAGCTACAACGGTTCTTCAGCGAGTTAAAGACCGATATCTGAGACAATTTCAAAATTCCGAAAAAAAAATTCTATTTTTTTTCAACAAAAGATAAAGATAGAACGATATCTGAGACAACCTCAAAATCATCAAAATCGAATTAACTGAAAGGGAGTTATAGGCTGAAATATTTTGATACACCCCAAAATCAGAGTGGCATATGTGTCATAGTTTTTAAAATAGTTTATTGAAATTTTTTTATATGTATTTATTTTAATACCCAAATTAACAAGATTGTACTTTTATTAATATTGGTCCATAATTTGCTATAGTTCCATATAACGCCCCCTTTCCGGAAAACTGTTTCGACCTTATGAAACTCTTTAATAAACTATTAAAATTCATCACAATTATTTTTCTAACTCTATTTATAATACATTATAATTTGACTAATATCGGTCCATATATTGCTATAGCTGGCAAAAGAGGTCCCACCGCGGAAAATATTTTTGACCTTATAAAACTAGTCAACAATGCTGTTGAAATTCGGCTCAAATATTTTTCTAACTGTATTGAATATGTGTTATTAATCTGACCAATATCGGGCCATATTTTTCTATAGCTTCATTTACAGCTATAACGCCTCTTCGCGGGTATTGAGCTTATAAAACTAATTTATGAATTTATTTATTTTGTCATTGTCCCCATTTAAGACCCCTTACATTTTCTAAACTGTCTTTAATACATGAAACAAGTTTGGCAATTATCGAAATAAATCATGTATTGTAACTCTGGAATATAATACGAACAAATTCCATTAAAATTCAGACAACCAGATAAATGTCTTCAATGTAATGGTGTAGGATATTTAAGGTTCGGCACAGTGGAATATAGCATTTTTAGTTATTTTTTTTCATTCTAAATGTTTTCACTGATTTGATGTTTTTAAAGCTTAAAAACGAAAAGAAATCACAAATTTTGTTTTTCTTTTCTCTCTCACTCTTATTAAGGACGAAAAAAGAGCAGAAAAAAATCTAAAAAAAATTGTAATCATCAGCGAAAAGGAATTTTTTTAAAAAAATGTGTTGTTGTTTTTTTCGTCTTCATGTAAATTAATTTTCCTTCATTTTTTATATTTTTTTTCTTGAAAATGAAATTAAGTGTTTTGTTAACGCTACAGAAAAAAGGGAAAAAAATTATTTTTACACTACAAGGACGATTGAGAGGAGGTTATACACCATTAAAAACAGCGACAGCCGCTGTAAAAGAAGGAAAGGCCCAACAATATTAAAGAGAAGAGAAAAACAATCACTGCCTTGTCTCAAGTGTTGCTCATAAGAAAATAACGAAAAGGAATTGCAAAAAAAAAATTGTTGATTGTCTCATTTTACAGTCTCTCAAGGGTACACCAAAGGACTATAATTCCAAAATGAGTTCAAAGTAAAACTTAACATGTTTTAATTCTGGCTCTAAACGAAATTCTGAACTTGAGTTTAACACAGAATATGGTTCTGATGTTAGTTTCCGTTTTAGTTTCGATATTATCGTAGAACTGTGCAGCTTCCGAATATGAATTAATAATGATTTTGGATTCAGATTCAAATTAAAAGCAAAGTGTGATTACGACTTAAATAAAAATTCTAAATCAGATTTCGGTGTAAAATTCTTCACAATAAATTAATTTTTCACTAAAAATTCAATTTTTCACTAAAAATTCAATTTTTCACTAAAAATTCAATTTTTCACTAAAAATTCAATTTTTCACTAAAAATTCAATTTTTCACTAAAAATTCAATTTTTCACTAAAAATTCAAATTTTTCACAAAAATTCAATCTTTTCACAAAAAATTCAATTTTTCACAAAAAAATTCAATTTTCAATTTCACAAAAAAATTCAATTTTCACAAAAAATTCAATTTTTCACTAAAAATTTAATTTTTTCACTAAAAATTCAATTTTTCACTAAAAATTCAATTTTTCACTAAAAATTCAATTTTTCACTAAAAATTCAATTTTTCACTAAAAATTCAATTTTTCACTAAAAATTCATTTTTCACTAAAAATTTCAATTTTTCACTAAAAATTCAATTTTTCACTAAAAATTCAATTTTTCACTAAAAATTCAATTTTTCACTAAAAAATTCAATTTTTCACTAAAAAATTACAATTTTTCACTAAAAAATACAATTTTTCACTAAAAAATTCAATTTTTCACTAAAAAATACAATTTTTCACTAAAAAATACAATTTTTCACTAAAAAATACAATTTTTCACTAAAAAATACAATTTTTCACTAAAAAATTCAATTTTTCACTAAAAAATTCAATTTTTCACTAAAAAATACAATTTTTCACTAAAAATTCAATTTTTCACTAAAAAATTCAATTTTTCACTAAAAATTCAATTTTCACTAAAAATTCAATTTTTCACTAAAAAATTCAATTTTTCACTAAAAAATTCAATTTTTCACTAAAAAATTCAATTTTTCACTAAAAAATTCAATTTTCACTAAAAAATTCAATTTTTCACTAAAAATTCAATTTTTCACTAAAAAATTCATTTTTCACTAAAAAATTCAATTTTTCACTAAAAATTCAATTTTTCACTAAAAAATTCAATTTTTTCACTAAAAATTCAATTTTTTCACAAAAATTAAATTTTTTCACAAAAATTTAAATTTTTCACTAAAAATTAAATTTTTCACTAAAAAATACAATTTTTCACTAAAAATTAAATTTTTCACTAAAAAATACAATTTTTCACTAAAAAATACAATTTTTCACTAAAAATACAATTTTTCACTAAAAAATACAATTTTCACTAAAAAATACAATTTTTCACTAAAAATTAAATTTTTCACTAAAAATTCAATTTTTCACTAAAAATTCAATTTTTCACTAAAAATTCAATTTTTACTAAAATTCAATTTTCACTAAAATTCAATTTTCACTAAAATTCATTTTCACTAAAATTCAATTTTTCACTAAAAATTCAATTTTTCACTAAAAATTCAATTTTCACTAAAAATTCAATTTTTCACTAAAAATTCAATTTTTCACTAAAAATTCAATTTTTCACTAAAAATTCAATTTTTCACTAAAAATTCAATTTTTCACTAAAAATTCAATTTTTCACTAAAAATTCAATTTTTCACTAAAAATTCAATTTTTCACTAAAAATTCAATTTTTCACTAAAAATTCAATTTTTCACTAAAAATTCAATTTTTCACTAAAAATTCAATTTTCACTAAAATTCAATTTTCACTAAAAATTCAATTTTTCACTAAAAATTCAAATTTTTCACTAAAAATTCAATTTTTCACTAAAAATTCAATTTTTCACTAAAAATTCAATTTTTCACTAAAAATTCAATTTTTCACTAAAATTCAATTTTTCACTAAAAATTCAATTTTCACTAAAAATTCAATTTTTCACTAAAAATTCAATTTTTCACTAAAAATTCATAAAAATACATTTGTATAAAGCTTTTATTTAGTAAATGGATGTAGTGTTGAGTGTTCTATATATACACGAAATTTGGTCCACTTCGATTGGAAAACAAGCGACCTGGTCATATATCCTTTTTCATGATTGGGGAAAAAATTGAAGAATAATTCGAGTTATAAAGAAATTTTTAGAACCACAATTAAGGCTTTAGGATCAACAATTTTTATATATCGTTTAAAAAAATTATTGCAAACATGTGTTATTCTTTTCGACTTTAAAAAGAATTATTTCTTTAATATTCTTGTGAATTATTTTTATATTTTTAACTCTTGAAATATTTCATTTCCTCAAAGGTTCCCTTAATCACTTCAACTGTAAAATAATGTACCAAACGTTACTGAAAACAAAAAAAAAAAAAACAACGAGAATTCTTATTTTGTTGTTGTTGAAGCTGCCGAAGAAGAACAAACAGATGCGCTTCAGGCGTGTTACACTTCGTTTCTTTTTTGTTTAAAATCCAAAAAAAAAAGAGAAAAAATTTAGTTATTTTTACACATTTTTAAACACTAAAATTTATTAAAAAAAAAGAAAAGTATTTTTTCTTAAGAAAATTTATTACTTTTGGCCTGAGTGTTGTTGTAGTTGTTGGTGGTTGTTGCAAACACATTGCGTTTCACGCGCTGTAAACTTTTGACGCCATTTGCAAAAATTCTTACTTATATGAAGGTGGAAAAAAAGAAAGATCCTTCGAATTTCCTTTTTGTTCTTCTCCCTTTAATTTTTTTATTTTTTTTGTTTTTGTGCCATCAAAAGGAGTTTGTTTCGGAATGTGTGTAAATTTTCTTTTATTTATTTTAAAAATAAAAACAAAGTTTGGCACAAAAGCATCAGCAGCAAATTAAGCTTAATTTTAGCTTGATAGTTTTTTCTCCTGTAGTTTTTGCTTTTGGCGGCAGCTGTTGTTCCGGCTGCATCTGCACCTGAAGTGTTGCACGTAGCAAAAATGAATGAGAAAATTATAAATAAATCTAGTGAAAAGTAATAATTAAGATTCTAATTTAGATACTTGTTCAGTGTTAAATTCTTGTTTCAGTTCAAAATATAGTTAAGCTTGCAGTTCCGATTTTAAATCGGATGACAGTAAGGACTCCAACTTAGATTCAAGCAAATTTTCATCCTAAAATTTAGGTTCAACTTATAGTTCTGATCCAAATTCGTATTGTAGTTATCATTCTAGTTTACATTGAAGTTTGGATTCTAAATCAGATGCCAGTTCAGATTCTCGGTAAGATTATATTTTAGATTGTAATAAAGATCCGAGTTCAGATTTTGCTCAGATTATGACTGATTATTATAGTTCAGACTAGAGTTGTTATTCTAGTTCAGAATATAATACAAATTCAAGTTCAGATTCTAACTCTGATTCCAGATACCAGTTTAGATTCCAGTACAGATTATAGCTCAAATTCTAGTTCAGCCTTTAGTTCTTATTCTAGTTTTAGATTGTAGTGCAAATTCTAATTAATATTCTAGCTTCAGTTTCAGATTTAGGTTCAAATTTTACCATAGACTCCACTTCAGATTCTACCCCGGATTTTAATTCAGATTCCATTCTAGTTAAAATATCAGTTCAGATTCTTATGCAGATTCTAGTTCAGATATATAACTCGGATTATAGCTCAGATTATAACCCAAATTCTTTCTAATTGAGATACCAGTTCAAATTCTTTTTACAGATTCGAGTTCAGATTATAACTCAGATTCTAATTCAAAGTTTAGATCTTATTCTAGTTCAAATTCTAGTACAGATTCAAGTTCAGTACAGATTCGAGTTCAGAGTCTGGTTCAGATTCTTACTCCGGTTCTAGTTCGGATTCTAATTCGTTAAATTCAGACTCAATTTCAGATTTCAGTTCTGGATTTAAGTTCAATTTGTACCTCAGATTTTAATTCAGATTTCATTCTAGATTCTAGTTTTTAGTTTTCGCTCAATTTTTGGCCGGATTCCAGTTCAGGTTACATTTCAAAATATCTCTGATTTCCAATCAGACTTCTGTTCAGGTTATACTTAAGACTCTAGCAGTTGTGATATTAAACCATATTCTTGTTAGGCACAAGCGCAGAAGAAGGTTCAGATTTTAGTTTAATCAGGTTCAATTTCTGACTTTAATTCCGATTCTAGTTCAATTTCTAGACCAGAATAATTTAGTTTCTGGTTCATATTCCACATCAGATTTTAATCTACATTCGAGTTTTAATTTCAGTGTAGATTCCAATTCCGATTTTAGTTCAGGTTTGCTTTTTGGTTCTAGTTTAGACTTTCGCTTAGATCAACCTCAGATTCCAAAGTATATTTGCCGCATATTATAATTTAGACCTCATTTCAGATTTTTGTTCAGATTCTTCTTATGGTTCTAATTAAGATTCCAGTTTTGTTTGTAATCGAGTGTCATTACAGATGCTTGTTTAGATTTTGAGTCGGATTCAATCTCTTGGTTTCTGCTTCAAATTTTAGTTCTAAATTTGGATCGGAATGATGAACTATATACACTGAAAGTCTGTCCGAGGCATAATGTGAGATATTATTATCCAATAATAAATTAAATATATTTTTCTTCAATTCTTGCTAATGAATTTTGATCTTGTGACAATTTTATTATTTTCTATCAAAACTAAATAATTATTTCTTATGAATAAATTATTAAAAATCTTTAAATTTGTTCTCTACATAAAACATTTATTCGATATTTTATTTATTTCCAATTTTATTATACATTATTGAGTTTTATTGCATTTTTTATCCTGCATTTCTAAAGGATCTATCAATTTTATTCGATTTTATTTCTACTGTCATTTTAAGCAACAGTTGTCCAAATACTTAAAAAAACTATTTTCACAAAAAAAAATATTGAAAAGAGAAGAAAAAAAATTACATTTATTTGAAATAAATTGTTCGAAAATGTCTCATGTGTCATTTAGTTTTAAATGAAAATTCACAAAATTACATTTCACTTTAGATGAATATAAAATTGAGTTTGTAAGTGTGTGTGCAAATACATGTAACATATAAAATATAATGCAGTTTAAGATTAGTTTTTCCTTTTTTTTTTTTGAAAATAGTAGTAAGAAAGTAAAGTGACCATTTGCTGCCAATGAGTCAAGGGAAGTTACCTTACAAAATTTTTTCCACAACATTTAATTTAGGATTTATAATTCTTGTCCCGATTAGTAGGATGGTAAACCAAATTAGGTAGATGGTTACCAAAGCATTTTCTATAAATGCATAAATGGTCACTTCAAAACCCTTCTTGGGGTTTTAATTTCCATTACAGTATTAAACCAAAAATAGAACTGAACTATAATCGGGAGTAAAATCTGAACTAGAATCTGAACTAAAACTGAACTAGAATCTGAACAAGAACAGAATTAGAACTGAACTCGAACAGAACTAGAATCTGAACGAGAACTGAACTAGAACTGAATAAGAACCAACTAGAACTGAACTAAAACTGAACTAGAACTGAATTAGAACTGAACGATAACTGAACTAGAACTGAACTAGAACTGAAGTAGAAGTGATCTTGAATGGCACTAGAACTGAACTAAAACTTAACCAGAAGTGAACTAGAACTGAAGTAGAAGTGATTCAGAATGGAACTAAAACTGAACTAGAACTGAACAGAACTTAACTAGAACTCAAGTAGAAGTGAACTAGGACTGAAGTAAAACTGAAGTAGAACTGAACAAGAACTGAACAAGAACTAAACTAGAATTGAACTAGAACTGAATTAGAACTGAACAAGAACTGAACTAGAACAGAAGTAGAAGTGAACTAGAACTGAACTAGAACTGAACTAGAACTGAAGTAGAAGTGAACTAGAACTGAACCAGAACTGAACAAGAACTAAACTAGAATTGAACTAGAACTGAAGTAGAGGTGAACTAGAACTGAACTTGAACTGAATTAGAACTGGACAAGAACTGAACTAGAACTGAAGTAGAAGTGAACTAGAACTGAAGTAGAAGTGAACTAGAACTGAATCAGAACTGAACAAGAACTAAACTAGAATTGAACTAGAACTGAAGTAGAGGTGAACTAGAACTGAACTTGAACTGAATTAGAACTGAACAAGAACTGAACTAGAACTGAAGTAGAAGTGAACTAGAACTGAAGTAGAAGTGAACTAGAACTGAACCAGAACTGAACAAGAACTAAACTAGAATTGAACTAGAACTGAAGTAGAGGTGAACTAGAACTGAACTTGAACTGAATTAGAACTGAACAAGAACTGAGGTAGAAGTGAACTAGAACTGAAGTAGAAGTGAACTAGAACTGAACCAGAACTGAACCAGAACTGAACCAGAACTGAACAAGAACTAAACTAGAATTGAACTAGAACTGAAGTAGAAGTGAACTAGAACTGAACTAGAACTCAAGTAGAAGTGATCTAGAATGGAACTAGAACTGAACTAGAACTGAACCAGAACTGATAGAACTGAACTTGAACTTAACAAGAAGTGAACTACAACTGAAGTAGAAGTGATCTAGAATGGAACTAGAACTGAACCAGAACTGGACAAGAACTGAACTTAAACTTAACATGAAGTGAACTAGAACTGAACTACGACCGAACTGAACTAGATCAGAACTAGAACTTAACTAGACCTGAACTAACACTGTACTAAAATCTGAACTAGAACAGAACCAGAACTGAACTCAAAGTGCTGGAATATCAAATAGTATATAAACTTAAATTTGAAATTAAATCTGAACTAGAATCTGAATTAAAATCTGAACTAAAATCTGAACTAGAACTGAACTTTAACTAAAATAGAAGTGATCTAGAACTGAAATAGAACTGAACTAGAATTGTACTAGAATTGATCTAGGACTAAACTGGAACTGAACTAAAACTGAAACAGAACTGAACTAGAATGTAAACAGAATCTGAACTTGAACATTAACTAGAACTAAAGTAGATCTGAACTTGAACTGAACTAGAATTGAACTTGATCTAAACTGTAACTGAACTAAAACTGAACTAGAATCTCAACTAGAATCTCAACTAGAATCTAAATTATAATCTGAAATATAATCTAAACTGGTATTTCAACTAGATCTTAACTAAAATCTGAACTATAACCTGAAATAGAACTGTACAGTAACTGAACTAAAATCTGAACTAAATCTGTATTTAAACTGAACTGAACAAGAATTAAAGTAAATTTAGTTCTTTTTCACCAACTTTGTTATAGAAATCCTTTATATTGAGTTAAGTTTTTTATTAAAAATTAAAGTTGTTTTAAAATATTTTCACCAAATCTCGCATTATTAAATTGTTCCTTTCTTTCTTTCTTTCTTTCTTTTTTTTATAAAATTTAAATAATAATTCCACAAAAAAGTTTTGTTATAGTGTGATTAAAACCTCAAATATTTCATATGTATTTATAAATATGTTTATGTATAAAAGAGATACAAATAAATGATAATTTTTTGGTTAAAAACCCACAAATTGTACATACAACTTGTATTAAATTTTATATTACAAATTTACACACACACAACAACTTTTTATATTTTTCAACTAAACAAAATATGACAAAAATTAAAGAGAGGAAGAGAGTAAAAAATATTTTTATTTTTTTTATGTAAAAAAAAATATAATTCTGTTGGACATTTTAATTTAAAATTGTCAATTGGTTTTATACAAAATAACATCTACAAATATGTGTGAATGGAAATATCTATTTTGGGTGTCGGTAGTTGTGTAAGAAGTTAGATGTTGGGTTTAAGTTGTATTGTAGCATGAAATTGCATCCCTACAGTCTCTTGAACGGCAATAGTCCTTGAAAAAAACAAGAAAATTATCTTTAGAAAAAGACCCTAGTGAATTCCACTACATTATCGCCTTAAGGTTTATCGTAGAAGAACATACACTTGTGAGTGTGTCATGAAACTTTTTATTGCTACCAAGTGTATGGTAAGGAGACAGTGCAGAATTTTTGCAGTGGTTCCCATATGACCACGAAATGGTTCTCCTATTTGATTACTTCATTGCCAAACGGTGTATAGTAGGGTGACAGTAAGTGCTCACACGTGCCCTTCTGAATATCATGAGGAAACTGTGTAAGCGACAGTATTTTACCTCCTAGACAAGCCCATATTAAGATGTCAAATTATTAGTTCGATATAAAGATGGTCAACTTTGTTATCGGTGTCAGGAGATAAGAAGTGAACGACTATTTAAGAGCTTTTGGAATTTCTTAAAAATTCTTCTCTTAGCCAAGTAAGCGTAATTGATTTTTAAGTCTTTTGCAGGGATAGACTTTTGTTTGGATTACATTTTTGTGGTATTTCGATAGTTTCATGAACTGTCAACTGGTGTCTGATTGATCCAGTTTTGACATAACCATACAATACATAACATAATAAGTACCTGGTGTACGTCTGTTACTAGTTTGATCAACTAAGTCTCTGTGAGGTGTCTAATTTTAACCGGGTATACTTCACAAAGAGAGTTCAGTAGTTGCCTAGAATCCATTTTTTTATTACCGAAACCTGACATACATATAAGTGAGGAAAATTTTTTCTCTCTCTACATATTATTTAATCTGCCTTATTATTATTTAGAGGACAATCAAGTGTACTTAAATGCAAACGACTATGGTTCAGGAGTTTTCAATCTGAAAGCAGGCCAGATTTTAATGACGACCTAGTTCAGACCATTTATTTTCGGTTTGTTTGAGAAAGTGTTTGAATATACTGTTCCTAATATGACCAAGTCTATATCTGAATAAGCGTAATATCAATTATCCGTGATAGTTTTGCCAACTCGGCCGAGTACAGAAGTCAATATCGAAATATATTCCGATACTTTCACAAATATTCCAATTATATTTCATCCTGAAATTAAACTACATTCATCGGAAATCGAGTTGAAATGCATACTTATCTCAATTTGAGCATAATCAAGCATTCAAGGGCATAATAAGGTTATCTTGCATTGTTTTCAAAATCTTCGCATTTCCATATGCTATAGATTTCCAACAATTTACAGCGCTGCTTGCTGATGTGACCATTATTACAGATCAATG
>PYHX02000413.1:86914319-87019525 GCA_004302925.2 Cochliomyia hominivorax | reverse complement strand
TACGTTCTTTAAGTTGTTTGGCGCTTTTTTATTGTATTCAAATTATTATTTTTCATATTCTGTACTATAACTTACATATTTTACTTGTGTCATTATATTTCATTAAATTCCATTCCGTTCCTTTACTGAAGAAAATGAATTAATTTTTCGAATTTTTGTAATTTTAAAACATTTTGTAACCATTAAGCTACAAATATCAACTTTAATTAATATTTATTGAACATTTTAACTGTTTTTTACATTGTTTCACATAATTTCATTACATTCCTATTTCAAAAAATTTTGATTTTTAAATTTATTTTGTTTTTTCAAAGCTTTGCTATTAATTTAATAAATAAGAAAATTAACAAAATTTTCTATAAAATTTCCTGCATTTTTACTTTGTTTCATAAAATTCCATTTCGTTCCCATAGTAAAAATTTAAGAATTTGTTGAAATTTTTTTTAATTTTACTGAAATTATAAAAATTCACTGAAACTTGTTATATTGATTGCCATGTTTCAGGGATTTCCAATTCATTCTGTAAGAAAATTGTGATGTTTTAAACTCAATAGAATAATTTTAATCCCTTTTAAAACCATTAAAGCATATTTTGAACAATAAATGAATAATTCCCCAATTTCACTTTAAAAACTATAACTTTAACTAAATTCTGTGATTTTATATTTTTATAAATTTCACAAATTTAAACTCTTTCTATGTGATTTTTCTGATTTATTCCAGCAACTAAACAAAAATGGACAACTTCGAGCAAAAAAAAAAAAGGAGAAAAACGAACGTTAGAACTTAATTTTCTATTTAAATCTATTGTTTGTGTTTAGTTATTTATGCAAAATATTTAGAACAATTTTATTCTATTGTGTTGTTACAAATACAATTGACTGCATAGATACACAAACATACACATATACTATGATACAAACTGAAAAAGAGACTTATACACAGACAACTAAATGTCTGCATAATGGAGCAGAATGAAAAGTTTTTGATGATAATTCCGATAACTTTTGAACGGTCAATTCGATTTCAAAAGATTTCACATAAACAAAGCGAAGGAGGGTAACATTATAACTACCAAAGAAGAGCATCACGGATTTCCCAGAAACGGAGCAATTTAGACTCAAAAAGAGTGTCTTTGAAATTAGAACTTTATGATATTAAGAAATAAATTAAAACAACTAAGAGTGCTACATTCGGCTATGACGAATCTTCAATACACTCTACCACAAATACGTGTGAAGTATGTTAATACACATATATACACTCACAAACATACACAATGTATAAAAGTTTTTCTTAAATTTAACACAGAAACACTTAATGAGTCATAAAATTAGTTATATATTTTCGCTATAACTTTTTTCCTTCTGAACCGATTTTGATAATTTTGGAATGTTAATAAAGTACATCGAGATTAATGTTTTAACAATATTTTATTCTAATTTATCGATTTATAATTTAAGATTTTACGAAGTTTTTGGCTTGAACTAAGAGGATGTCTCAGATATTTGTCTATATATTTTTATATACTGAACCGATTTTGCTAGTTTTTAACTTCTTAGAACATAAATATATTTACATTATGGGCTTTGAAATGATTTCTTCTTAGCGTTACATAGAGAATGACCAAGTTAATATATCCTCTTCACAACTTGTAGTCATGGAGGTTGTAATAACTCTTGATCAAGTAGTCAGATTTACATAAATTTTTTCGAAGTCAAAACTAAGAAAAATGTATATCAAGTCTTGACGACCCATAGCTTTGTGCCTCAAAAGCTATGAAGTGAACCATTCTTATATAAAGTGATGTTACTTTCCTTCATTTCCATATTGAATTCAATACAAATACAAATAATTATTAGAAAATTTCATGATCATACCTAACTAAACCCTTTAATTCTACCCCACTCTATTCATTATTATATAAACAAGTTTTTGTTTTCGGTTGTTATTTTTCCCCATATCCTTTAGGGAATTTTCAATTTATTTTTGTCACTTAAATCATGTTAAATAAAAATCTCTATATGTATATATTTATGCATGTATGTATGTGTGTGCTTTTGTTTCAGTATTATTTGTTTAGAGAAATAAATCAAGTTAACTTTATGGTTTATAGACGTTTTTTTGTTAAAAATTTACACTTGTATTGTGTATTGACTATAAGTATGTACGAATACTTATGTGATTGTTGTGTGTATTTCTCCTTTAAACCATTGACGACAATTTTACAATTGTCCTGCTTCTTGTTTAATAATTGTTAAGTCTGCATATGTAAAGTTAAATGATTATGAGTGTCTTTCTCTCTCACTCTCTCGCTCTGTTCTATTGTGTGTGTTTTCTATTCATTATTTTACGATTGAAGTTTCCTATTTCCGGTCGTTTGCATATATATATTCATACAACATTTATACACGCATTCATTATTGTTTATGAATAAAAGTGTTTCCCTCTGCTTCTCTTTTCTCATTCCAGAAAACTCTTAGAAATCATGGAATATATGTTCCTTGTTATAGTGCACAGTGGTCAACATAGATACACTAATGAGGACAGAATAAGAATCTGAAATAGAATCGGAACAAAGAATATGAATTAGAAATAGAAATTGAATCTCAACTAGAATATGTACTGCAATGAAGTAGAATCTGAATTAAAAACCTCTTAAAATCAGAACCTGAACTAGAACTGAACTTGAACTAGAACTGACTGAACTAGAACTGGACTAGAACTGAACTAGAACAACGAACTAAACTAGAACTGAATTTGAACTAGAACTAAACTACAACTGAACTAGAACTGAACAGAAACTGAACTTGAACTAGAACCGAACTAAACTAGAACTGAAGTAGAATTGAACTAAAACAGACTAAAACTGATCTAGAACTGAACAAAAATGAACTAGAACTGACTAAAACTGAACTAGAACTGACCAAGAGCTGAAGTAGAATTGAACTAAATTTGGACTAGAACAGAACTACAACTAAACTTGAACTGAACTAGAACCGAAGACAAACAAAACAAGAACGTTACAATATTGTATTAAATTGAATTTTTTTCAATATTCCCCACTGTGTTGTTGCTTGAATTTTAGTGTATGTGTGTTTGTCATAAAGCTTGCTTATGTAGTGGTATGAATGGCATTGGCTAACGTAGAAAAAAGGTTATTTCCTGTTTTATTGTCTAGCAAACGTTGTTATTCTTTTCTTGTCATATGTTATACTGGTAATGTTAGTGTATTGGTGTTGGCAATACACAGAGAAACCAAGACAAATGAAGCGGTTTTTTTTTCTCTAACAAGTTAATTTTACTTTTCTTTGCCAAGTTTATGTCCTTTTGTATTGCATTTCATTAGAAAATTATTGACTTTTTTTTATTTTACAAGACAAGATTTATTTTGCATGTTGTTTGCTTTAATTACGAATTGAAAATAAAAACAGAAATATAAATTACACAATTTAAGGGGAAAAGGAAAATTCGATTATACTTTAAATAAAATTTAAAACATTTTATAATGAATTTTATTAATTACATCTTTGTATTATAATTCAGACAGAATTCAGCCAATTAGGCTTTGAAGTTCCATAGAAATACATTCGAACATAAATCTTTTGAAAAAGTAAAATGTAATAAACATTTAATTTTGTTAACAAATAATTACCCTCTAATGAGTATTCATTTGTAAAAGGTCAACTAAGACGAAAACGTATTTTAAACGTTTGAAAGGATCTCATAATAATACATACACACACAAACACGCTCTAAAGCATCACAAAAGGACACAGGAAATAAAACAACAACATCAATTGAATTTAATGATGACAAAACAACTTCAATAATAAAATTTAAACACACAAACACACACACACACATGATAACTCTAACAAAAACACAGACATATAATTAATATAACACAGACATATATAATAATAAGACAGAGAGGAAAGGAGAAGCATATAGAATTTAAGTTCAAAACACGTGATGTATAATTTGGAAAAAATATGCGGGTAAATTAAAGATAAAATGGATATTTTGCGCATTTTTTAAGCAGAACTTATTATTTCTAAAACTGCAAAAAAGTCGCCACTTAAAAAAGACATTGAAATTTTTGTTTTATTATTTAAAAATACATTGAAAAATTATTATTTACAGATCATTTACTTTGATTATAGATGAAACGGAAGACAAAGGAAATAGTAATAAATTCCATACAGACAATTAAATATAAACAATAGTAGAAGACCTGAAGAATATGATTCATAGTGGCAAATGACAAGATGCACTTAAAGGATGAAACATAACAGAAATATAAATATATAAGTGACTTTAATCTGAATTATTCTTTAAATCTGAACTTACAATCCTCATTACAATCTGAAATGGGAACTCAACTAGAAACTGAGCCAGAATTTAAATTATCAGACTCTGAAGTTGATCAGAGTACAGAATAAGATTAGAACTCAAACTGAATGTACAATAAAATCCTATTTTCAGAATCTAAACTGAAATCTACACTTTAAACTGAATCTAGAAACTAGAATTTGAACAAAGTTCTTAGTGGACTTTAGAATTATTTATTATATCCAGATATTTGTGCTAGTTAATACAAAAAAGTTTGAATACCACTGAAGCCGGAGTAATACTCTGAACTAAGTAGTATTAGAAGGGTATTTCGTATTATGAACTATTGAAATCGGGCCAGAAGATCACAACGCTTGATTCGTCGATAAAATAGTCAACCAGTTATAATACATAATGTAAAAACGACAAAAAAAGAGGATGGGAAACTCTCATTTTAGGACATGTTATCCGAAAAAGGCATGTATTTATCAATATCTAAAAACTGGAATACTTGTTTTGGCGCTTATGGGAAGGAGGGGCTAACGATGTATAATATTTTGACTATTGTACCAACTCATCTTGTTTTATTAATTTGCTTACCCACTCGAATCTAATCAGATAGAAATTCTAAACTTGAATCTGATCTAACATCTGAATTGGAATTTTAACTTATATACTAATATCCATACTTCAATCTGAATTACAAAATGAACTATATTATGACTTATAATCTGAACTATAATCTCTCCTAAAATCTGAACCCTGATAAAAAATGGATACAATTAAAATTCGAACTAAATCTGAACAGCAATTTCAAATAAAATCTGGGTCAAATTCAAACATTCCTAAATTAGAATCAGAACTTTGATAAAAACGTCTCAGTTCCAATATAATCTAGAATCTTAACGGGAATCGGTGCCAAAATCAGAATTAAAAATGAAATTAAATTTGAGTCTAAACTAACTCTAACTGGAATCCGAACCATGATATGAAGTAGAACCAGAATCAGGATCTTATTTAGAGTTTGAACAAGAATGTGAAACAGGCTCTAAAAGGAAATTTAACTGAGCTGGAACTAGAAATTTTAATCTTAACTGAAATCGGTTCCAAATCAAACCTGAAATTAAATTCGAGTCTAAGCTAAAAATCGGAACTTTAAACAATCTGAACAATGGAATCCGAACAATCATCTAAAATAGAAGTTGAATTAGGATCTCGTTTAGGGTTTGAACAAGAATGTGAAACAGGTTCTAACAGGAAATGTAAATAGAATTATTTCTAAAATCTGAATTAACATATCAACCAATATCACAATAAAAATCTAGTATAAAACTGTACCATAATCCCTACTCAATCCAAATCTCAACTGAAATTTGGACTTGAATTTAAAACCACACCATAACTAAACTAAAACTATAACTCGAAACTGAACAGATCTAGAAGTTCGACTCAAGTGGTGGTGAACTAGAATTGAAAAAGAAACTGAACTATATTTTTTTGTTTTTGAAGTTTGATTGAAAGAGCTTAAAGCCAAAAAGCCACGGTGATTCCATTTACTCAAATGATGACCTTTACCTTCGTATAGGAAGGAGGCATCTTTGAATCTTTGGTTAAAATTAAGATTTTATGATCTTCACCAGTAGTATTCCAATTAAAACGAGTGCATGTGGTAAACGGTGAAACCCCGGACAACGGTAAAGGAATACCGCTATAGGACGCTTCAATATTAACCAATGCGTAACAGCGAGACGCAAAACTGACCGCCCAGAGCTGCTTTATAACTAGAAACTAGACTATCAACCATAATCTTCAACGAAGATCAGAATATAATCAAAGCTAAAGTCTTAAATACAATCTGAAGTCCAATTTGAATTTTGATCTTAGTTGGAATTGAACTAGACTGTGAAACAGGATATAACCTAGACTATAGTCAACTAAAATATAAAGTATAATTTGAAATATGAAGTAAATTAGCATATGAACTAGTATGGGAACATTCGTTTTTCAAATCTAGAAAACTAAAATCTAGAAACTAAAATATATGCTAAACTAGATAAAGTTCAAAATCTGTATTATAATGACAACTATAATATGAATTAGAATCCGAAGTAATTTAATATCTAAACTATAATTCTATTTTACATTTAAAAATTTGAATGAGAATCGAAACCGGAACTACACCCTAAAGTGGAATTTTTAATTATAGTATAAATAAGAATCTGAACAGGAAGTTGAACCCGAATCCAAAATAATATGTGAATTATATAGCAACTGAACTAAGAACTGAACTGAAATGGGAATCAGATCAGAGCAATGCAGATTCTTATTCTGACCTGTATAAAGATTCTAGATTTCAGTGTTTTGAAATTTTACTTCAGATTTTAGTTCAGATTCTATTTCACATTTAACTGCAGATTCTGATTATGGATTCAATAAAGTTTTGAGATCAGATTTCTATGCAAATTTTACTTTCATATCTTATATAAAATATATTAATTTTGAACAAAGAACTAAGATAAAAATTAATGCAAAAGCTGAACTATAATTTAGTTAAGAATTAAAATATAAACTAAATTCAGAACTAAATAGCTGGTATTAGATCTGAACTGAGAATTTAGCTGTGAAAGATGTAAAAGAATTGAATTGAAACTGAAAAAACTACAACTAAAGTTAAACTAAGAGTTGAACTGAAAACTGATTTAACTACAGAACTTAGAACTCAGTTAAAAACTGTTGTAAGAACTGAACTGAGAATTAAACTTAAAACTGAACTAACAGCTAATTTGGGAACAGAACTAAGATTGGAATTAAAAACTGTTGCAAGAACTGAGGTAAACACTGAACTAAAACTAAGAGCTGAACTGAGAATTGAACTATGGAGTGAATTAAGCATAAACTAGAAATTGAAATACTAAGTGAACTAAAAACTGAACTATGAATTGACTTACGATATAAACTAAGAGTTGAATTAGGAACTGAACTTAGTAAGTGAACTAAGAAAGGAACTTGGATTTTATTTCATATAGGAAAAAACTATGAACTGAAATGAGAATTTTAATTAAAACTGAATTAAACTAAGAAATAAAATAGGAAGTGAACTAAGAACTGAACTGAGAATTAAACTAGAGATTTAACTACCAAGTGAACTAAGAACTGAAGTGAACAAAGAATTGAACTTGGATTTTATTTCATATAGGAAAGAACTATGAACTGAAATCAGACTTTAAATAAAACTGAATTAAAATAGGAAGTGAACTAGAAACTAATAAATGAACTAGAAACTGAACCGAAAACAAAACTATGACATGACCTACGATTTAATTTAGATCACGCTAAACTAAACTTACTTGAACTGACAGCTGTACTTAGCTGTACTTAACTGTTCTAAAAATGAAGTATATTCGATCTTATGTAGAATGAAACTGAAACTTAATGAAAATCAGTATTGAAATTATTTAATATTGAATTAAACACTTAAACTTATATCTTCTTATATCTCATTTGTCTTTAAATCTCTTTAATTAAATCCAATTTTGCATTTAAAATTTCATTTAATTTAACAAAAGAACGTTTAATAATTTTTCATTTTTCTATTTTTTACACTCTAATTTTAGGTAAGTGAAGAATTATGTTTGCATGTGTGTGGGTGAAACTACAATTTACAAGTAAATAATTTGCTGGCATAATTTTATTTATACCCTCCTTTTTGGCTCATAACGCTAAATTTCATTTCATTACAAAGTCATTGTGCGGTAAGTATTATTTAATTTCAGTTCTTTTTTTCACAAAACAACCTAAATAAAATATATGAAATCAAGCCACCCCTCTTCAACACCCCCCTCCCACTAAAAAGGAAACTGTTTGCTGTTAAAAATTATAGATGAAAAACGAATGGCAAACAAAAAAAAAAACTCAATTGCAATTTGCAATTGTAACTTAAAACACAAATTATGAACAAAAATGAAAATGACAACGGGGAAAAGCCATGTAGAAGGGGGGAAAGAGATATAGAGAGAAAGATGAAAACATTTTTAAAATTATAGTAATAAATATAAAATTCCAAACAGAAAAAAAATTATCAAGTTAAATTGAAGATGAAAACGTTTAAAATGAATAGATTTTAGGCCCTGAAATAAATTTGAGCTTAATAATATTTTTATCTCTCTGCACCCCTGCCCCCCCCCCCTTTGGTTTTAGCCCATTAAAACGGTGCTAAAGAGAGAGTATTTAGTTTTAAATCACTTGGCGTTTTGTGTGATGAAAAATATAATTAAAGCTTTTGCGAATAATTTTTGTGGTGTCCTGCTGTCTTCTGGTACTAATGTTACTGATTTGTCGTCTATTATTATTGTTCTCGTTATTATTATTTTTTTTCGTTTTGCTGTTAACGAGCAGTCAGTGTGAAAAGCAAAACATCCTTAAGAAAATCCTCTTCGTTTTTTTTTTTGAACTAATAACACTTAATGGTCTTTTCCTTAAAGCTTAAAGACATGAACTTTGTTTTTATTGTTTTGCATACCCACCACCACCACTACAAGTGATGAAGAGGGTATATTAACATTGTCATACTCTGTGTAACGCTAAGAAGGAATCATCTTAGACCCCATAATGTATATGTTGTCTTGCATCAAATAAAATCTTGTCCATAGGAAACATTTTTGCGCCTAGAATAATTCTCCAAATTTCGGACACATTATTTGTTGCTGTCCTAATCAGAGTCCAACTTAAAACCAGCTATATCGGTTCTTCAGCAAGTTATAGAACGATATCAGAGACAATTTCAAAATTCCGAAAAAGAAATTTTCTATTTTTTTCAACAAAAGATAAAGATAGAACGATATCTGAGACAACCTCAAAATCATCAAAATCGGATTAACTGAAAGGGAGTTACAGGCTGAAATATTTTGATACACACCAAAATCAGTGTGGCATATGTGTCAAAGTTTTTAAGATAGTTGACTGAAGTTTTTTATATGTATTTATTTTGATAACCAAATTAACAAGATTGTACTTTTATTAATATTGGTCCATAATTTGCTATAGTTCCATATAACGCCCCCTTTCCGGAAAACTGTTTCGACCTTATAAAACTCTTTAATAAACTATTAAAATTCATCACAATTATTTTTCTAACTCTATTTAATATACATTATAATTTGACTAATATCGGTCCATATATTGCTATAGCTGGCAAAAGAGGTCCCACCGCGGAAAATATTTTTGACCTTATAAAACTATTCAACAATGCTGTTGAAATTCGGCTCAATTATTTTTCTAACTTTATTGAATATGTGTTATTAATCTGACCAATATCGGGCCACATTTTTCTATAGCTTCATTTACAGCTTTAACGACCCTTCGCAGGTATTATGCTTGTAAAACTAATTTATGAATTTATTTATTTTGTCATAGTCCCCATTTAAGGCCCCTTGCATTTTCTAAACTGTCTTTAATACATGAAACTAGTTTGGCAATTATCGAAATAAATCATGTGTTATAACTCCGAAAAAAAAATACGAACAAATTCCATTAAATTTCAGAAAATCAGATAAATGTCTTCAATGTAATGGTGTAGGATATTTAAGATTCGGCACAGTGGAATATAGCATTTTTAGTTGTTTTCTTTCATTCTAAATGTTTTCACTGATTTGCTGTTTTTAAAGCTTAAAAACGAAAAGAAATCACAAATTTTGTTTTTCTTTTCTCTCTCCCTCTTATTAAGGACGAAAAGAAGAGCAGAAAAAAATCTAAAAAAATTGTAATCATCAGCGAAAAGGAATTTTTTTAAAAAATGTGTTGTTGTTTTTTCGTCTTCATGTAAATTAATTTTCCTTCATTTTTTATATTTTTTTTCTTGAAAATGAAATTAAGTGTTTTGTTAACGCTACAGAAAAAAAGGGAAAAAAATTATTTTTACACTACAAGGACGATTGAGAGGAGGTTATACACCATTAAAAACAGCGACAGCCGCTGTAAAAGAAGGAAAGGCCCAACAATATTAAAGAGAAGAGAAAAACAATCACTGCCTTGTCTCAAGTGTTGCTCATAAGAAAATAACGAAAAGGAATTACAAAAAAAAAATTGTTGATTGTCTCATTTTACAGTCTCTCAAGGGTACACCAAAGGACTATAATCCCAAAATGAGTTCAAAGTAAAACTTAACATGTTTTAATTCTGACTCTAAACGAAATTCTGAACTTGATTTTTACACAGAATATGGTTCCGATGTTAGTTTCCGTTTTAGTTTCGATATTATCGTAGAACTGTGCAGCTTCAGATTCATAGCAAAGTGTGATTACGACTTAAATATGTAAAATTCAATTTTTCACTAAAAATTCAAATTTTCACGAAAAAAGTTCAATTTAATAAAAAAATAAATTTAATTTTTCTCAAAAAAAAATCAATTTTTTCACAAAAATTTAAAAAATCAATTTTTTACAAAAAAATCAATTTTTTGTAATAAAATCAATTTTTCGCTAAAAATTAAATTTTTCGCTAAAAATTCAATTTTTCGCTAAAAATTCAATTTTTCGCTAAAAATTCAATTTTTCACTAAAAAAATCAATTTTTCACTAAAAATTCAATTTTTCACTAAAAATTCAATTTTTCACTAAAAAATTCAATTTTTCACTAAAAAATTCAATTTTTCACTAAAAATTCAATTTTTCACTAAAAATTCAATTTTTCACTAAAAAATCAATTTTTCACTAAAAATTCAATTTTTCACTAAAAATCAATTTTCACAAAATTCATTTTCACTAAAAAATCAATTTTTCACTAAAAATTCAATTTTTCACTAAAAAATTCAATTTTTCACTAAAAATTCAATTTTTCACTAAAAAATTCAATTTTTCACTAAAAATTCAATTTTTCACTAAAATTCAATTTTTTACTAAAAAATTCAATTTTCACTAAAAATTCAATTTTTCACTAAAAAATTCAATTTTTCACTAAAAAATTCAATTTTTCACTAAAAAATTCAATTTTTCACTAAAAAATTCAATTTTTCACTAAAAAATTCAATTTTTCACAAAAAAAATTTAATTTTTCACTAAAAAATTCAATTTTTCACTAAAAAATTCAAATTTTCACTAAAAAATTCAATTTTTCACTAAAAAATTCAATTTTTCACTAAAAAATTCAATTTTTCACTAAAAAATTCAATTTTTCAGTAAAAAAATTCAATTTTTCACTAAAAAATTCAATTTTTCACAAAAAATTCAATTTTTCACAAAAAATTCATTTTTTCACTAAAAATCAATTTTTCACTAAAACATTCAATTTTTCACTGAAAAATTCAATTTTTCACTAAAAAATTCAATTTTTCACAAAAAAATTCAATTTTTCACTAAAAATTCAATTTTTCACAAAAAATTCAATTTTTCACTAAAAATTCATTTTTTAACTAAAAAATCAATTTTTCACTAAAACATTCAATTTTTCACTAAAAAATTCAATTTTTCACTAAAAAATTCAATTTTTCACAAAAAAATCAATTTGTCACTAAAATTCAATTTTTCACTAAAAAATTTAATTTTTCACTAAAAAAATAAATTTTTCACTAAAAAAAAAACTATTTTTCACAAAAAATTAAATTTTTTCACTAAATTCAATTTTTCACAAAAAATTAAATTTTTCACAAAAAATTCAATTTTTTTCACAAAAAATTAAATTTTTCACAAAAAATTAAATTTTTCACAAAAAATTAAATTTTTCACAAAAAATTCAATTTTTTCACAAAAAATTCTATTTTTCATTAAAAATAAAATATTTTTACAAAAAATTGAATTTTTTCACAAAAAATTTCAATTCTTCACTAAGAATTAAATTTTTTTACAAAAAAAAAAAAATCAAATTTTCACTAAAAATTAATTTTTTCACTAAAAATTCAATTTTTCACAAAAAATTCAATTTTTCACTAAAAATTCAGTTTTTCAAATAAAAAAAATTAATTTTTCACAACAAATAAAATTTTTCACAAAAAATTCAATTTTTCACTAAAAATTCAATTCAAGTTTTCACAAAAAAATTCAAGTTTTCGTTTCGACTTTAAAAAGAATTATTTCTTAAATATCCTTCTGAATTATTTTTATATTTTTAACTCTTAAAATATTTCATTTCCTCAAAGGTTCCCTTAATCACTTCAACTGTAAAATAATGTACCAAACGTTACTGAAAAACAAAAAAAAAAAAAAACAACGAGAATTCTTATTTTGTTGTTGTTGAAGCTGCCGAAGAAGAACAAACAGATGCGCTTCAGGCGTGTTACACTTCGTTTCTTTTTTGTTTAAAATCCAAAAAAAGAGAAGAAATTTAGTTATTTTACACATTTTTTAAACACTAAAATTTATTAAAAAAAAGAAAAGTATTTTTTCTTAAGAAAATTTATTACTTTGGCCTGAGTGTTGTTGTAGTTGTTGGTGGTTGTTGCAAACACATTGCGTTTCACGCGCTGTAAACTTTTGACGCCATTTGCAAAAATTCTTACTTATATGAAGGTGGGAAAAAATAAAGATCCTTCGAATTTCCTTTTTGTTCTTCTCCCTTTATTTTTTATTTTTTTGTTTTTGTGCCATCAAAAGGAGTTTGTTTCGGAATGTGTGTAAATTTTCTTTTATTTATTTTAAAAATAAAAACAAAGTTTGGCACAAAAGCATCAGCAGCAAATTAAGCTTAATTTTAGCTTGATAGTTTTTTCTCCTGTAGTTTTTGCTTTTGGCGGCAGCTGTTGTTCCGGCTGCATCTGCACCTGAAGTGTTGCACGTAGCAAAAATGAATGAGAAAATTATAAATAAATCTAGTGAAAAGTAATAATTTAGATTCTAATTTAGATACTTGTTCAGTGTTAAATTCTTGTTTCAGTTCAGAATATAGTTAAGCTTGCAGTTCCGATTTTAAATCGGAAGACAGTAAGGACTCTAACTTAGATTCAAGAAAATTTTCATCCTAAAATTCAGGTTCAAATTATAGTTCTGATCCAAATTCATATTGAAGTTATAATTCTAGTTCACATTGAAGTTTGGATTCTAAATCAGATTCTCGGTAAATTTATATTTAAGATTGTAATAAAGATCCGAGTTCAGATTTTGCTCAGATTATGACTGATTATTATGGTTCAGACTAGAGTTCTTATTCCAGTTCAGATTGTAGTACAAATTCTAATTAATATTCTAGCTTCAGTTCCAGATTTAAGTTCAAATTTAACAACAAATTCTACCTCGGATTTTAATTCAGATTCCATTCTAGTTAAAATATCAGTTCAGATTCTTATGCAGATTCTAGTTCAGATATATAACTCGAATTATAGCTCAGATTATAACCCAAATTCCTTTTTAATTGAGATACCAGTTCAAATTCTTTTACAGATTCCAGTTCAGATTATAACTCAGATTCTAATTCAAAGTTAAGATCTTATTCTAGTTCAAATTCTATTAAAGATTCAAGTTCAGAGTCTGGTTCAGATTCTTACTCCGGTTCTAGTTCGGATTCTAATTCGTTAAGTTCAGACTCAATTTCAGATTTCAGTTCCAGATTTTAGTTCAATTTTTACCTCATTTTAATTCAGATTTCATTCTAGATTCTAGTTTTTAGTTTTCGCTCAATTTTTGGCCAGATTCCAGTTTAGGTTACATTTCAAAACATCTCTGATTTTCAATCAGAATTCTGTTCAGGTTATATTTAAGACTCTAGCCAGATGCTATATATTCTAGTTCAGACACAGGCACAGAAGAAGGTTCAGATTTAAGTTTAATCTGATTCTATTTCCAACTTTAATTCCGATTCTAGTTCATTTTCTAGACCAAAATAATTTAGTTTCTGGTTCATATTCCACTTCAGATTTTAATCTACATTCCAGTTTTAATTTCAGTGTAGATTCCAATTTAGATTTTAGTTCAGGTTCGCTCTCTACTTCTAGTTTAGACTTCCGCCATTAAAGATGCTTGTTTAGATTTTGAGTCTGATTCAATCTCTTGGTTTCTGGTTCAAATTTTAGTTCTAAATCTGGATCGGAATGATGAAAGTCTGTCCGAGGCATAATGTGAGATATTATTTATCCAATAATAAATTAAATATATTTTTCTTCAATTCTTGCTAATGAATTTTGATCTTGTGACAATTTTATTATTTTCTATCAAAACTAAATAATTATTTCTTATGAATAAATTATTAAAAATCTTTAAATTTGTTTTCTACAAAAAAAACATTTATTCGATATTTTATTTATTTCCAATTTTATTATACATTATTGAGTTTTATTGCATTTTTTATCCTGCATTTCTAAAGGATCTATCAATTTTTATTCGATTTTATTTCTACTGTCATTTTAAGCAACAGTTGTCCAAATACTTAAAAAAAAAACTATTTTCACAAAAAAAATATTGAAAAGAGAAGAAAAAAAATTACATTTATTTGAAATAAATTGTTCGAAAATGTCTCATGTGTCATTTAGTTTTAAATGAAAATTCACAAAATTACATTTCACTTTAGATGAATATAAAATTGAGTTTGTAAGTGTGTGTGCAAATACATGTAACATATAAAATATAATGCAGTTTAAGATTAGTTTTTCCTTTTTTTTTTTGAAAATTGTAGTAAGAAAGTAAGGTGACCATTTGCTGCCAATGAGTCAAGGGAAGTTACCTTACAAAATCTTTTCCACAACATTTAATTTAGGATTTATAATTCTTGTCCCGATTGGTAAGAAAATAAACCAAATTAGGTTGATAGTTATTGAAGCATTTTCTATTAATACATTAATGGTCACCTCAAATCCCTTCTTGGGGTTTTACTTTCCATTACAGTATTTAACCAAAACTAGAACTGAACTATAATTGGAAGTAAAATCTGAACTAGAATCTGAACTAAAACAGAACTAGAATCTGAACAAGAACAGAATTAGAACTGAACTAGAACTGAACTAGAATCTGGACGAGAACTGAACTTGAACTGAATAAAAACCAACTAGAACTGACTAAAACTGAACTAGAACTGAATTAGAACTGAACGATAACTGAACTAGAACTGAAGTAGAAGTGATCTTGAATGGCACTAAGAACTGAACCAAACTGAACCAAGGAAAACTGAAAGTAGAAGTGATTCAGAATGGAACAAGAACTGAACTAGAACTGAACTGGAACTTAACATGAAGTGAATTAAAATGGAACTAGAAATGAACTAGAACTGAACTAAACTGAACTAAACTAAGAACTGAACTAGAACTCAGTAGAAGTGAACTAGAAACTGAACTAGAACTGACAGAACTGAACTTGAACTTAACAGAAGTGAACTAGAACTGAAGTAGAAGTGATGCTAGAATGGAACTAGAACTAAACTAGAACTAAACTAGAACTGAACTAGAACTGAACTAGAACTGACTAGAACTGAACTGAACTGAACTAGAACTGAACTAGAACTGAACTAGAACTGAACTAGAACTGAACAAGAACTGAACTAGAACTGAACTAGAACTAGAAGTAGAGGTGAATTAGAACTGAACAAGAACTGAACTAGAACTGAAGTAGAAGTGAACTAGAACTGAAGTAGAACTGAACTAGAACTGAACCAGAACTGAACAAGAACTAAACTAGAATTGAACTAGAACTGAAGTAGAAGTGAACTAGAACTGAACTAGAACTCAAGTAGAAGTGATCTAGAATGGAACTAGAACTGAACTAGAACTGAACTAGAACTGAACTAGAACTGAACTAGAACTGAACCAGAACTGAATAGAACTGAACTTGAACTTAACAAGAAGTGAACTACAACTGAAGTAGAAGTGATCTAGAATGGAACTAGAACTGAACCAGAACTGGACAAGAACTGAACTAGAACTGAACTTGAACTTAACATGAAGTGAACTAGAACTGAACTAGAACTGAACTACGACCGAACTGAACTATCTCAGAACTAGAACTTAACTCAAAGTGCTGGAATATCAAATAGTATATAAACTTATATTTGAAATTAAATCTGAACTAGAATCTGAATTAAAATCTGAACTAAAATCTGAACTAGAACTGAACTATAACTAAAATAGAAGTGATCTAGAACTGAAATAGAACTGAACTAGAATTGATCTAGAACTAAACTGGAACTGAACTAAAACTGAAACAGAACTGAACTAGAATGTAAAGAGAATCTGAACTTGAACATTAACTAGAACTAAAGTAGATCTGAACTTGAACTGAACTAGAATTGAACTTGATCTAAACTGTAACTGAACTAAAACTGAACTATAATCTCAACTAGAATCTCAACTAGAATCTAAATTATAATCTGAAATATAATCTAAACTGGTATTTCAACTAGATCTTAACTAAAATCTGAACTATAACCTGAAATAGAACTGTACAGTAACTGAACTAAAATCTGAACTAAATCTGTATTTAAACTGAACTGAGCAAGAATTAAAGTGAATTTAGTTCTTTTTCACCAACTTTGTTATAGAAATCTTTTATATTGAGTTAAGTTTTTTATTAAAAATTAAAGTTGTTTTGAAAATATTTTCACCAAATCTCGCATTATTAAATTGTTTCCTTTCTTTCATTCTTTCGTTTTTTTAATAAAATTTAAATAATAATTCCCCAAAAAAGTTTGTTATAGTGTGATTAAAACCTCAAATATTTCATATGTATTTATAAATATGTTTATGTATAAAAAGAGATACAAATATAAGATAATTTTTTGGTTAAAAAACCCACAAATTGTACATACAACTTGTATTAAATTTTATATTACAAATTTACACACACACAACAACTTTTTATATTTTTCGACTAAACAAAATATGACAAAAATTAATGAGAGGAAGAGAGTAAAAATATTTTTATTTTTTTTATGTAAAAAAAACATAATTCTGTTGGACATTTTAATTTAAAATTGTCAATTGGTTTTATACAAAATAACATCTACAAATATGTGTGAATGGAAATATCCATTTTGGGTGTCGGTAGTTGTGGAAGAAGTTAGATGTTGGGTTTAAGTTGTATTGTAGCATGAAATTGTATCCCTACAGTCTCTTGAACGGCAATAGTCCTTGAAAAAAACAAGAAAATTATCTTTAGATAATAGACCCTAGTGAATTTAACTACTTTATCGCCACAAGGTTTATCGTAGAAGAACATACACTTGTGAGTGTGTCATGAAACTTTTATTGCTACCAAGTGTATGGTAAGGTGACAGTGCAGAATTTTTGCAGTGGTTCCCATATGACCACGAAATGATTCTCCTATTTGATTACTTTATCGCCAAACGGTGTATAGTGGGGTGACAGTAAGTGCTCACACGTGCCCTTCTGAATATCATGAGGAAACTGTGTAAGCGACAGTATTTTACCTCCTAGACAAGCCCATATTAAGATGCCAAATAAGAATATTAGTAAAATGAAGACCATCATCAAAGACTGGTGTGATATTATTTTGTACGTTCATATTCATATTAGGGAAGCCCACAAACATTATTAGTTCAACATAAAGGTGGTCAACTTTGTTATCGGTGTCAGGAGATAAGAAGTGAACGACTATTTAAGAGCTTTAGGAATTTCTTAAAAATGCTGCTCTTAGCCAAGTAAGCGTAATTGATCTTTAAGTCTTTTGCAGGGATAGACTTTAGTTTGGATTACATTTTTGTGGTATTTCGATAGTTTCATGAACTGTCAACTGGAGTCTGATTGATCGAGTTTTGACACCATACGATACATAACATAATAAGCACCTAGTGTACGTCTGATACTAGTTTGATCCACTAAGTCTCTGTGAGGTGTCTAATTTTAACCGGTAATACCTCACAAAGAGAGTTCAGTAGTTGCCCTAGAATCTATTTCTTTTTATTACCAAAGCCGGACATATATATAAGAGGTGAAAATTATTGCCTCTCTCTACATATTCTTTAATCTGCTTTATTATTATTTAGAGGGTAATCAAGTGTACTTAAATTGCTTCCAAACATGCTGTGACTTGTGATTACTTAGATCAATCTAAATACATCACTACGACTATGGTTCAGCAGTTTTCAATCTGAAAGCAGGCCAGATTTTAATGACGACCTAGTTCAGACCATTTATTTTCGGTTTGTTTGAGAAAGTGTTTGAATATACTGTTCCTAATATGACCAAGTCTATATCTGAATAAGCGTAATATCAATTATCCGTGATAGTTTTGCCAACTCGGCCGAGTACAGAAGTCAATATCGAAATATATTCCGATACTTTCACAAATATTCCAATTATATTTCATCCTGAAATTAAACTACATTCATCGGAAAATCGAGCTGAAATGCATACTTATCTCAATTTCTAAGTTTGATGGTCCCCATAGTTCAATCATCTCAATTTGAGGCATAATCAAGCATAATAAAGGTTATCTTGCATTGTTTTCAAAATCTTCGCATTTCCATATGCTATAGATTTCCAACAATTTACAGCGCTGCTGCTGATGTGACCATTATATACAGATCAATGGGGATAAAATACAGTACGACATTCAGAGACCCAGAGGGGCTGGTACAAAGTGCACCACATACATAAAATCTATTAGTAACTCGTTCCAAACGTCTTGCGATATATAAAAATGGCTACTGTTGCCTTTTAACTACGAGTTATATATTCAGTTCTTATAATTATATCGGGTCTAAGGTAATACCTTTATATTTCGCTCTCTTCGAAAGAGAGTTTTGCAGTTTTCTTTGTTCTGAACTTTACCAAATCAGTTTTTTTTTGGATTGACCACATGCTGTAGCCCATTTGCTGGGTAAATACAAACCAAATAATAAGCCAAAGCGATAACACCTTCCTGAGGCGTACTTTTTCCTGCTACCTTTTATGTGTTGCTGCTACCAAGAGCTGCTTTTAGATAATTCATTTAGTACGCTGAAGATGTTTGTTTCGATATTGGGAATTTCCAATTAGAGCCATTAAATAGAATACGGGGTTACTGAAAAGCGCGAAACTTGGATTCTTTGCGATTTGAAGTCAAGGAAAGAAATTTGATATATTTGTGGATGAGTATTAGTCCCTTACAACCTTTAGAAATAATAACATCTGAAGTGCAATAATAAGTTCAAAAAAGGAGGTAGTTCTGTCGTTTCAAAGGTAGTGATTGCCACACAGTATAGTAAAATACCTGAACATCTGGTCCACCCATGGGACATTATGGACCGTTCACAATTAAATTAAGTAAAATCATCCAAATTAAGTAAAATACACGCTGATGTCGAATTTCACAATCGAAAAATTTATAAGGTAGTTGTAGACGAGGGCTTATATGGGACCTATGGCCGATTTTAATAAATCTTGGTAAAACAATTAGGATTGAAAACACGTTTCTCCATGACACAAATGTTTAAAGGTTAATTATGAACGTCGGAGACTTTATTAATTCCAAGATTACACGAGTCTGAGCCGCGGTATATTGTATCACAATCGCTATATAATTAACGATTTTATGGGTATATAAATGTAACTTCAATGGAAATTTGTATGAGGCTAGGCACAGTCATGGACCGATTTCAATAATAATCTATTGGAATCGTCTTTCGAACTATTTAATACAAAAACTGTCAAAAAATCCAGCATTTTATATGAAAAAACATGTGATAATTTTGCTAGATTTCCATATGCGACACATTAAATCATGAATCAAAAATGATAGTTCAATTCCAATTAAGTCTAGTTTTAGTTCAACTCGAAAAAGTGTATATCCTTTATGAAACACTTATTATCCTTGAAAATAGCATTTCTCACTTTATATTTGTTCAATTAAAAACTTCCTAAACAAAATAATTTAAACTCAATAATTTTTCTTTTAACTTTTCCGAATTTTTATTTGCAACTTTTTCCGAAAAAGAAGAATTTTTTTATTTTATATTATTTCAATTGGTTCATGTTCTCGCCACTTTAATTTCTATATACTCAAGAACTAAGAAGAAGAGAAAAAAATGAAAAAAAAAGAAAAATAAAATGAAATGAAATAAAAACGTGAAAAACTTTTAAACAAACCAGCTGAATGCATTTTAATGTAATTTTAGGCAAAAAGTAGAGAAATGAAAATAGAAATAATGAAATGAAAAAGTTTTCAGTTTCTTCTCACTATTTTACGCCTTTAACAAATTCTCTTCGCTACTTTTTCGCTATTTCTGGCTGTTGCTTATCTCCATTCTTCCCTTTTTCCGATTAATAAGTTCCCGAAAAACGTGTACAACTTTTCAGAGGATCTGAGTTAACGGGAAAATGTATTTATGCTGTTTTTCCATGAAATAACAATTGCAGGCAAAATAAGGGAAACTCAGAGAAGGAAAAGTATAAATCGCTAAAAATTTTCAAACCAGGAAAGAGAACTTAATTTCACTTAAAACAAAGCTCTCGTCGTTAAAGTAACTTAAAATAAGAAGTTAAATATCATCATCATCATCATTTCCTGCAACATTTCATTCCATTAAACGCCGAACTCATTATCCACCCAACCTACTGGGTGTGGTGTATGAGCTTTCGAGAGTATACGAATATCTATTTTCTACGTTATTTTTATAAGTCAGTAGTCGCATTTACTGTTGTTATTTTTCTGCAATATTTCAACTTTTTAAGTGCAATTAGTCCGTTAATAGCATGAAAATTGTAATTGTAAAATTGCCACGAAAATCTCCATTATGTTGCTTGTTATTTCATCTTATTGTTATGAAATTCTTATTTCAGCTGAGCACAATATCGAAAAGTATAAAGTTATAAAGAATATAAACATATAAAACATGTTCGTATAAACGTTATTATTTTTTCAATAGATAAGTTTTAGTTAATTTCAAGTTCAGTTCTACATTTGTTCTCGATCTGTTCGGTTCTAGTTTGGTTCTTGCTCAGTTCTTTCTTCAGTTCCAATTCTGTTCTAGTTCGGTTCTAGTTAAGCTTCTAGTTCATTTATAGTTCAGTTCGCATTTCAGGCTCTAGTTCAGTTTCAGACCAGTTCTAGTTCAGTTTTAAGTTCAGTTCCAGTTCAGTTATAGTTCAGTTCTAATTCAGTTCTAGTTCAATTCTACTTCAATTCTAGTTGAGCTTTAGTTCAGTTCTAGTTCAGTTTTATAGTTCAGTTTAATTCTAGTTCAGTTCCAGTTCTTTTCTAGTTAAGTTCTAGTCCATTTATAGTTCAGTTCCAATTCAGTTCAGTTCAACTCTAGTTCGGTTCTATCTCAGTTCTAGTTCAATTCAAGTTCAGTTCCAGTTGAGTTCCAGTTGAGTTCTAGTTCAGTTCTATTTGAGTTTTAGTTCAGTTCCAGTTGAGTTCTAGTTCAGTTCCAGTTAATTTATTGTTCAGTTGTAGTTCAGTACTGGTTCAGTTTTAGTTCAGTTTTCGTTTAGTTCTCGTTCAGTTTAAGTTCAGTTCTTGTTTATTTCTAGTTCAGCTCTAGTTCAGTTCTTTCTCAGTCCCAGTTCATTTCTAGTTCGGTTCTAGTTCAGTTCTAGTTCATTTATTAGTTCAGTTTGAGTTCACTTCTAGCTCAGTTCTAGTTCAGTTCTAATTGAATTTAAGTTTCATTTCAAGTTCAGTTCTACTTCAGCTCTAATTCACTTCTAGTTTAGTTCTAGTTTAAATTCTAGTTCATATGTATAGTTTTTTGATCGAAATTTGTACTATAGTCTCTTTCGATTTCTAATTTTAAATCAGAGTTTTATTATTAGTTCCTGTTTTGATTCCAGTTCAGATTTTTGTAGAGATTCTCTTTCATATTCTGGATCAGATTTCTGTTCCGATTCTAGTTGATATTCGGTCATATTAATATTTTTCCAGTTCAGTTTCTTGCTAAATTCTAATTCAGATTAAAGTTCTGATTCTAATTTTAATTCGGGTATAAAAATATTATAATGCAGATTCTACTTTATATTTTAGTGCAGATTCTATTTCAAAAAGTTGAGGTTATAATTCTTGTTGACCCGATAAATTTTTATTTTTTATTTTATTTTATTTTATTTTATTTTATTTATTTTATTTTAATTTTTTTTTTCATTTGAAATGTCTCTCTTCTATCAATCTCTCATTTCAGCAATTTTATAATTATAAAATTTTTATTATTTGAAAACCCTCTTATTATTGTTACAATTTGATATAGTTGAAATTTTATACTGGCATCATTAAATTTTATGAAAATGCAATAAATTTTAAAGAATTAACCCCGGAGACTAACATATCATGCCCTCACACATACATACATTAAAATATACACATATGATTACGAATATATAGAACAAATAATTTTCATTAGTTCAGCTTTAAAACAGTGACAATTTAAAACCTTCAGCAACAATAATAATAACAACAACATTTAAATAAGGATAAATATACGAGAATATAATCGAGTACTTTTTACTCTATAAATTTATTCAAACTGAAAAGTAATGAAAAAAAATCAGATTTTCAAAGAGAAGTATTTATAAGGAGTGAGATCGAAAAATTCTTAACAAACGTTTTTTATTGAAACTTTTAACTCAAACATTATTTTTTTTTCTCATTTTACCTGATCATTTTACCAGGCATTCAAAGGTCCGCCATAAAACTTTTTCTAATGTTATTAGAAGTACTGGGAGAACATGTCCGTTGATCGAAGATAGAAGAAATGACCCACATGAAAGGCCAAAAAATAAAAGCACTTACGAAAGGGCAACCAATACACCCGGTAGAAAAGCCGTCCGGTTAGCTAAATTCTTGGACTGTTTGGGAAGAAAACTTAAAGAAAAGTTAAAACCTAAAAAGTTCAAAAAGTTACTGACATGAGTTTAGGACCCAAAAGCAATCAAAATTCTCCAAAAAATTCTTCGCAGTAATGCAGGACAAAGTCAATATATTACGACGGGATGTTTAAATACCGATATTTATATCAAAGAATATTTACAAAAAATACTGCTTTCATTCATAGGACTTTATAATGTGTCCGTTTATTTTTAGTCTGACTCAGTATACTGTCACTATGATGAACAAGTCCTTGAGTGGTACAAGGACAATAACGTGGTTTTTGTACAAAGAGAGACAAATCTTTCAAACTGCTCGGGGCTAAAGCCGGTGGAGAGATATTAGACTCTTGTTAAAAGAAAATAGAAGATCACAAAAATGGGTGTCCAAAAGTGTGGTCGATTTTAAATTGAGATGAACTGCCTGTTCAAGATTCATTCAAATCAAAAAATTAAAATTGTACGTTTAGCGTTTTTAATGTGACTATAAACTACAGCACCAAAGGTGGTTGGGATATTAAGCGTTTGTGTTGATTTTCGTAACATACAGAAAAAAATAGCGCTTCATCCACCTTTAAGTATATCGTTGACCTAAAAGCGAAGCCTGTTGAAATATTGTTGATCCAATATTCCACGTACCTCCCATACAATTTTACTGCAGGAATGAGGATTTTAACGCAAAAGTTAGTTTAATAAGTTCTCAAATTTAAACTCAATCACTTTTTTAAGCATATATTACGGGACAAAATGTAGGACGAATAGGACATGAAGAATGGAAACCTCTTAAAGCAAATATTATTATCGAATATCTAAAGCACTATAACATAGAGCGTTCTCAAGTTTGGTTTCAGTATCCTTCTCAAAGAACTGTTTTAGTGGATAAAATGTAGGGAGGATATTACCAGAAGGAAGAGTACTTCCCATATAAGGAAACATTTGTAGAATGTCTAAAAAACTATAACACCGAGATTTTTCAAATTTGGTCCCACTCAGGACAGTTAGGCATCAATGGAAGGCGTAGCCCCCATACAATGCAAATATTAAATAAAATTTTAGAATGGACAGGATCAGGGGGTTATTTGCAAAATGCCCTTGCATAACATTTTGTTAATAGACGTCGTGATTTGTGAAATTTCTTAGGAGATCTTGGATGGGGAGAATTTTTGTGCAGCAAAGCACACCGGGTAAAAGCTAGTGTTAATTTCAAATTCATGTACTGCTGCACATTAAGAATAAATCAAGAAATAGAGTATGAATGCTAATATATTCAGCTATGCCGAAACTTCAATACCCTCCAACACAATGCGTGTGACGAAACACGTTTTTTTTCGTAGATACCACTCACACATACACTTGCAAACTTATACTATATATGGGAAACACTTAATTAGTAATAAAATTAGTAATATATATTTGGCTCTAATTTTTTTCTCTAATGAACCGATTTTTAAACTTAATTAACAATTTTAAGAAAGAATGTTGCGTAAACTTACAGGATGCCTCAGATATCGGTCTATATCTTTTAATAAACTTAACCGATTTTTTTGGTTTTGAAATAGTAAACTTCTCGGAACAAAAATAAATTCTCAGGCCAAATTTTATTGAGCTTCGTCAATAATTGTGGTTGTGAGCCTGCCAACAATAGATTGACAGACAGAGGGACAGACAGACAGGCAGACAGGCAGACAGGCAGCAGACAGACGGACAGGAATACGGACACACCTAAATCGACTTAGATTTGGATTTGATGCAAGAATATATACATTATGTGGTCTCAGATGATTCCCTCTTAGCGTTACACACGGAACGACAAAGTCTTGTAGTGGTGAGAAGTATAATCATACGAGGGTCATTCTTAACATTCTTGTGTAGGGTATTTAAGTCGAACTAATAAAGCATTTTTTCTTGTTAACATATAAATGTATGTTAAGAATTTTTTCCATCTCACTCCTTATGTATGTGAAGTGAGAAGTGTGAGTGTATATGCTTAGAAGAAGTAAATTAGTTATTTAAATTATAAATTCAGAAAAGTTTCACCCTAATAATTCAAATAGAAATAAAGTCAATTGCATTTACAAGCAATTATAGCAAAAATACTGAAAATACAAAAAATAAATAAATAAAAAATGATGTCAGTTGAGAAAGAAAAAAAGGAAACTAATTCTGGATATATTTTATTACATTTTCAGTTTTACTTGTTCCATTTTAGCTTTATATGGATTTGTTTTTACTACTTTTTTTTAATAAAAAAATGCTATAAATAAAAGTTTTAAAAATATGCAAATATATTTAAAATCTACTTTACCACACTTAATACGTTAACACCCCTTAGAGTTCCAAGGTTCCCTCTTTTCAAAAACATATGTAGCTTTCATATCATCCCAATCTTCCGTCTGTCCCTTTGTCTGTCTGTCTGTCTGTCTTTCTTTTCATTTCGTTATTTACCTCAACGAATTTCGCTATTTTTCTCTCTCTCTCTCTCTCTATTCTCTTCTATGAATTGAATTTGAAAATATTGTAGTTGTTTTGACACAAACCGTAACAAATCGCATTTAAATTTACCTGCCAGACCAACAAAAATCTTTCCAGGGGGAGAGATGCTATTCAGGACACACGCAAATTTAGTAGAGTAGAAATGTTTTAAGCAGGAAAAAAAGTAAAACACGCGTTATTTTCAGTACTTTAACGTGCGAGCAAAATGAAAAATAAAATGAACATTTGATAATTTATAGCATTTAATTTTCTTAGAAACTTCAAAAATTTATTTTGAACCAACTAAGGATGTTGAAAGGGGAGGAGAGGGGGAAATAAAAAAAAATACATTCGTAACCACTTTGGCAAATGTTGCTGTTGTTGTTACAATTATTCTATTTAGGTTTTCTTTGTTCATTTGCAAAGGTGTTATTGCTGAAGACAGTGGCTGAGATAGAGAGAAAGAGAACAGTGGAAAGAATGTAAAAATTTTGATCTGAGGAATTAAGTAGAACTGGAATTGAAAAATAACAGGAATATGGCTAGAAGAGTGACTGAACTAGAACTTAAGAAGGACTGAACTAGAATCTGTACTAATATCATATATAATATCTGAACAGAAGAAGAATTGGAACTCAAAACAACTTAACAAGAATCTTAATTAGAGTCGCAATTAAAACTGAATAAGTAAAGAACTAAAATCTAAGGTGAATTTTAAACTAGAACTGAATAGGATCTAAAGAAGAACCCAACTAGAATCTAAACTGGCATCTGAACTGAACTGATATATCAACTACAGTTTAAACTGTAATTGAAGTAGAACTAGAAATGAAGAAGTACTGAACAAGCAGCTGTATCAGAATTTGAACTGAACAAGTACTGATCTAGAATAAGAACTGGATTCTGATTTATAATCTAAATTAGAACCGAGTTGCAACTGAATAAGGATTGAGCTGAACTGGAAGTTTATCTAAGACGCGGGTTGAAATCTGAAACAGAACTGAACTAGAAATGAACTGTGCTAGAACCAAACAAAACTGAACTATAATTGAGCTGAAACTGAACTGAAACGGAAATGAACTGGAACTGAATTAGAACCGAACTAGAACTGAACTGGAACTGAATTACAACTGAACTAAAATTTAACTAGAAATGAACTGGAATTTAAATACAACTGCACTAGAACTGAACTAAAACTGAACTAAAATAACTAGAACTATATTAAAACTTAACTGGAACTGAACTGGAACTGAACTGAAACTGAACTAGAACAGAACTAAAATTAGACTAGAACTGAACTATAACTAAACTAAAACTTTATTAGAACTGAACTCGAACTAAACAAAAACTTAACTAGATCTGGTTCAGGAAATAATTCAAAATAAGTAGTATAAATTAATTTATATAATACACAGCGAGTTGAACCATGAACTGGGGTAGGAACTAAAAAGAACTGAACTAGGAACTATACAATAAGTAAAGAATTGAACTGGGAATTAAATTGGGAAATTAACTAAAAATCAAATTAGTAGTTTGGTTCCGAGTTCAATTCTAGATGAAGAATTCAACTCCGAACTAAACAAGAAGAAGAACTATCAAATAAGAAAATAAGTCGCTCAAGCTTTATAGTACTCTACACCATGTTTTTTTATTGAACGCGACTATAAAAATTAATTAAGACTTTCTTATAATAAGAGTTTACGTGGGATTTATGCGTTTTTAGATAATATATCCTACGGAAAGATATAGGAAAATTTGGACTGACTCTCATAGAATTTCTAACCTCAATTTCTTTATAATCATTACAATTCCGAAGTTAGTGTTATATGTGAGCTATGGACCCATGATCATATAACTTATCACACGAGTTGTTTTTGCCAAATTTCATTTAAATTGTTTGTGGACGGAACATTTGCATGAAGTTGATGAAATAATGAACCCGCCATAACCATTTTCAATAGGCATCGTTCTTGAACCAAATTTCATCTTGATATTCTTAAAATTACGATCTGCTTTATATTCACAATCGGACCTATTTAGCTCACAACTCAAACGGACAGGTGGACATACATCGTTTAAGCGTCACAGAAAGTGATTCTGAGTCGTTAGTGTTAATAGTGGTGAAGGGTATAGCCAAATGAAACATTACATGAAGTAGGAAGAGAACTTGAGATTGATTTTAGAACTGATACTGTAAAAGAAATTTTAACTAAAGTATAAACTAAATCCAAATCTGATCTTCTAAACAAACTTGTAACTAAAATTGTAACTGAAAAACCGAACAAGGAACGAAGTTAGGAACTGAACTATGAATTCAACCAAAAAAAAGAATTAGCAACAGAGCAAGGAACTGAGAACTAAAAATGGAACTAAACTAGAAACTTATCAAGAAATTGACCTAAGTGTTGGACCAACAACTAAACTAGGAACTGAAAAGGAACCTTAACTGGAAAATAAAACAGTAAGTGATTTGGAACAGGATCAGAGCTTAAGACAACCTGTCTATCGCATTTTTAACCACTGTGCTAACTTCTTTGAATAAATTTTCAATTTCTAATAGTTGAATTTAGATTTTCGGAATATTCACTCTACGAATAAATATATGTATATCTGTCTGTCTGTCTGTCTGTCTGTCTGTCTGTCTGTCTGTCTGTCTCTGTATAAGTGTAGGTACAAATTATAGCACTTTGTGTGTACGTAAATTTTAATTTAAATTTTATACGGGGCAATAATAATATAAATTCATTCCTGCACGCATCATAAACGAGTTCAACTGCCTTCGACGACATAGAAGAATACAAAAAAAAAAATCAACTAAAACTGAAAATGTTAACGAAAAATTTATAAATTTGACTTTTGTTAAAGTCAAACACATACACAAAGCCACTAATACACACACGCACATATCTACACACACTTACATACTGTGAGGTGTTCAACAAAATTTAAAATTCATATAAAAATGGAATAAAAAGGACTTTCAATTGTTTTTTTGAGTTTATCATTTCGACAACAAATTTTACAAATACAAATGGAAATTAAGGTTTTAGTTATTTTTATGGTTGTTATTATTATTGCTGTTGTTGTTGTTTTAAAAAAGGAAGTTGTTGTTGTTTTTAGTGTTTCCTTTTCAAAAAAAAAATTAAAGTAAAAATTCGACTGGGCCGAATCTTAAATACCCTCCATCAATAATTATGCCGAATGTCAATGGAATGGAGGTTTTAAAATTTTATCAATTTACGTTTTTTTCGAGAATGAGACTTAAATGGCAGGTGTTGCAAAATATGGACCGATATACGCCAAGAAAATACAAAAATAAAAAAAAATATTCAAGACAAAAAAAAGGAGCGTGTCGATTTGAAATTAAATCGGTTTGTATTCATATAATAGTTTTTCCGGGAAAGCTATAGTAAAATATGAACCGATTTTGGTCAGATTAATAACATATATTCAAGAGAATTAAAAAATAATTGAGCCGAATTTCAACAGAATTGGTCATTATTAACTGGTTTAATAAGATGACAAATATTTTCCGGGAAGGGGCCCTATATGGGAACTATAGCAATATATGATAAGAGATTGGCTAAATTATAAATGTATAATGTTAGAAAAATAGTTGTGCGGAATTTCAATTGAAATGATCTATATTAACTTGTTTTGTAAGGTCAAAAATATTTTCCGGGAAGAGGCCTGATGTAATAGTTACTGCAAAATATGTACCGAGATTATTCATATTAATAATATACATTTAAGACGTTTATAAATCAGTCTCTATTAAAGTGTTTTATAAGCTCAAATAAGTTTTCTGACAAGGGGCTTTGTGTGGGAACTGTACAAAAGTAAATGGACCGATATATATATACAATTGAATAACAAATATTCAGGAGAATCAGAAAATTACTTGTGCCAAATTTCAATGAAAATGACTTTTATTTAAGATTTTTTAAAGCTTTTAACCATATTCTGGGAAGAGGCGTTATATGGCAACATGGTCATATAATGACCCCAGCACAATCTTGTTGCTTTGGGTTTATTATTGTATCAAAATAAAAACATATATAACAAATTTCAGTAAATTATCCTAAAAAATACGAGTCATAGGACACACGGATTTTGGGGTGTATCAAAATTTTGCATATAACTTTTTTCTTTGATTCGATTTTGTTGATTTTTTGGATGATGATGAAGAACATATAACTGCATGTTATATGTTAGATTTTCGTTTAAATCTATGTTCTTTAGAAAATTTATTCTTCGGAATTTTGAGAATGTGTCAGATATCTGACTATAACTTTTTTGCTGAATGAAACGATATAGCTGGTTTTAAATAGAAAACTGCTTAGGGCAATAGCAAACAATGTGACCGAATTTCATTAAATTCGGTCACATTCGAACAGAGAAACAGATGGACAGACAGATTTTAATTTGATGGAGGAATTATATACTTTATGGGGTCTAAAATGAATCCTCCTTGATGTTACACACGTTATGAAGAAATTAACACACTTAATCACCACTTGTAGCGGTGGAGGGCATAAAAAACAAGTAAGAATGCTATAATCGGTTATGCCGACATTCCACCACATGTGTTTGAAATATGTACGTTAAGCTTCATACACACACACTCACAAATATATACGATATATAAAAATTTTTCTTAAAATATAACAAGATACACTTAATGAGTCATAAAATAAGTTACTTTTTTAACTGAACCGATTTTACATAACTAAATCGACTCAAATCTTTGATTTGATCTTACATTTTGGGTTTTGAGATAATCCCTTCTTAGCGTTACACACGGAATGACAAAGTTAATATACCCTTCTCACCACTTTTGTTGGTGATGGAGAGTATAACAATAGAATTTAGAGGGGTGAATTGCACTTATTGTCTTTTTATTTGGGATGAGTTTGACGTTTTGGGTTGTTTTCATACAAATTGCGTGCATACGAAAATGTGTTCTTTTCTTTGCTGAAACATAATATTTATAGTGAAATATTTATGGTGATTTTCTTGCTACTGTATTTTTGTTTTTTTTTTTTTTTTATTTATGGCACTTAATTTATTTTTAAGCGTAAAAGGAAATTATAACAATAACAACAAATAACATAATGAATTGTACTGCAAAATTAAAACAAAAAAACACACAGAAAGAAAAACAACAACTGAATAATTACAAAATTAAAAAAAATAATCCCCAAATTATATAATAAAAGAAATATGGGTTTAATTAGTTGAGGCAATTAATTTAAATGATGTGATTTTTCTACAGGAATAAACTAAAATTATTCAACGTAATCGGATTTTTATTCGCGTTTTGTTTTTAATTAAGTGAAAAGTGGAAAATTAAAGGGATTTGAGATTAAATTCAGAAAAGGAATGATCTAGAAAAGAAGTGGAATCTGAACTAGTAGATTCTAAAACTATAATCTGTAATATAACAAGGACTAGAATTAGTACTACAGAATTTGAATTAATAACTGAAATTAAATTTAAAATCGAATCGAGAGCTGCAGATACTAAAATTTAAAATATGATATTGAATTTGAATTAAATTCAAAACTTAAAACTAAATTAAAATAGCACAGTGTTTTTAAAATGAAATGGAAATAAATATGGCAGAATATGTTAACCTAATGGGAGCCGCTTAACTATATAACTTATATCTGAACCGTTTTCAAAGATTTTCATAAGAGTGAATTCTGCTAGTACAGGCCTACGAATAACCTCATGTGATAATTTATCTCTCATAGTTTAAAAGATATTTAGATACAAAATTTAAAATTTTATTTTGACCGATCTTTTCGACTTTTAATTTTGTTTTTTTTTTTTTTTTTGCTATAACGGGTCAAAATTTTAACCGATTTTTACAGATATATTTCATGAATCGAAAGTTAACAAAAGTTATTATCCTGCAATTTTCAAAAATGTCTTACATATATTCCTCTAACAGATTACTTTTTGGCTTTCGGGTAATGCTAAAAAAATTTCCATAAACTCAAAAACTAGAAGAACCAGAGTTTCCCAAATTATGATTTTTTTATAAAAAATCAATTTTCGGTTTGATTTCTCTAATCAGAAAGCCGATATTTTAAATAAGTAGTATTTTTTCAAAGCCTGATTTATTTTTAAATCATTGGGGAATATCAGTTGGAGAGATACTCCTTCACCGCACTTTCCTCAGAAAATGAGCAAAGTATTTAATTATTATCAAAACTGTTATATATTTCTAGAAAAGTAGACATTATTCCCGATACACTGATAATATGACCACCTACACTAATGTACACATATCAAAGGAGGATTTAAGCATCTGATTTAGATTCTGAACTGGAATTTAGACTAAAACCAAAGATAAAATGTAGAATCTGAACTACAATTTGATCAGAATGTAAATTAGAATTAGAATTGAACTAAAATTTAAACTATAATCTGAATTAGAAACTGAACCATAAACTGAACTCGAATCAGAACAAGTGTCCAAAATTTAATTTAGACTAAAATCTCAAATAAAATGTGAACTGAAATCTCAATTTGAAGTAGAGTCTTAATTAGAAACTGGCTTGAAATCTGTATTATAATTTAGATAAGAATCTGGAAAGGAATATAAACTAGAATCTGAACTAGAAACGAAACTTAAATCTGAAATACATTCTAAACCAGAATTTAGGCCAAAATCTGAGCTTATATTTTTGCTAGAATCAAACAAGAACTGGAACTAAAATTTCAATTAGAATTTGAACTAGAATCTGAACTTAAATCTGAACTTAAATCTGAAACTAGAATTTCAACGAGAATCTGAACCAGAATTTGAACTAGAATTTGAACTGGTATCTGAACTAAATAATTTAGGAACTAGAATTTAAATTAAAACCTGAATTAAAATTTGAACTAGAATCTCTGGTAGAAAATGAGCAAGAATCTGACTAGAATTAGAACTAGAAACTGATCTAAAGTCTGAACTAGAACCTGAGGGGAATCTTAGCTAAAATCTGAACAAGGATCTGGCCAAAATCTGAAATTTAATCATAAATAAAATCTGAGTATAAATCCAAACTACAATCTTAACTCAAAACTTAACTTACTTTTGAAGTAGAAATTGAACCATTTTCTAAAAAGGGAGCTTCATTAGAATATAGATTGGAATCAGAACTAGAATCTGTACTAGAATTTGAACTAGATTCTGAACAACAATCTGAATTACAATCTGTGATAGAAGCTAAACTCAAATCCTATATAAAATATATGCCGGAATTTAAATTAGAATTTTATTTTGAATTCAGCTTAATCCTGGCCAAGAATTTAATCCAGATTCTATACTAGAATTTAGATTGTAGTTCTGACTGAACTTAGTGTGAAACTGAATATAAACTTGAAACTATGAAAGAGCCTTAACTGGAATATAATTTACACTTTTAACAAAAATCCTTAGAGACTTAAACAGGAATATAACCCAACAGTTTAAGTAAAATTTTGAACCAAAATCTTGTACCCATAGCTCAACTAGAATTTAAATTGCTATCCGGATCTGAATTAGAATTTTAATTCTTTAACAAAAACTGAATTTTAAAAATCCTTTTCTTTATTGCTTGATTTCCAAAAAAAAAAAAAATCAATCATTAAGTGACAAGAACATAAATACAAGAAATCCTTTTGCATCAAGGAAGAAAATAACAGTTCATATATTCAAAAATCAATGCATATTTGGAGTCATTATATGCAGATACAAATGAAAAATTTATGCAGACAATAATGTAAACTTCATAGATGATTTGCGAATTTACACAAAATAAAAAAAACGAGGGTCGCTAACAAATTTCTTTAGAAAAGCTTTAGATGTCGCAAAAGCAAGATAAATTTTCAGCCTTCACTCGTTTACGAAAAATTACAGTTACTGCTATAAATATAAAACCAAACAGACCACAAATACTCTGTAATAACAAAATGCATTCATTCATTCAATCGTTCATTCATTTATTCATTCATGAATTGACAGTGTAAGGAACTTCATTGATTTTACATGAGCATAAACGAAAGCGTTTATGCCAACACATTTCTGCATGAAACTACATTTTTTATGTATAAAGATGTGTGTGTGTGTGTGTCTGTGTGATTGTATAATAAACATACAAGACTAACACATGGACAATAGAACATTTGTATAACTGGCCAACAACAACAACAACGAGAATTGTGTATTAGCATAAACATAAGTGAATATCAAAATGTTGAATCTATAAATGTTTATAAACATGTAAATGTATATGTAAATTTAAACACACACACACACACATACAAATATAGTAATGCAGTAATATACCATACATCTATGATTAGATATTTGTACTTAATATAAATGTGTGTTAGTGTGTACGAGTGTTTTTCAACCATATTTACAATTTTCATCATAAAACAAGTTAAGAGAGAGAGAGAGAGGAGAGGGAGAGTATGCAATTTATCTATATAATGCGGGTTAAAATCTACTCTCCCAAACAAACACACATTTATATATTACAATCGTATGTGTGTGAGTATTTTCTAATCTATATGAACATATTATAGATGAATGTGTATCAGTCAATTTAATGATCATCATCGATTCATGTCCTTTTTGATTTGTATTAAGGAAATCTAATGGAACCAATTTCTTAGAATATTTAAGAAATTATTAAGTGATTGAATTATTTTGGATTTAAGATTTTTGATTACATAAGAAAATAATACAATTAACATTGAAGACTTGATATTTTTAATGAAAAATTTCGTTTTCAATGAAAATTTGAATTTTTAGTGCAAAAAAAATTTTAAGTGAATGAAATAATTTAAGTGAATTTTAAGTAAAAAATTTTAAATTTCGTGAAATTTTTTAAATAAATTTTTAGTGAAAAACTGAGTTTTTAGATTTTTTTTTTTTTTTTTGTGAAAAATTTTAGTGAAAATTTTCAATTTTTAGGGAAACATAGATCATATTCATTTCAGATACAAGTTCAAATCCCTGTCGGATTTTTGTTCACATATTTTCCATTTAAGATTTTAGTTCAGATACTAATTTTTGAGATTTAAGTTCATTTTTAGAATTTTGTTCCCATGTAGATTTTAGTTCAGATTCTATGTCAGATTCTATCTGGGATTGAATTTTTTATTTGAGTTCCGATTCTATTTCAGTGTATAATATAGATTTTATTTTATAATCTACTTCAGATTATAGTGTAGCTTCTAGAACCGGTTTTTGATAATATATTTTCTATTTCAGTTTCTACTTTTTATTTTGAATTCTAATCTTTTTTTAATTTCTAAATCCGAATCGGGTTCAGATTCTAGCTCAAATACTGGTTCAGCTTTTGGTACAGAATGTAAAAGATATTCTATTTCAGAGTCTTAATTAGAATCTTATTAAGATTATAGTTTTGTTTCTAGTTCAGGTACTTTTTCTACTCTCCGCCATCACAAGAAATCCGAGTGTAATGCTAAGAATCATCTAAGACCCCATAATTTTGTCCGTGTGATACAACCTCAAAATTCCGAAGAAGAACTTTTCTAAAATTTTTAACAAATAGTAACTGAATTTAGACAGTATTTAACCGTTACATAGTGCTGCATGTGTTTAATCATGGTTCAGAAAAACATGGTAATCGGATGAATTGAAATAAGGTTATGGGTTAAATTATGAATTATTTTGGTTGCATCCAAAGTTCGTAATTTAATGTAATGATATTTGCACATATATCTATTTTGAAAACCTACTGAAAGTAGATTATCCTGAGACCATTTCTTAGGGTTCTTTTCCGGAATATGGTCTTAAGCTTCTTAAACTCTTAAATGCAAACCAATTTTATTGAAATTTGCTACAATTATTTCTGAAACAATCTTTAATATACGTAATTAATTTGGTGAATATAGGCCTTTATATTAATATAAGGCCCCTTGCCGGAAGACCAATCTCAACAAACCAAGTCCTAAACAAAATGTACATACATCCTAAAATAAACTTATCATAAAGAATTTTCGACAACGTTTCATAAGCATACTTATTAAAGGTTTATTTTAATCAAAAATTATAAATAATAATATTTAAATAATGATTTAAAAATGTTTCCTATAGCAACAGTATTTGTAATAATACTTGCTATAGACTTGTTGGAATAATAATATTTACAAATGCGATTGTAAAAGATTAATGCTTGCAATAGTTTTATAAGTGTTTTTTATAAAAAGTTCAGTTTTTGACAATACATTGTCCAAAAGAAAGAAAAAGAAGGGTTTGAGTGAAGTTCCAATCAGCTCCAGTCAGATTAGTTCCAAAATTAGTGATGCAAATTTGGTTATAAGTAAAAACGAGATTTCAAGTTCTGAAAATAATGTGGATTCTGACAAAACTTTTCAGATTCATTTGTAAATTAAATAAAATCTACTTTGTTATTCTTCTATTTTGTTGATTTATTTTGTATTTACAGGTTAACAAGTTCCAAATTGTTAGAAAAACTTAGCGGAAAATTTATGTTGAAGAAGAACTGGGGAAAAAGTCTCCGTAGCTTAAGTACTTAAGAAACCATAAGAAGTAAATAAGACGAAATTTCTACAACTTACAAAATTTTCTTCCAATTTGTCAAAAATAGTCAAATATGATAAACTTTTGAAATGTTAAAATATATTTGAGCTTATAAGCTTATAAAAATATTACGAAAATATTTCCATGTAAGCTTATTTTATAATTTCACTTTTAAGCTTTTTGTATACTTTATCTAAAATATTCCGCAATTATTAAATTTCCTTAATAGAATAATTGTTAACAAGTTTTTCACAACAATTATCATAACACTTCTGCAAGCCTCACGCTTATGCTAGTAAGTTTATTACAAACTTATTTTAAGCCTTTTGGTTTGTTGGGATTCTATTGAAATTCGACACAATTATTTTATACCCTCCACAGCCACAACTGGTGAAACGATTATATTAACTTCATTCATTCCATGCCATTCCGTGTGTAACGCTTAGAATGAATCATCTAAGACGCCATAATGTATTTTCGTTCTTGCATCAAATCAAAATGTGAGTCGATTTAGCAGTCTGTCTGTTTTTTCATGCTCTCATCCACATATTTAAGAGAACTTTTGTATATTGTGTGCGTGTGTGAGAGTATATGTTCGTAAACAGTTAATGTTCAAAACAAAATGTATTAACTTCACATGTATTTGTGATGGAGGTCATTAAAAATCCGGCATAGCCAAATATAGCATTTTTACTAGTTGTAACTGTCATGTATATATTTTATTAATTTAACCAATATCGGACCATGATTTGATATAGTATAATTTCATCCAAATCTAGACACCATTATTTAGTTAACAGTCTTTAATAATTTTAATAAAATATCAGTTCATATTTTGAATTAGCTCCAATACAGTACCCCATTATACAATATGGACCAATTTTATGGAAAAACGACATGTTTAATATTGTAATCAAATAAATTGCTAATTGATAAGTCTAATGGATATCGGTACATGTTTTGCTTTAACTTTAACGTTTAAGGTTCCCTCGCGGGAAAGGGTTCATATCTTATAACACTTGACACTTATCAACATTTGAACAAAATTTATAGCAATTTTGTGAAAGATGTTTTTAATATAAAAATGTTTATGTCAGTGTTGGAGGTGATTTAAAATTCGGCACAGCTAATTATAGTATTTTAGTTGTTAGTTTTATAGTTCAGAATCTAGTTCAGATTCTGATTCAGATTCAGACCAGGTTCTTTGAAAATTCTACAGCAGTTTCTAGTTTATGTTCCCGTTAGGATTCCAGTGGAGATTTCAATTCTGTTTCAAGTTCAGTTCTAAGAAGATTCTAAGTTGCCGATTTTGATTATAGACTTTCTCTTCTTTTTGATATACAATTTTATTTCATATCGCATTTAAGTAATTGTAATATATCCTGTTTATCATCAGAATTTATATATTAAACACTCTCATCTGATCAATTGAAATTCCATTTCCATTATTATTTATACTCCTGCAATTTATTCACTCCATAATGATGAGTAGAAGTATTTTATCAAGAATAATGCTGCATTAAAAACTGATTATCTGACTTTTGTTTCAATGCATGAGTGAGGGGCAGAGGAACCCAATGGAAAATGTGAATTATTACATATATTTTACACTATTGTTTACATAAATTATGTAAATTTTTGAAAATTGCACATTACATATACATACAAAAGTCTCTTTTTTACACATACACAAGTCCTTATTGTTATTGCTATTATTGGACGACTAAATGCAATCGTTCATTTACATTTATCGTACATTTGCAGAACTTAACTTTTTTTGCTGGATAAATTTTTGTAAATAATGTAAATTTATAACAAAAAAAAAAAAACTACTTAGAGTGAGTGAATGAGAATTTAAGCTATAAAATGTAAACATTTTTTTGGGGGGAGAAATAATGGAGAAATAACAATAATAAGAGTTTAAGTATGAAAAGAACTTTAATTTGTGTTAAAGAGGAAAATTAAAGATATTTGCAATGGAATGTATTTTTAAGAAATTGATTCGTGACTTATAAAGAGATCTGGGATAAATTACAAGATCCTATTTATGATGTCTTAACTCTTTAAAAATTCCCACAATTTTTCATAAACCCAAGATAAATGATCCCTAAATTAATTTATAGAAACTTTTCGTTCTATCTCTCCTATAGCATTTGCATATAAAATTCACATACATATCCATACATACACATACATAAACATATATTTGTATAAGTTTCACAAAATACTTGTAAAATACACATAATTGAACATTTTGGTCAAAATAATGTTTACATACATATAAATGTAAACTCTACATATGTTTGTATATGTGTACAATTTTATATGTAAATATTATACAATATTCTCTAGTAATAGTAAATTTTCAAAATCTACATACATTTACACACATAATCATGTTTGTGTATGTGTGTTTATGTGTGTGTGTATCTGTATGTAACATCGAATATTGGCTCATTTAAAATGCAATACAATGAATTTTGTTTTTGATATTCATGTCGATAGTAAATTACAATACACACTATTACAAACATACTATAACAAACCAATACATACATATTTAATGTAAAATACTTAAGGTGACCAGTTGTTAGAAAATAAACAAAGTTTTATGCAGAAAAAAAAACTTTAATAGTTTTTAAATTAAATCTGTTTAAAATAATTGAAATAGAAAATTAAATAAATAAATAAATAAATTCTAAATTTTGAGAAGATTTTACATAAATTTTTAACTAAATTTTTAATTGCACTATGGGGCAGTGAAATCTACATAAAAAATAAGAAAAAAAAAACAACAAGTAAATGAACTATTTGAACAAAAAAGTGAACTAGAAAATAACTACAACTGAAGAGGGACTGAATTAGAACTGAACAGGAACTGAATTAGAGCTGAACTTGAACTGAATTATATCTGAACTTTAACTGATTTAGAACTGAACTAGAATTGAACTAGAACTGAACAAAAACTGAACTGATCTGAACAGGAACTGAACTAGAACTGAACTAGAACTGAAATAAAACTGAACTAGAACTGAACTGGAACTGAACTAGAATTGAACTAGAACTGAACTAAAACTGAACTGGAACTGAACTAGATTTGAACTAGAACTGAACTGGAACTGAACTAGAATTGAACTAGAACTGAACAAAAACTGAACTAAAACTGAACAAGAACTGAACAGGAACTGAACTAGAACTGAACTAAAACTGAACTAGAACTGAACTGGAACTGAACTAAAATTGAACTAGAACTGAACTGGAACTGAACTAGAATTGAACTAGAACTGAACAAAAACTGAACTAGAATAGAACTAAAACTGAAGTACAACTGAACTAGAACTGAACAGAAACTGAATTAGAACTGAACAAGAACTGAATTAGAACTGAACTAAAACTGAACTAGAATTGAACTAGAACTGAAGAAAAACTGAACTGGAATTGAACTAAAACTGAAGTACAACTGCACTAAAGCTGAACTGGAACTGAACTAGAATGGAACTAGAACTGAATTAGAACTGAACTAGAACTGAATTATAACTGAAATAGAACTGAATTAGAACTGAACTAGAACTGAATTAGAACTGAATTTGAACTGAACAAAAACTGAACTGGAATTGAACTAGAACTGAACTAAAACTGAACTGGAACTGAACTAGATTTGAACTAGAACTGAACTGGAACTGAACTAGAATTGAACTAGAACTGAACAAAAACTGAACTAAAACTGAACAAGAACTGAACAGGAACTGAACTAGAACTGAACTAAAACTGAACTAGAACTGAACTGGAACTGAACTGGAACTGAACTAAAATTGAACTAGAACTGAACTGGAACTGAACTAGAATTGAACTAGAACTGAACAAAAACTGAACTAGAACTGAACTGGAACTGAACTGGAACTGAACTAAAATAGAACTAAAACTGAAGTACAACTGAACTAGAACTGAACTAGAACTGAACTAGAACTGAACAAGAACTGAATTAGAACTGAACTAGAACTGAATTAGAACTGAATTAGAACTGAACTAGAACTGAACAAGAACTGAATTAGAACTGAACTAGAACTGAATTAGAACTGAATTTGAACTGAACAAAAACTGAACTGGAATTGAACTAGAACTCAACTAGAATTGAACTAGAACTAAACTAAAAATGAACTATAACTGATCTATAAATGCAATAGAATCTACGCTACAGAACTAGAATTGAACTAGAATTTGAAATTGAACTAAAAGTGAACTACAACTTAGCTTTAAATAAATTTCAGAAAGAAACTTTACATTTTAAAATTTTAACGCTTTTAAATTTCAAATGTTTAAAATTATTTCAAAAATGTTTACCATCAAATTTAAATTGCATTATTTTGTATTTTATAGAAATTAATCACATTTTTTAACAGGATTTCTTTATATCCTTTTTAATTCGATTTTATTTTGATCACAAAAATTTACTCCCCAATTGTCCTTAACTAGAATTAAAAATTAAATTTCCTTACAAATTTTTGCACGTAAATCTATTTTAATATAAAACAAGAAAAGAAAAACAGAGCCCATAAATAGTCACCAGGAAGAAATTCAATTTTAAGAATTTAGCAAAACCTTTTTTTCTCTCTCTCAGCTAAAATTCTATTCCATTCCATTCTATTTCATTCATCTTAACCATTAAAACTAACCGTATGCAAATAAATAGAACATAATAGTTTTAACAAAGACTACAAAAATATATATTTATTTTTAGACGACGATATGAAATTTATTTTATAATGAAGGACATGAATGAAATGAATAGCAGGATATTTAATAGAACTAGAAAAAATACAGAAAAACATGGGAAAATATGGCAAAAACTGCCATCATGGAATATGCAAATTTTCTCAAACACGTTTTATATCCGACATTTTTTTTGTTTGTTCACTTTTGTTTTTGTCGTTTTCTTAGGGGGCAGAAAAAATTCTTATATAGAATTTGTACGACATGACATCAAAAGCGGAAGTAACAACTGAAATTAATTAAATTTCTGTTACCGTTCGAAATATGGAAGAAAAGTTTTTTTTTCTTTTTTTGGCCAGGAAAAGTTGTAATCGAAAGGCAAAAAAACAAAAAGCGATAAGAAACTGGAAATCAGAAAACTTAAAAGCGACAGCTACTGCCAATGATTATAAATGGACAAATATGGATAAAAAGGAAATAAGAAGAGATAAGTAGATACTGAAGAGAGAAAAGCAGGAATTAGGCGAATTAAATTCCTGTAATTTTTCACCAAAAGTGTATATAACTCGTTTTCAGTTCTTTTCCAGATTCTAATTCACTTCTAACTCTTCTTGAAGTTCTTGTTCAGAATCTAAATTATAGTTCAGATTGCAGATCATATTCTAGTTCAGTTCAGTTCTGGTTCAGTTCTAGTTCATTTTTAGTTCAGTTCTAGTTCATTTCTAGTTCTGCTCCATTTCACTTCTAGTTCAGTTCTAGTTCTATTCTTGTTCAGTTTTAGCTCAGTCTTAGTTCAGTCCTATTTTAGTTCTATTTCATTTCTAGTTCTGTTTAAGTTCAATTATAGTTCAGTTCTTGTTCAAATACAAGATTATAGTACAGATTCTAGTTAAGACTCTAGTTCAGATTCTACTTTAGATTCTAGTCTAGATTCTATAGCGTAGATTCTATTGCACTTATTGTTCAGTTCTATTTCAATTCTACTTCAGTTCTAGTCCAGTTCTAGTTCTAGTTCATTTTAATTCCAGTTCAGTTCTAGTTTAGTTTCTAGTTCCGATCTAGTTTGATTAGTTTATTGATTGATTGATTCTGGTTCCAGTCAGTATTGTAGGTCAAATGTCAGTTCAGATTTCATTTCAGTTTCTAGTTCAGATTTTAGATCAAGTTTTTATTGTAATTCCAGTTCAAATTCAAGGTCATATTCTGGTTTAGATTCTATTACAGATTCTAGTTCAGATTCTTTGTCGATGTACATTTCAGATAATATTTCAATTTATATTTCAGATTATAGTCCAAATTCCAGCTCAGATTTTGGTTCAGATTATAGTTCAGTTCTAGTTCGACTTGTGTTCAGTTCTTCAATTCCTTCTCCAATTTTAATACACTTTGAATACGTTTGTTGTTTTTGCTGTAGTGTTCCTTAACTTTCTGTTAGTTCCTATAATAAAAGTTGTGCCCAAAAAATTCCATTTTCCTGTTTTTTTTGCCCTCCTTTCGTGGAAACTTTAAAAGTGACGGATGTACCAAATAAATGAATGTCCTAACAAAACAAAGAATGAAAAAATTATATATTCAAATATCCTTTTGAATTAGTGGCATCTATTTCCTTTTTAATTTTGTTTTTTTTTTTCGCTCACAGCTCCTATTTCCAAATGAACCAGATCTTCTTTATTCACGTTTCCTCTAAATGAAATTAAATCTAAGAAAAAATTTCAGAAAAAAAGGATTCATTGAATCAAAAAAAAATAACGCGAACAAGAAATGAACATTATTTTTTTGGGTTAAGACAGACAGACAGACAGACAGACAGACAACTGTAACAAAAGAAAAAGTTTTTTTTAAACAGATGTTCCTTTGGCAAAGAAAAAAGCTCCTTAAAGCTTTAATAGCCAACACTTTAAGGGTTTCATTTATTTCATCTTCTACAACATCTGTTGCTTAAAACTCTTGTTTTCAGAACTCAATTAAATTTTTGTTACAAAATTTTATTTACTTCATTTCAAACTTCAAAAATTATGTGAACATATCAATCACTTGAAAGTAATAATTTCAAATTGTAATTCCTTGGACTTAAGTGGTTGTTGTTGTCAATGATATATGGCTTATTGTTGCAAAATCGTATTGTAAAAAAGGGGGAAAATACACTTTAATAGTTTCAATACAAATTGAAGTATTTACTTGTTACATTAATAAAATTTAAGCTCGAAAAGCGTTAGAGGGAAAAAGTATGCGAGACTTCTTCAACAGATGACGCATTCTTCAATAGTTTTGAACAGAGGAGAGAATTTTGAAAGGAGAATAAGACACAATTCAATATCTTAAAATTAAAATAACGACAAATCGCATTCTGGCTCAGATTCTAGGACAGATTTTACTTGAACTTTTCTTCGGAAATACAAGCCGGTCTGCTGACCACAGTCCTTTGACATTGCACTATTTTAGGTTGTGCATTACGTTTTTTACACTATTAAATTAATAATATTCATCAATATAAAGAATTTATGTTTGTCAATTTGAATAATGTATTGTTCAAATTGAATAATATTTAATCAAATTAACCACATTTTTATCAACGAATTCAAATAGTCATATTGACAATTTTTCATCAATTTGATAAATTAACGAAAAATTAGCCAACATTTTCGTTATGATGAATAAAGGTTTCATTGACTGATATTAAATCCACTTTTCTTCAATTCTACACCCTTTTTCATTATATTTACTACCTTTTTTGATTTAGTGCTGATCTCGCTATTCTTCTCAGTCAGATCCTTATCCAAATTCATAGTCCAAAGTACAGCTTTCCGTTAAGTATTCAGTGTAGTTTCAACTTCAGATCCTAATTTTGTTTATACTCTCTGATTCTATTTGAAATTCTAGTATTTCTTCAACGTCAGATCCTACCCAATATCCTTCAGATATATTAAGTGAGTCTATGCTTTAGAATACACATGAAACTCTAGTCTAGATTACAGTCATTATTTTAGTCAAATCTAGTTAATATTTCACATCAGATCTCAATTAAGATTCTTGTTCATATTGTACTTCAGATTCATGTCCTGATTATACATAAAACTCTAAATTCTATGTTAAGATTTTTGATCAGATTCTAATTCATTTCCTAAGGAAGAAACCATGTCAGGTCCTTCTCCAGATTTTTATTTATAAGCTCCTTCAGATTTTAAGCCAGATTCCATTTAAAATTCTAGTCCAGATTTTCATTCCAATTCTATTTCAAATACTTCTTCAGATTCTACACCATCAGTCTAGTCCAGATTCTTTTCAGATTTCATTCTTCAGATCCTATTCAAGAGATTTAAGTCAGATTATTCTTCAGATCCTACTTCAAGATTAGCTTCACATTCTACTTATGATTCTAGTTCATGTTTATGTTTAGATTCTTGTCCATATTTTCGTTCGGATTCTATTTAAGATTCAAGTTTAAAACTTTCTAGTTCTGATCGTAGATTATATTTCAGATTTTATATCCGATCCTAATGCAGTTAGATCATAGTTCAATATTTAAGTTTAGATTCTATTTCAGATTCACTTCATAATCTCTCCAATGCAGTTTAGATCATAGTTTCCAAACTATAGGTAATATTTAAGTTTAGATTCTATTTCAGATTCGACTTCATAATCCTCTCCAGATTCTTGTTCAGATTATAGTTAAGATTCTGAGTTGAGTTTCAGTTCAGATCTTCATTCACATTCCAATTCAGAACTTTGTTAAGATTCTATTTCATCAGAATTCATCAGCAGTTTCTACGTCATATTTTATCACAGATCCTACCTTAAATTCCCCATCAAAATGGGATATGATTATGAATGCTTTAAAGAGATCTTTTGTAATTTTAAATTATTTATACCCCCCTCTCCTCCAAATGATTAATACGGTTCATATTAGAAAATTTATTAAAAAATTCGAGAACTGACATTTACGTGTATAAAACCTTCAAAAATTAATATTTTGTCGACGTCGACAAAACCAAAACGACCCCTTTTAATGGCATAAACCGCACGATTTTCTTACGCAAAATAAAATTCTGAAAAAGGAGCAAAATTTATTATAAAAATTATTTTGCAAAACAAATAATAAAAAAGCAATTTAACATTTAATCACGCACTTCGACTTCTAAAATTAAATAAAAAAGAGCACAAAATGAATGCAACACCAAAAAAGGGGGAACTAACCAAAAAAGGAAACTAATATTAAGTTAATAAGCAAAATAAGAGCTAAACATGTGAACACAGGAACAATGCAAAATTTTTCGGCAAAAAAAAAAAAATATTAAAAAAAGGAAACGGAATTTCATCTCGAAAAAAAGTGTGAGATAATTTTTTTATTCCATAGTAAATTGTTGTATTGCTCGTGGAGTTCATCAGTGTTATTGTATTGCAACATATTTCAGTGTCATCACAGGATGTTTTATGTATGAAATATATAGATTTCGAAAACGCTTAAATATGTTAAAAGGTGTATATGAAAAAGACGATTGCGTTAAATTGGAACATTATGATGAATGAATTAAGCTGATGTTATTCCACTTACACAACTTTCCCTTTTAAAGGGGATAACATTCTACTGTACCTCTTTTATCCCCCGATATTTAGATTATTATAAAAAATGTGTCTTTTAGCAATTTTTTTATTTTATTTTTGAACATACTTTATGGCACAAATAAAATGGGGATTCAATTCCAATTCAAATTTTATTTCACATTCCAGTTTCAGTTCTACATTTGATCCGAGTTCAGTTCTAGTTCAGTCCATGTTCAGATTTTCTCCAGTTCTAGTTCTGTTCCAATTCAAATTTTATTTCACATTCTAATTTCAGTTTAACTTCAGGTCACAATTCAGTTACACTTCAGATTTTAATTCATTACATGTTCAAATTTTAGTTTAGATACTGGTTCCAATTATAGAGCAGTTCTACTTCAGTTCTGGTTCAGTCTATATTCAGAATCCTGTTCATATTTTTGTTCTGATACTTGTTTAGATTCTAGTTTAGACTCTAATTCCGATTTCAGTTGAGAATCTAGATAAGATTTGAGATTCTAGTTCTGGCTTTGATTCTAATTCTAGTTCAAACTATAGTCCATATTTTTGTTCAGTTATATTTCATTCGTAGCTTAGATTTCAGTTCAAATTCTAACTCATTTTCTGGTTCAAATCTTAGTTCAGATTCTAGTTTTGATTTTATTTCAGATTCTTGTTCAAATTCAAACTCAGATTTCTGTTTAAAATCTGGTTCAGGTTTTAGTTCAAAATCCTCTATTCTACATACCTTCAGTCTAAATAGGCTACTTACTGCCGCTCCCCATACAATTTCCTCAGTAAGGTGTAGGCTGAAAATCACATCAAGAGCAGCCTGAAGACCACTTCTTACGTCTCTGTGATACCCAAAGAAACATACCTTTTCACTCTAGACAGAAGATCCCTTCGACTTCCTGAACAAAACATCAGTAATAGAGCGCTAGCCTTACTTCCGAGGTGCAAATTTCTCTCTGCCAATCAGTAGGCTTTGAGACCTCTTCTAAATCTTTATTATGTTGAAATATTTGCATGCTTTCCACGATAATTATCACAATCGGCCAATTCCTATACTCATCCTCTCAAGTTGTGAGACCTTTACTTTTCCCTCTTGTACATTGTAGTTCCATAGAAAAAAATAACTTAGTTCCTTTACCTAAAGCAGAATATTTTGGCTTAGAGTATGCGGAATGTTAACCGAAAATGCTATGCTAAAACATTTAGCGGAACCTTCGGTTGCATAAAAACAATGAGATGAAGTCGCTATTTGAAAACATCGAACAATGATGACGAATTCTTTGCATAAGAGAAACTATCTTTGATCAGATTCCAGATCAAATTCAGGTTCAGATTCTAGTTCAGATTCTAATTCAGATTCCCATTTAGATTTTACTTCAACTACTTCTTAGATTCTAATTCAAATTCAGATTCTATTTTAGATTTAAGTTCAGATAGAATCGTAACTAATTCATTTTTTTGTTCAAATTTTAGCTCAGATTCTTCCTTTCAGATTCCAGTCCAGATTCTATTTCAGATTTTGTTCAGATTCTAAGTATTTGAAGCTCTAGCTCTCATTCTAGTTCCCTTCGTATTCGGATTCTATTTCGTATTCTAAATTCTGCATTCGTTTATTTTTCCTGATTCTAGTACAGACTCAAGTTTTGATTCCAGTTCAGATTCTATATTTATGATTAAGATTCAAGTTTAATTTTAGGTTCAAATTCTAGTTCAGCAATAAACATCTGTTTAAGTATAATTTTATATAATTTTCTGTCTCTTTCACTCTCCTTTCTCGTTGCAAATATTTAATATTATTTTACACTTAACCTAGTTGCAGCAATTTTACATGCAACGCAATAACAGCCACAACAACAACCATTATATATAGTGCGTACGTGTAATATTATATTCTATATAAAAATAACAACTACAACATTTTGTAGTGTTAATTTTTCAATGAAAGAAATATTTTATAGTAAAGAAAACATTTTTTATTTTTTATTTCTTTTATATGAAAAAAATAAAAGTAACATTCCACTCGACACTTTCAAGAGCTCATATGAACATACGTTGAATTTATATTAAAGGACACTTGAGAAAAAATGGGAGAAAATATAAAAAAAGAAATATTTACATAAAACAAACTCTTTGAAGAGTTTACAAGACCAAAAAGGGCTTTCACTTTTAAACAGAAAATAGTTGAGGTGTAAAAAAAAGTGGGTCTTAATTAAGTGAAAGCAAAAGAAGCGAAAGTGTTACGATTTAAAATATAAGACTTGCAAGAGATAATTTAAGAAGGAGTGTTAAATAATCTTAAATCGGCCTTAAGATTAAAATTTGAAATTTTATGTTAACAAGCACAAATGTTATAGTCGGTTAAACCCGACTATAAGTCCAGGTTCAGCAAGAGATGTGAGAATTAAGTTTTGAAAATTAAGATTTTTCACTAAAGAAATTTCGAAAAATATGGAATTTTCAATGGGTCCAATGAAAATTTTGCAGCAGATATGAATCAGATATGTAGGATCGTGGAACTAGACTAGTACCAGTATATTTCAGAAATATAGTTTCTACGTCCAGGTTTGGTCCGATATGGTGGAAAGTGAATTTTGTAAAATGCGTTTTTTACTAAAGAAATCTTGAAAAATATGGAATTTTCAAGTGGGTTCAGCGGACATTTAAGCAGACGTGAATCGGATAAGCGGGATAGTGCAACTAGCAAGCAGAAACAGTAGATTTTAAGAACGGCCCTCGTATCATCTTTTATGGACAAAAATTGCCAAATACAAAACGATTTTATCCAAATTTTGCGAAAACAATAATAATAAAAAATTATACGAGGGCCGTTCAAAAATTTTTGTAGCAGACATTTTTGTAATCTACTGGCGCTAGGCTAATCCACTATCCTGATTACGCGATTCATTTTTTTTACTAAAATTCCCATTCTGGAAGGGACATTTGTATGAGGCCAATCATAACCAATTTCAATAGGCATCGACCTTGAGCGAAAAAAGTAGTATGTAACATAAATATATCTTAAAACTGCGACCTGTACTTTGCGAACAAGCTTTAAATGAACAGCCAGCCGGAAGGGTATGCCTAAAACGACTCCAGAAATGATTCTGAGTCGAACGGCATACTCAAAAGTGGTTGTAGGACTTTTTTTCTGCCCGTCACAAATATGTACACAAACACATAATGCTATAACAGAGTATAACAGACATCTGCACAAACTTATAATACCCCCACAATCTACTATAGTGTAGGGGATAAAAACTTTACTTACTTCTTAAGCGACTTTTGCCAAAAATTTCTTATGGTTTCCTTAGCTTATCCCTACAAAAAGATCTAAATGTTGTTGCCAAAAAAAGGCAGAAAAAAAGGGATCCAAACCCTAAATAACCAACATTAAATGAACAATCATACCAAACACCACAGAGTCATATAAATAAATAGACATAAATCATTTACGGATGACGCTGCTATATTATGATTGCATTACATTGTTTAGCTTGTGTATATCATTATATATTTATGTATGTATTGGTGTAAATCTAATACATGTACATAAAATATATGTGAGTAATATATAGAAAGTATATGAATGTTTAGGTATTTTATTTATATTAAATCATACTAAATATTCATGACGTTTATGAAACGATACACTGAGGAAGATATGAATAAGGACAAAATTTAGTAAAAAATTGAATTTTTAGTGAAAAATTGAATTTTTAGTGAAAAATTGAATTTTTAGTGAAAAATTGAATTTTTAGTGAAAAATTGAATTTTTAGTGAAAAATTGAATTTTTAGTGAAAAATTGAATTTTTAGTGAAAAATTGAATTTTTAGTGAAAAATTGAATTTTTAGTGAAAAATTGAATTTTTAGTGAAAAATTGAATTTTTAGTGAAAAATTGAATTTTTAGTGAAAAATTGAATTTTTAGTGAAAAATTGGATTTTTAGTGATAAATTGAATTTTTAGTGAAAAAATTGAATTTTTAGTGAAAAATTGAATTTTTAGTGAAAAATTGAATTTTTAGTGAAAAATTGAATTTTTTGTGAAAAATTGAATTTTTTGTGAAAAATTGAATTTTTTGTGAACAATTGAATTTTTAGTGAATAATTGAATTTTTTGTGAAAAATTGAATTTTCAGTGAAAAAATGAATTTTTTAGTGAAAAATTGAATTTTCAGTGAAAAATTGAATTTTTTAGTGAAAAATTGAATTTTCAGTGAAAAATTGAATTTTTAGTGAAAAATTCAATTTTTAGTGAAAAATTGAATTTTAAAGTGAAAAATTGAATTTTTAGTGAAAAATTGAATTTTAAAGTGAAAAATTGAATTTTTAGTGAAAAATTGAATTTTAAAGTGAAAAATTGAATTTTTAGTGAAAAATTGAATTTTATGGTGAAAAAATTGAATTTATAGTGAAAAATTGAATTTTACGGTGAAAAAATTGAATTTATAGTGAAAAATTGAATTTTTAGTGAAAAATTGAATTTTTAGTGAAAAATTGAATTTTTAGTGAAAAATTGAATTTTTAGTGAAAATTTGAATTTTTAGTGAAAAATTGAATTTTTAGTGAAAATTTGAATTTAATTTTTAGTGAAAAATTGCATTTTTTGTGAAAAATTGAATTTTTAGTGAAAAATTGAATTTTTAGTGAAAAATTGAATTTTTAGTGAAAAATTGATTTTTTTTTGTGAAAAATTGAATTTTTTAGTGAAAAATTGAATTTTTTAGTGAAAAATTGAATTTTTAGTGAAAAATTGAATTTGTTAGTTAAAAATTGAATTTTTAGTGAAAAATTGAATTTTTTACTGAAAAATTGAATTTTTTAGTGAAACATTGAATTTTTTAGTGAAAAATTGAATTCGAAATTGACCTCTGTGGCTGTGCTTACCGTCACCTTGGACTGAATAGTCAGTTAAAATGCTATAAGTTCCCACCTAGCGGTTTCTGTCCATTGTAAGATTTTTGAGCTACCAAACACCTAATTTCCTCTGTTCCAAACTCCTCAAAGGTCGAGAATCACGTCAAGGGTAGCTGAGGTGTAGTTATAACGTCCCCTGTGATGACCAAAGAAAAATACCACAGCACTCTACACAAAAGATCTACTCAACTTTCCGATCTCCATTGCTACCCACCAATTAAAACACCCTTAGGAGTATATTGGCCTCAGCTCTCGCCAATTGTGTTCCTGCACTACGATGTTAAATTGAAAAAATATTTCGTTAACTTTGAATTCGATGGGTTCTATGTTAATAAGTTATCCTAGATTGGTGTGTTAGAACAACCAGCCGAAGTAGGTATGTACACAACAATCAACCAAAGTCGTCGCAAAGTCTGTGATGACCTTAAACCATTAGTATCTGAAAAAATATTGCATGTGTTTTATCGATACTGCCATCCTATGACTCTTATATAAAAATTATTATGAACTAAATGGGAATTATTAGTGAAACTAAACAATTCTAAAAGAATTTAATGAACTTTTTAATATTTCTCTCTTACCTTTTTCAGTTTTTGCTAAGTGTTTATGTTCAGTTCATAAATCCAAAATAGACTTAATATATATGACTTCTTCCTCCCCAACCTTTTCATATGACAATTTTGAACCATCTTGCCGTAACAGTTTTCTCCACACATGCAAAAGAATTCCTAAATATTTGAACATAAAACTTTCTAATTTTTATTCACCTCCCTCTCCCTCTCGTTCTCTCTCTCTCATTCTCGTAGTAACATAATTTTTTCCTTTTTATGCTTATTTTGCACAAAAACTTAGGAATCGTTTCATCTTCAAATCATAAAACAAAACTAAATACGAATGTTTTGTTTTCTGAAAGACCCCTTCCCCCAAAGGGGAATGAGAAAAATTCATATTATTTTTTTTTTATTTTTAGTGAAGCAGCCGTTCAATGTCACATTAGTCACCATGTAATATCATGTATCATTGTACAAATATTCAAGGATCTAGGAATCCTTAATGCAAAGATATTCAAAACATTTAAATGCTGAAAAAAAAATTAGATATTTTTTAAACTCATTTACTAAATAAAAACAAAAACATAAAAATTACAACCAAAAAAATCTAAAAACAAGTAAGAATGCTATACTCGGCCATAATGAAACTTCAATACCCTACACCCAAATGCGTGTGAAGTTAATATCTTATGTTTCTTACATGCACACATGTATACAATATATAAAAGTTTTTCTTAAATATAACACTAAACAGTTAATGAGTCATAAAATTAGTTATATTTTTGTCTATAACTTTTTTTTTAACTGAACCGATTTTGATATGGTAATGAAGTACTTATATCACTTAATGTTAAGGCAAAATTTCATTCATATTTCTTGATTTATAATTGACAATTTTACGCAAATCGTTTGCTTGAACTTGGAGGACACCTCAGATATCGGTCTATATCTATTTACATAATAAATCAATTTTTAAATAGGAAACCGGGCAGATAGAAATACGAACAAATGGGCAGAATGACGATAGAAAAATCGTCTCAAATTTTAATTTGATCCAAGAATATATATATATACATTATGCGATCTGAGATGATACCTTCTTTGCGTTACACACGGAATGACAAAGTTAATATAACCGCTTCATCACCTATGATGGTGGAGGGTATAAAAAGTGAAAAGTAAAGATATGCGAAATCCTTCCCTTATAATTCAAATTTCTCCCGGTGCGGTGACTGTTCGCAATGCTGTTGTTGTTGTTGTTGTTTTACCGTTTGTTGAGTTAAAGCATCCATGTCCTTTTGTTTTCTAATATCTACGTTGTTGAGCAGCAACAACAATAACAACAACATCATCAGTAGCAGATATGTGACAAAAAATATGCAAAAAAAAAAGTGTTTGTCATAAACGTTTTCACACATGAGTTGTTTAAAAAATTATGAGGGTCGTTTACGTTTCACACACTCACATTCATCCATTCTTTGACTCAAGCATAAACTTTCAGTTTCTTGTTTTTTCGTATTTCGCAAAACTAAAGGATATTTCTTTTAAGGATTTTTTTTAATGTTCATATTCGTTATGCAAAGTAATTTCTTAATATGAGAGAAGAGTGTTTCACATAAAATCTTCAAAATTATGGGAAATGAAATAATTTCAACGTTTTAATTTTTTATTTATTTTTATGTTTAATGAGGATTTTAAAGATTTTGAAGGTTTTTGTTTTTTTTTAGTTAAGAAATTAGAATAGAACTAAAGGGGAACTGATTAAAATCGGAACGAAAAATGAACCAAATTCTGAACATTAACATGAAATCAAATCCGAACTAAAAACCAAACTGAAATCTAAACTAGAATTTAAGAAAAATCTAAACAACAAGATGAAACAGGACATTAATTAGAAATGCGTTGTAACTCGAGTATGAACCAGAATTTTAACTGAAACTGGATTAGAACTTAACTCGAAAATGGCCAGAATCTGAATTAAAATCTTAACTACAATCTGAACTAAAAGCAAAAGTTAATCTTAACTTCATCAGATCTAGAATCTAAAATCAAAGCTAAACAACAATATGAACTAGAATCTGAACAATATATAAACCAGAATCTGAATTAAAATGGAATCTGAACTATAAACTAAATTGGAATCTAACATAGAGTTTCATACAGAGCTGAGATAAAATCTGAACTGTATTTTAAACTAGAATATGCAACTGAATCTGAATATGAATACAAACCAGAATCTAAAGAAGACTCTGAACATACAACTGAACTAGAATTTTAAAAAAGAATCTGAACCAAAAACTTAACTAGAGTCTGAACCAGAGTCTGAACTAGAACATGAACTGGAAACTAAAATTGGTTCTAAACAAGAATATGATTTCGAAACATAGTTAGAACTAGTCTAGAGCTGCAGTAGTTCGGTTTCAGTTCTAGATCAGTTTTAGTTTAGTTATAGTTCAGTTTTAGTCCAGTTCTCTTATAATTTTTGTTTAGTTCTAGTTTGGTTCTAATTCAGTTCTAGTTCTGTTCAAATTCAGTTCTAGTTCAGTTCTAGTTCTGTTGAAATTCAGTTCTAATTCAGTTCTAGTTCAGTTCTAGTTCTGTTCAAATTCAGTTCTAGTTCACTTCTTCTTCGGTTCTGGTTAATTATAGTTCAGTTCTATTTCAGTTTTAGTTCAGTTTTAATTCAGTTTTAGTGCAGTTTTAGTTCTGTTCAAGTTCAATTCTAGTTGAGTTCTAGTTCGGCTCTATTTCAGTTCTAATTCATTTCTAATTCTTCTTCAATTCTACTTCACTTCTTCTTCAGTTCTGGTTCAGCTGGTTAGTTATATATTCAGTTCTTTTTCAGTTTTAGTTCAGTTCTAGTGCAGTTCTAGTTCAGTTCAAGTTCAGTTCTAAACTCTAGTTAAGAGCAGTTCAGTTCTAATTAGCAGAAGTCACAGTCTACCGAAGTTGCTTTGCTAAAACATAAAAACATTAATACGCAAATTATGGCGTCTCAAAGTCAATATGGGCTGCTGTATGTTAAATCTGAACCAGAATTTTATCTAGAACTTCAACTAGATTCTGAAGTAAAATTCTAATCGTAATATGAACTAGAATCGTAACCAGAATGTGATCATGACTAGAGTCTGAACTGGAACTGCAGCTGTATTTGCACTAGGATCTAAGGTTGAATAGAATAGCTACGATTTAAACCTGAAGTTTGTTCGAATGTTGAACTATAAATCGAAGATTTATAGTTTCTGGTTTATCTCAAACCTCATAGATCGAGTTAAAACTATAAAGAGATTTAGTTTCTGACCTTGAACGTCAAATATCAGTAGTTAAAAAAATCTAAACAAAAATTTTGATCTGGAACCTGAATTAAAGTTTTAGTTGGGTCCTGAGCTATGATGAAAAGCTATCTGGTAAAATATTATGACTAGAAGCAGAGCTATATTTGTATGGCAAACTATAATATATATATATATGGACAGGAATTCGAGATTAAATCTAAATTAAGTAGAAACTGAATTAACAGTGGTTTTAATTATTTTTGAACTATAATCTGAAAAGTTATTTAAGGTAGAATATCTTTAGTTCTGTAGTTGATTATGAATCGAATATTTTAGCTATAGTTCGAGCTTGAATTTTAATTATAGTCTGGACTAGATTCTGGGCTAAAAATTGAACTTGACATTTAATTGTAAGCTGATCTAAAATCTGGATTAGAATTTTAATTAAAATCTGTGCTAGAATTTGGTCATGAATCTAAACTGACTGCTGATATGATATCTGAATAAATTAAACAAAAATATGAGATAAAGATATTTTTATTGGTATCTGATCTTAATAGAATCTGTATCAATGTCTGAATTAGAATCTAAATTAGATTATGAACTCAAATCAACGCTTTAATCTCACGATTAAACTGTAAGCTTAGGACTGGGCTGAAACCTCAGTAAACATCTGATAATGAATCAGTTATAGATTTTATACAAAGATCTGAACTATTTGTATCTGTAGTCATATCTATATTGAAAACGAAATTTAGAATTCCAACTTTAATCTAAATTTTGACTAAAAATAAAAATGAACTAAAATTTAAAGTTTAATAAACTGAAGTTCCCTTAATTCTCTTCCTTTTTTCTTTAGTACTAATTTTTTTCTACAACTTTATTACTGACACATCATAAAAATGCAACGCCAGCAACACTCTTGCAACAGCATCATCTGCAGATTATTGTGTTTATGCAGCAGCAGCAACAACAACAAAAAAAACTAGAACTTAAACATTTTTTGTTGTGCTGGCATTTCACAAATTCTTGCCATTTTCTCTGCTAAACAACCCCTTTTGATAGTTAAATAACGTATTTTTTTTTGTAGAAAAATTGAAATACAAAACAACGAAAAAAAATTATTTTATTTCAGTTTTTTGGCAACAGTTTATTTGTTAAATATTTTATTATTTTCATGGTAACAAAATACAAAGAAATGTTTTGGATTTTTTCACAGAATATTTGAGAGAGAAATTTGTTTAACACCTGTTTAGAACATTTAAAATATATTAATACTTAATAAAAAACACTTTTTCTGGCAGATGAAAGTGGGATTTTTGGAAAGAGTTTGGAACGTAAAGGAGTTGGAGGAATTGTTTTTGATTTGGTAAAAGGAATAACTGAGATTTCAGGAAGGAGGGATTTTGTTAAAGAAATGAGAACAAAGAAGTCCTTATTTGTGTCTTAAGTAAAAATTTAAAAAAATAAAATGTTTTTAGCTGAAATCTAAAATTCTCATCATCTTTAGTTCAAAATTTATAACCGCCTGCCTATTGTTATACCCTACACCACCTTAGGTGCTTGGGTTATTATGCCTTTGTGCTGATGTATATAACATAGAGAAAACATGGTATTACACCCACGTTTAAGTATACCGTTCGACTCAGAATCATTTTCTGAGTCAATTTAACAATGTCCGTCCGTCCATCTGCCTGTCTGTTCATGTAAACATTATGACCAGTCTACAGAATGCAATTTTTTGAGATAACTCTATGAAATGGAGTACAAGTTTTTCAAGGACCAAACCTATTGAAATTAATCATGTTCGGTCCAATATTTCAAGTATCTGCAATACAAATGTCCTCCCGGAATGAGCTCATATTTAAGCTCTTAAAAGTCCTAAAAATAAAGCGAAATTTGGCAAAAATAAGACCTATAATATTCTAAAACGATATGTCAAAAGATGCTAGGAACGGTCCATTGCCGGTCCCATACAAGATCCCCTCCAAATATCACTTTGAAGAGCATTAATCTCACATATATGTTGGTATTGTAATAAAAACTGGTCAAATGCAAATAAATATAAACAAAAATCGTTGCGCAAAATTATACGAGAGTCGGTGTATAATTTCTTTTAGGTCCCATATAACTCTACGGAAAAATTAATTTTTAAGCTCCTTAATTTCACATAAATATTAGTTCTACAATAATATACTACACACAACGAGGGATGCTGATTAATTTTCGTAACTAATATTTATTACAAACATTTTGGTGTAGGGTATTACATAGTCGGGCTTGATCAACCATAATGTTTTTAATTGTTTTTATCATATAAATATTGTAACAAATGGTTATGAGAAAAATGAACCACAAGTTCGCATATATATACTTTTAATACTATTAGGATATATACACTGGTGCTTTTACCAATAAACGCACATAATAATTTCTTTAAGAATTAGAAAAAATGAAACAAGTGAATACTTAGTGGGACAATAATATTTTTACTAAATCATTAAAATATTATTATTTTGAATGAAATACAACATGATATTTTCTTAACTTTGCTATTTTCCTATAAACGCATTTAAATTTATAGGTCGGCTCTAATCCTCTATCCCTGAGCAGCTCGTTAGTCATATTTTATGCTGCTAATGCTCGAGGAAATGTTGAAAAAAAGTTAAGGACTCAAAAGCAGTCAAAATATCCTAAGAAGTCATGATATGGCAAGCAATATGCAATTGCGGCAAATTAAGAATGTCATTCTTTACAACGGGATCAATAAATACCAAAATTTTAATCAAGAAATTTTTTGCAAAATGGCTGCTTCCTTCCATAAGACTTCGTAATGTATCAACCTTTTTGGCCTGACTTGGCATCATATCACTACAGTGAGTGAAACAAGAACAAAAATGTGGTATTTGTGCAAAGAGAGGCAAATCTAACAAAAAAAATTAAAATATTTAATTTTTATTAATTTTTAAAAAACAATTTTCACGCCTGCATTTATAGAAATAATCCACATAAAATAGCACCAATAACACTTGATCGCAAGAATAATGCAAACAACAAGACTAAGAAAAAAAAATCTTGTTTACAATAAAAAAAACACCGTTAAGTTTTCTCCCATTTAAAAATTCTAACTTTAAATTTGCATTTGTAGGAATATGCATCAGTGTACATATGGAATATAACAAGCATAATATAGAGTGTTTGTGTCATATGTTATAAATGCTTAAATGCATATTCACTCATACAGCAACAATGTAATCCTTTACAGGCTCATTATTATAACCAACCAAATAATAATAATAATAATAAAAAAATACAAAAACAACAACAGCAACAAAATTGTCCTCTATATTCTATGCGATTACCAACACTATATTACAATATAACATACTTTGTCACTAACCAGTCAGGCATAAATGTACCCGACATCTCATTAACAATATGCGGTGATGGCCGCCAATGCCACTGACTGTAAATTATATATACATGTCCATAATACACTCACATACACACACACACTCTCATACTATTATATTCCATGGACTTTTTATAAATGCAACATAATGTTTTTAAATATTTTATAGTCAAGTCAAAATGTTGTTATATTCATACATATATTTACTCCATTATCCCCCTTTTCCCCCTCCCTCAACCACAACAATTTATATTGCTCTCTGTGGCAGGAGTCTAGTATATTGTTTAATATCTAGCGCAAAAAAAGCTTGATATAATCATCAAAACCCATTATTATTTTAAACTATACGCAGTAAAAATTTTTAAGCAAAATGTAATGAATTGTGTTAACTACTTCAAACTCCCCTCGTACTATTTAGCGGGTGCATCATATTGTTTTGGGAGTGTTTTAGTTGTTTTTGACTTTAATTCTTTCAAATGCCAGAGTATTTTGGGGGAACAGGGAGAGAAACAACAAAGAACATAATTTGATTTCAAAAAGCTTTAGCATCTAAATAATCGTGATGAACTTTAGCAGAAAATATATGAAATTTTAATGTGGAAGATAAATAAATTAGGGTAGCACCTGATGGATATGAACCTCAACTCATTTAAAGTTAACATTCAGTATCATATTCTTTTGTTAACAACTTTAGTTCTAGAACAAATTCCTATTTGGAATGGACTTTAAGTAGTTCGTTTTCTATTTTCTAAGTAAGTTCAGATTTGGGTCCTGATTTTAGATCAGTTTCTAGTTTAGATTCTTGTTTAACTTCCTGTTCAAATGCTTGTTCTAATACGATTTTCGATTCTATTTAAAATTTTATTTCAAACTTTATTTAAGACGCCATTTCAAATTTTAACTCAGATTTTAGTCTGAATTCTAATCTAAATTCTAGTTTCAATTCTTATTTAAATTCGAGTCCAGATTCTGTATGACATCGTAATTCGAATTCTACAAAATAATTTAGTTCAGATTCAAGCTAAATGATTCTTTTTATGATCCTAATTGAACATTTTGTTAAAGTTCTATTTCAGATTCCAAGATTCTAGAAATCAGATTCTGGCTTAGATTGTAACTCAGATTAACGACAATATTTTGGTTCAGATTCAAGCTCAGATAACAGTTCAAATGCCAATTTGGTTTCTATTATGATCATGATTGCAGTTCAGAATCTATTTCAAACATGAACTAAACATGACTATAATGCAAGTTCCAGTTTGTTCAGATTGTAATTCATATTCTAGTTCAGATTTTAGTCTACACTATAGTTCAGATTTTAATTAAAATTCCACTTCAGATTCTAATTCATAACCTAATTCAAGTTCAGTCTCCAATTCAGACTCTTATTCAGATTTCAATCAAGATTTTTATTATGGTTAGAGTTCAAACTCAAGTTTGAATTCTAATTCAGATTCTAGAGCAGTTTAATATTAATTTTAGTGCAAGCTCTTATTCAGATTCTACTTTAAATTCTAATTAAGACTACAATGCAGGTTAATGTCTGAATTCTAGTTTAGAATCTTCTCCAAGTTGCAGATTAGATCATTCTAGTTTAGATTCTGATTCAGATATCTGTACAGATTCAACGTTGCATTATAATTCATATTCTAGTGAAAATTTAAATTAAGATTTCAATTCAGATTCGATTTCAGAACCATATTCGAATTTTGTTTAAAATTCTGTATCAGATGTATATCATATTCTACTTCAAATTAAGATTTAGATTCCAATTCAGACTACAATTCAACATTTAGTTCAGATTCTAATTAGGACTCTAATTCTAATTAGAATGTTGAGATTTTTCATGATTCTAATTTAAATTCTTGTTAACGTACTACTTCAGATTTTTAATCAGATTTAAGGATCCTAACTAAAATAGGATTCTCAGATTGAAATCTTTATTCTGAATCAGATTCTAGATTCTAATTTAGATTCTCAGTCATATTTCAGTTCGGAGTACAGTGCAAAATATGTTTCCGATTCTAGTTTATATTTAAGTTCAGATTGTAATTCAGATTCTGGTTCAGATTTTCGTACAAATTCAAGTTCGGATTTTCATTAGGATTCTGTTTCAGATTCCTATTAGGAGGACACTTAAGAATTTAATGCAGAATCTAGTTAAGATTTTAAATCAGAATATAATTCAGTTTCTAGTTCAAATTCTGTTTCAAATTCTGTTTTAGATTCTTAATCTGATTTCAGTTCGGATCTGAGATTTTTAGTTCGAAATTGTTGATTGTTTTCTTGTTAGATTCTATTTCTGATATTTTTTACTCCCTCCAAATCCACAAGTGCTGAACTTTGTGATTGGTTTTGTAACGCCAAGATGAAATCTTCCACCTTCTTTAAATATATAAATTGTTACATTATTTAACTATGTCCGTCTCGCTCACATCTGCAATAATAGATAGAGCAATGAAGTTTGGCACAAGTTTCCTATTGAAAACTGACAACATTAATTCAGTAAAAAAATATTACAGACCGATATCTGAACAACTTCCTAAAACTGACAAAATTGGCGTAAGATTATGACCAAAATGCTTATTAAATTTTTATGAAATTTGTCATGCTGATATTGCTTTTAGTAAAAAGCGTTACGACGCACAAAAGTATTTAGATAGGACATGGACTGCCCCCCTCGTTGTAAACGAAATATTCATTACCACATATATCTGTAACTAAAAAAGGAAATCTTCGGATATTTGGCATGTAAATAGTGTTTTAACAAACGCTTTATTATAGAGCACAAAATTAACGGTTTGGGTACAGGAGAATGGTATACCCTCAACAAGCGGTACTTTAGACTTTTAAAATAAATTTCTTGAAATTTCGAACATTGATAAAGACTTAACTGCAAAATATGAAAAACTAGCAAAATATTGGAAAGGGCACAGGCTAGAGGGTACCACTTACAAACGGAACTATGCATATAGTATAACTCTGAAACTGTTGGGAAAATGGTAATAAAATTTCGAACATAACAAAACAATTTATGTAACAAAATCGGGTAGGACACGGGAGACTGACATCCCCTTACAACCTATATATCGCATATCTCTCAAACTGTAACAGTAAATTTTATGAAATTTGGCGCTTAAGTGAAGATAATCACTCAAGCACAACGTAATTTTGGGATCAAGCACTGGGAGTGGTATCAGAATTTTCAATATATTCCCACAATTTTTTCTAAATCGATCGATCGATGGATTTAATTTCAGCTCTGTTTTACATTATTCTGGATTAATTTTAGATTGATCGTCTGTTCGCAGCTTTAATAACGTTATGTTCTGCTACACCTGTGGTACATATCACAGAATGACTAAAAGAGCATTTTAGGTTATTTTATAGGCTGAATTATTAAATAGATGGACTTAAGGCCTTTTGAAAAAATTTAATGCAGATGATGAAGCACATGTTGTGAACGGATAAATTTCAACTGAGTATGAAAACTTACTCCTCGAAATTTGGTCTTGAAATAAATACTCCTTTTTTCTGTATTAAAATTTCAATTAAATTGTCCTCCCTATTTTTTTTTTTTGGTAAAATATAAGTCAAACTATGTTAGTGTATGTGCAACTATCATGTTCATATATAATTCTGTATATTTTTAATAATATTAGTGTTCAACCAACTAAGTCATATTACAACCAGACATTGAAATTTCTCTGTACATATTTAATTGTATGAGTAAATCCTTTATTTCAGGTCATAAGAGATACACTGAAAAACTATGTATTCAATCCCTAACTACATCCACATATATAGCAGACTTTTCTCCCCACTTTAACAAATTCTCTCAGTGTAATTTCATTCGCTTTGAGTACCAATGCATAATTGCGACTTGCACCAAATGTATCGTTAGAAACTAGTTCGCATATCTCTCAAACATATACATGTAATGGGACAATTTTAATACATAACAAAGTATATAAATTTCAAAATCTAACCACATAGATTTAATATATAAATGCTAACATATAAGCACTCACCCATACATATAAATGGTGTATATGGTTTTTAAAACACCAGACAATAAATGACATTGACCAACGGTCAAAGTTGCACTTTTAACTTTTTAACATAGAAATTCTCTACAACAATAAAACCTCAGATGAAAAAATGGGTGATAAATATGTTGCATAATTGTGTGCGTTTGTCGGTTTTTTTCTCTATATTTTTTTTCAAAAAATTTAATAGTCAGCATAATTTAGAGACATAATAATTTGTATAATAAAACGACAGTTAGACAGGAGAACAGACATAGAAGCTGACATTTAGACAAACCATTAATAAATGTTAAAATACGTGCGAGATTTATGACAAGTTAATTACAATTAAATAATAATTTAAATGATTATGATGCAAAAGCAAAAAAGGAAGATTTGATAATAAAAACAATAAATTAATTAATTTAAAAAGGATCAAAAGGAACAAAAGGGAACTAATGAAGAATTAGCACTTTTCCAGAATGGAAAGAAAGGAAAATAGAATTGAATCAGAATTGGAACTAGAATGTGAACTTTAAACTGAATTGAAGTGTATACTTTACTCTGGACTACAATTACAATAGAACTCAACTAGAACAGAACTGGAGCTGAAGTAGAACTAAACTAAAACTGCAACTGAACTGAACTTGAACTAAATTGAAACTAAACAAGAATTAAAGTTAAACTCAACCAGAACTGAACTAAAACTAAATCCGAACTGAACTTAAACTCAAATAGAACTTAAATAAAACTGAACCAGAACTGAACTAAAACTGAACCAGAACTGAACCCGAACTAAACTTGAACTAGAACTGAACTCGAACTAAATTGGAACTAAACTAGAACTGAAGTTAAACTCAACCAGAACTGAACTATATCTAAATCAGAACTGAACTTAAACTCAATTAGAACTGAACCAGAACTAAACTAGAACTGAACCAGTACTGAACTAGAACTGAACTAGAACTTAACTAGAACTAAACTAGAACTGAACTAAAACTGATCTAAAACTGAACGAGAACTGAACTTAAAGAAGAAACTGAAATAGAACTGAACTAGAACTGATCTAGAACTGAACGAGAACTAAACTAAAACTGATCTAGAACTGAACGAGAACTGAACTAGAACTGAACATGAAGAAGAAACTGAAATAGAACTTAACTAGAACTGAACTAGAACTGAACTAGAACTGAACTAGAACTAAACTAGAAATGAACTTGAAGAAGAAACTGAAATAGAACTGAACTTGAAGAAGAAACTGAAATAGAACTGAACTAGAACTGAACTGCAACTGAACTAGAACAGAACTAAACTTGAACTAGAACTGAACCAGAACTAAACTAGAATTGAACTTAAACTGAACCAGAACTGAACTAAAACTGATCTAGAACTGAACTCGAACTAAACTAGAACTGATCTAGAACTGAACTTAAAGAAGAAACTGAAATAGAACTGAACTCGAACTAAACTAGAACTGATCTAGAACTAAACTAGAAATGAACTTGAAGAAGAAACTGAAATAGAACTGAACTTGAAGAAGAAACTGAAATAGAACTGAACTAGAACTGAACTGCAACTGAACTAGAACTGAAATTAAACTGAACTAGAACTAATTAAGAACTGATCTAGAACTGAACGAGAACTGAACTAGAACTTCCTTCCTTGAGCTAAACTAGGACTGAACTAGAATTGACCGAGAACTGAACTAGAACTGAACTAGAACTGAACAAGTAATGAGCATGAACAGAACTAAAACTGAACCAGAACTGAACCAAAACTAAACTAGAATTGAACTTAAACTGAACCAGAACTGAACTAGAACTTAATTAGAACTTAAGTAGATTTGAACTAGAACTGAACTAAAACTGAACCAGAACTGAACTAGAATTGAACTTAAACTGAACTAAAACTGAACTAAAACTGATCTAGAACTAAATTAGAACTGAACTTAAACTGAACCAGAACTGAACTAGAACTTAACTAAAACTGAACCAGAACTAAACTTGAATAAGAAACTGAAATAGAACTGAACGAGAACTGAACTAGAACTTCCTTCCTTGAGCTAAACTAGGACTGAAGTAGAATTGACCGAGAAATGAACTAGAACTGAACAAGTAATGAGCATGAACTGAACTAGAACTGAACTGGAATTACTGAACCAGAACTGAATTAGAACTCAACTAGAACCTAACTAGATTTAGAATTGACCTAGAAATAAATTTAATCTGAAGTAGAATCTGAAGTAAGTCTAAACCATAATGTTAACAACAATATACCAATAGTTAAGCGAGTCTTAATCTTTTCATTTTGCTATCATGTCTCCTCAATACATTCACCAAAACTCTCTACTCAGCCAGACCAATGAACCATAAATTACAATTGTTTGTGTATATGCAGAGCACTTATTGACATCAACGTTAACATTAATGGACAATAATTTGTATATCGGAATATAAAAAGTTTAAAAAATATCTGAACAAAAAAGAAAGAGAGAGAGAACTGAAACACTCTATAAAAACGAATATAAATTCACAATCTGAATCAAAATATATGACCAAATAAGTTTTTTATGAGTCTCTTTATAGCCGACTGTCATATCAGCACAAATACATACACATGCACTCACACACTTTTTATCTTCCTGAATAAAATGGAATTGTTGTCTTTAAATTATTTTAAGGATTTTGCCAACTAAATTGGTAGAATTTAAATCGTCCATCATGAGAAACTCTGGGGCCAGTCAGTCTGCTCTTTATAAATATCTAATCAGTTGAGAAGTTTTTTTTTTCAACTTCACCTTAAGCGTTTACTTCATTGTATTTTTATGCGTCTGCATTTAGATTTAAAGCAATAATTCTTAAAATTCCCAAATGCAATTGCAACTTTTAATATTCCCCTTTTTTACCGCACTCAGTCTTGGCCAATAACAAGCTTTTGTTCTTTACTTTAGTCAGGAATAAAATAAAACCTTGAAATATAAAAAAATCCAAAAGAACAAATGAGAGTTTTCCTAATACCCGGCCAAGGAAAAAAAGAGAGAACAGAAAAATAATACTTTATTTAAATAAAACTTTTCTATGGAAAAAAACACACACCGGAATAAAGTGGAATATGCAGAGAAAAAATGGACCCAAACCATTTAAACGTTTTAATACTTTACGACCACAAATTTTAAAACAACCACATGAAGTTGGAGTTTTTTTCTATTCTTTAGTTAAAAATTAAAACAAAATTTTTTGGCACAAACAAAGGAAAAAGAACTTTATAAAATTCTAATGGTGACCATGACAATGGCAACTAACTCTTCCATTCATATGGACTGAAAACTTCTAACTGCAGAAAAAACTCCATTGAAACGTGTAAAAAATAATAAAAAAATCCTTAAAAAAAAGTAAATCCTGTAAGGAATATATCATCAACATGCATGTAGTAGTTTAAATTTAAATGCATGTGAGTTAGTGGTTCTTTGGCAGTGGTATGGCTGCATATCAAAATCACATAAAAATTTTAGCATACATTTGGGGATTTTTCGTTAAATGTTCGCTGACTGTTAGTTTGTGATTGTTAATTTTCATTGCCATTTTTTATAAACGACTTTTGTTGTTGTTATTTTCTTTTACACGATTTTTTTTCCATTAAACAAATGTTCGTTATTGTTCAATATCCCTTTTAGTTGTTATTCTCCTAAAAGGTCTGGCGGGATTTTATATAATAATTGCAATTTGCATTGGAAAAATAATTGCATTGATTTAAATCGCGAGTGAGTTATAACTTAAATTTGTTATATAATAAAAATCATAAAAAAATCATGTCCAGTTCAATTTCTAGTCCAGATTCTTGTTAAGATTATATCTAATATTATAGTTCAAATTCCAGCTCAAAGTCAAGTTAAGGTTACAGGACGATTTCATCATCCTGTAGACCTATAAGCATACTGCCTTGCTGGTCAACAGTATTTGAGAAATATTCCAAAGAAAATTATAGAAATATCATTCCAGTACACCCGTTTAGTTTTCGGGGAAAACACGAAACTATTGAATCGACTTTTGAATTAAAAAAAAAATATTGTTCGACAATATTTTCGGACATCGCACAAGCCTTAAAGTATAGCATAAGGGCCGAGTATATATAATCGAAATTCTGTTATCACCATGTACTTACAAATTATTAGAATCCAATTTGGATTATTGGCATTTCAGGGTAAAATGTAACGACTTTATAACTGGGAAATTCTGTATAAAGTGTGGTGTTCATGAGGTAAGTGTTCAAGGACCCACTCTTTATTTGATATACATGTCCGACTTGCCCTTATGCGATTATCTTGCGATTTCAACACAAGGACCCTAACTTAGCTTCTTAAACCCAGGACATTTATTTGAGACGTTTAGAAATATGGTTAAAAAATTGGAGAAGGAAGCTAAACGAAATGAAAAGTAAGCATTTCACCTTTGCTATTAGAGGAGTAAACTGTCCACCAGTTTCTCTTAATGGTGTTAAAATCCCCCAGGGTGATTATGTTACGTACCTCGTACGTATTCATTTGGATAGGAAACTTACATATAAAAACCAATCGTCTTCATATGAGGTAAAAAGTAATCCTGTATAAAACCATTTTAAAATCAACAAGGACATATGGTACCCAATTTTTGGGAACGGCCTACAATACTTATATTGATATTAAACAGAAGGCGCAATCTAAAATTTTATTATTAATTTAAATGGTGCTCCATGTTACATTAGAGATAAGACCACTCACAGGGACTTGAATATTCCATTAGCAAAGGAAGAGTTTGGAAAAGTATGTGAGAGTTATATATCAAGGATAAGGATTCATCCTAATCCGTTAACCAAACGTCTTACAGATGTCCAAACAGGTTCAGGGTTCTGGCAGAACGATATACTGCCAAAATAAATGTCAGAGGTGATGGAAAAGGGGAGATGAGTTCTTCCTAAATAATAAAATTTAAATTTAATTTGTAAGATTTCAACACATATTGTGATGCCTCAAAAGAGAGGCAGATTCAAAAATCCACCTAAACTGAGGAAAATTCTAGCTAAAGTTTTCATTAAGATTCAAGTTCAGATTTTTGATTTTGTTAAGACTCTAGTGAAGAGTATGGTTCAGATTATAGTTTGGAGTCTATTTCAGGTTTCAGTTCAGATGCTAACTCAGATTATAGTTCCGATATAAGTTCAGATTCTAGACCAGATTTTAGTTTTCCTTCAGACTCCTGTTCAGACTTCATTTCAGATTCTATTTCATATTAAAAATTTTATTATGCTTTAGATTCTAGTTTATATTCTAGTTTGGTTGTTAAGTTCAGTATTATTAAAACTATAATTTAAAGACATTTTTCAGTTTCCTTAAATTTTGTTTTCCTCTTTTACTCTTCTTATTCTTATCTTTACTCCCACCAAAAAAAGAAAATCCCGAAAGAAAAAAACCTCTCTGAATCAATATATTTTGTTGTTAAAAAACAAAATGCATTTCTGTAATTATATTTAATTTATTTCATTTTAAGCAACACACAAGTGCAAAAACACACTCTTGCACTTTGCAATATTAACAACCACCTGTACATTGAGTAACACACTTACAGACAAACAACAAAGTTTATTAACCAAAATAAAACTGTAAAAGAAACTCCTTTCTGGAAAATAGCTTACATTCACACACACACACACATACGTTGTTTGGTCAAATACTTTAAATGTATGTGTGTGTGTATGAATTTGTATAGAAGTGCGTGGTATACGACCAGAGGACTTAATGCACAAAATGTTTGTATAAAATTTGTGTGTTTTTGGAAAAAATTCCAATTAAAACGCACATCCGCATTTTTGTTTATTACATTACAACTCAGCAATATACAATTATAAACCTTTTACACATATATTTGACAAAAAAAAAAGTTGTTGTAAAATAAAAAAGCAGATACATATATCAATATATGATAACAAACTTTAAAATACACTGAAAAAAATTTGTTTTTGAGAGGAAAATTCTTGTCCGCTCTGCTGTGACACAATAACATGGCTTCTAACGGTTTCGGATCGGTAATCTCGAAAACCCCAAAATGTCCTTGAAATTCTTTCTCTCTGTGTATTGAATCGAACGTAAGTGTTTCACTCTTTTGCGTCTGAATTTTATTTAAAATATATTGTAAAATATTTTATTTTTTTTATGTATCTATATGTATGCGTATATATGTGTGTATGTGAATTATTTCTATAATATATCTATATATATGAACTATATATATATCATTCTCTATGAAATTTTATGTTCTAGGCATCGAAATGACTTCAACCAGACCGCACTTAACTTCACTTTGAAGTATACTTTTCGGTTGCATTCAATTTTTTTTTATTTTGAAAATTTTTGTAAATTTTTATATATGTATGTGTACGTGTGTAAGTGAACTTTATTTATTTTTTTTTTGTTTGGAATGCACACATAAGTGAGTTAGTATGTGTGTGTGTATGTTTTTTATATGAACTCAAAGTTTCATTTGATTGTGTTTGGCCATCATACTTATGTGTGAATTTATAAAGAGAACAAAATATTCATAGTGGAGAGTATATAAATGTGTGTGTAAGTAAGTGTATGTGTCAGTTGTTAAATGAGAACACAGTGGTTCTAAAAGTATTTGCTTTTTTCTTTTCTTAATAATATTTTAACATTTGAAACGTTATAGAAATCGTGAACATGTTCACAGCTGTTGCCAGGGGCATAATGGAAGACCTCTCTGGAAGACCTTAAAATTTGTATTAACGTGTCCTAAATTTGGAGATTTGTTATAATGAATTATTTTCTTTAATAATACGCAAAATCTTGATCACTTTAAAATCAGTTAGGGCCGTAACTCAGTAACCTCCAGGGTCTAATTACAGATCCACAAAACTTATTTTGTTTATTGAGTATTAATTAAGAATTTCAATGCAGCGATATTCGACTTTAATAGGCAGCAATTGACATACCGCTTTCTATATACAGTTCGTGTTAATATGCAAGAGAACGATACCTTTTATCGGTATGTTATCGGAAGTTGCTCGTGGAAACGGAGCAAACGAAACTGTTAAAAGAATATATTATAGACGAAGCCTTTCGTGAGAACATCAGGGCAGAACATGCTCTTGAAAAGGTAATAACCAAAGTTGTTGGTGAAACTGCTACAGCTGAAGCTGAAACTAATCGAAAAATACATGACAATAGAAGCCACAATTAAGAATGTCACTTCCGAAACTGCCCGTGTGATCGTCACGGCAGAAAATGCTCTTGAGAAGTTTACAACTGAAATTGATCGTAAGAACATTAAAGTCGAAACTCTTCCTAAAAACATCACACTCAAAGTTTCTCTTGAGAACTTTAAAGAGAAGCTACTGGTAGAGTCGTAAAATGACACTTAAGTGGGGCTCAATAATAGTAAAATAAAAAAAATTAATAACATCCGAGATGCCCAACTTTGAAGGATCACCTTCTGCGACCCTGGCCAGCTGAAAGTGTGCACTACTCTAAGTCAACTCAAAAATACTTAAGCTTTAAAGACTTTTAGATAAAATTACATCTCAAAAATGAAGTTTTGGAACCACTGTGAGCCATTAAGTTTTGTATCTTAAAATATAAACGAAATTTTAGCGATTAAGCAAATTTGACGGACCAACCACTACGCACCTGATCAGTTGAGGGCCTGTACTTTTGAAAATCAATTAAAAAATATATTAACTTTAAATATCTACGAAATTATTTTCAAAAAGGGAAAATTAAGCCAAAACGTGTAACATATTTTTATGTGGAATATCTCTGAAACTACATAGAGATATATTAGGACAACATATGTTTAAAAGTTCTTTTCTTTTACAACATAAATAAATTTTTGACGAATTTTAAAATAAAATGATCAACATTCTAGATGTTCAAATTTGGAAGGATCTCACAAGGCTCCTGATGACCTCACTGCTTTTGGCTTTTCTAAATCAACTTCCAAATATCAAAGCTTGAACCGTTTCAACATTAAAGAATTATATCCAAAAACTCGTTATGAAACCACTGTAGAGTGTGTAAGAGTGCGTTTGTGTCCGTTATTGTGTGTGTATGTGAGTGTGTTTGTTTGTATATATTAAATTTTTTTCATTAACTGACAAATAAAAAAAAATATTAAATAAAAAATTGCGTATGTCATTTTGGAAGGACACTTCTTTTCGCTTTTTGTTTCTCTATGATTCTTTTTAAAATGACGATATTGCAGGTCATTTTTTATTTTTATGACTTTAATTTGGTTGAAATTTGCAAGTAAAAGAAGTAAAAAAGAGAAAAACCTCTAATGAAAAATTACTTAAAAGTAATAAATAATATTAAAGGAAACAGGGAAGAGAATTTAAATTAAAATTTATTATATATGGCATTTTTGCAATATTACAATATTGCAAAATTGCACTATAGTAAAATTACAATATGGCAAAATTGTTATATATTTAAAAATGCTGCAATATAGCATTTTTAAGTGCTGTAAATTAAAGTATATATGAGCTAAGGCATTTTCGCAATATTGCAAAATTGCACTATAGTAAAATTACAATATGGCAAAATTGTTATATATTTAAAAAATGCTACAAAATGACACTTTTAAATACTGTAAATTAAAGTATATATGAGCTAAGGCATTTTCGCAATATTGCAAAATTGCACTATAGTAAAATTACAATATGGCAAAATTGTTATATATTTAAAAAATGCTACAAAATGACACTTTTAAATACTGTAAATTAAATTATATATGAGGTAAGGCATTTTCGCAATATTGCAAAATTGCATTATATCAAAATTGCAATATTGTAATTAAAATTTAATAAATTTTCATTCTAAAAAATTTTTTTAAGATAAAACTTTAAATTTCCTTTTAACTATATTTTCTTTTTATATTTGCATTTATAACAAACAAGCATACATATTGCAAAATTGCAACATCTCTTTGCACATATGTAGAATTTAGTTAGTTTTATAATCTACACCAACCCAAGTGGTGCAGAGTGTATATTAACTTTGTTATTCCGTTCGTAATGCAAAGAAGGAATCATCTCAGACTCCATAATGTATTTATATTTCTGTATCAAATCGAAATTTGAATCGATTTAACTATGTCCGTCTGTCTGTCCGTCTATCTGTCTGTCTATCTGTCAGTTGTTGGCTCGCTCACATCCACAATAATTGACAGAGTTCAATGAAATTTGGCCTGAATATTTATTATAATCCTGAGAAGTTTTTTATTTAAAACCAGCAAAATCGTTTTCGTATATTAAGAGATATAGACCGATATCTGAGACAACCTCTATATTAAAGGGAAGAACTTTTATAAAATTATAAATTAAAAGTTTGAATGAAGATGTCATAAAATTAAGTTATATATTCTTCAAAATCGGTTCTTGACTCATTAAGGGTTCCCGTTATATATTTAACCAAAATATTTATATATTGTATACGTCTAAAAGTTTATGTATGAGTGTGTACCTCACGTTTTATTTCTCACTTATTTATGGTGAAGGGTATTGAAGATTCGTCATAGCCGAATATAGCATTCACTCTTGTTTCTTTATACAGTATTTTTTCTATGTTCTATCAGCAAATAATATTTTTGCTGATGTTTATTCTTTTTAGCATCAACATGTTTTGTTGATTTTGCAAAAAAAAAACAAGAAACTTCAAACAAAACTAAAAAAAAATCCTCTTGGAAAAAGATAACAGTAAATCTCAACAATTATTATCAATATGTATTGCAAACTTTTTTGTTGTCTTGCCTCATTGCTATTGTATTTACAGTATGTTGATGTTGCTGATGATGATGATGATGCTATTTGCAACATGAAGTGTTTTTGTCCATCTTGTGTTTCATTGAAATATTTGAGTGTGTGTGTGTGTGTATGTATGTGTCATTTCTTTTATTACCGGATAAACTGCACAATTCACAACTTTTAGTATGAATAACATTAACAACAACAACAATTGAAAATAGTAGCAACAAGCTGAAGTAGCAGCAACAAAACAAAAAAATATAGATTTAATGATACATACGCATGTGAATGAAACACTACGACTTATTCATGTAATCTGACAACCAGAAAGGGAAATGTATGAGATCATAAATTTGCTTTCAAACAATTAAATCTTCATCTGCCTCAATTCTCTCCTATTCTCTACATGGTTGTGTAAATAATTCTGTAACTTTTGAACAGTTAAAGATATTTTAATAAAATTTTACATGATGAAAGGTGAAAAGCTTGCATGAAGATTTGGAGAAGCACAACTTCCTAGTTCCTAACCTCAGAAATATAATCGGTAACCCTCAAAATTTTATCCTCTCGTCTATATAATTTTATATTCAAATCATTTTACTTGATTTACATGACTGTGTAAAGAATTCTATAACTTTTGAACCATTAGAGATAAAATAATAAAATTTGACATGTTAAAAGCCAAGGTATTTCTGGAGTTAACTTGGAGAAATAAAAGTCTCTAGTTGAGTAGAACTTAGTCAGTGATCCTTCAAATTTGGACATCTCGGGTTATTATTATTATTTTTTTGGGAAATAATTCTATAACTTTTAAACTTTTAAAGGTAACTTTATAAAATAACACATGACATGAGGTCAGCTATATTTGAGTTGATGTTAAAAAATACGGGCCACCAACTAGTCGGGAAGGGAGTGGATAAACCTTCAAAAATAGACATCTCGTGTATTTAATTTTTGGTTAACATATTTATAGATAAAGTTATAATAATGAAACAATTTATCTTTTAAGCATTTTAATCGTTTAAATTTTTCCAAAAATTTGCTCATATGCGCACTTTATCTCTTATAGTTACTGAGATATTATAGGCGAAATAATTTTTAAACCGTTTCCAAGGATAATTTTTTAAGCTTTAAAGAAAACAGTGTTTCATTTTTTTAATTACTCTGTAACTTTTGAATTGAAAGAGATGCGTTAATGAAATTTTATTAAGTTAGAATTAAGGTAGTTTCGAATTGATTTGGCGGAGTACTAGCTCTTATCTGAACACGAACGAACACGGCGCTTCTCCAAAGTTGACCACCCACAAATATGTTTTCAGAAATTAGACCGTTGAAGATATATTAATGACATGTTTATAGCTGACGTATTTCTGAGTTCATTTGAAGAAGTACTGATCCTTATATCATCAGTGGCAGAGTCGGGAACCCTACAAATTAGGCCTTGTTGTTTTTGGTATATTGATTGTTGTAAAAATACGCTAAGAAATCATTTATAATTTGGATCGAAAGAAATATTATATGTAAATAGTCCTTGTAAACCTTTTAATCTGTTCTATGTATTGGTTATATCTTACAGTTTTAGAGATATTCAAGACGAAATAAGCTTTAAATACATTTGTAGAATACATTTTTATTTTTTAGTTATCAGACTTTATATAGTTCTCAATATTTTGTAAAAATATGTACCAAATTCTCTAGAAAAAATATTGGTGAAATAATCATGTAAATATATGAAACAGCTGAAAAGTTATATTAATCGAAAATTGGAATTTGAATTATTGTGTTTTTTCCAAAAATTTGGCAACATTTATAATCTGATAATCTGATAAAACCGATTCTCTAATTTATATTCCGGATGACCTCGGAGCAAAAATCTGCCCACAAAACCTCTTCAAAATTGGTTAATTTTTAAATAATTTTTACTTCTTTTTTGTTAAGTTCTAAAATCACTAAGCTGCTGGGATTATGTTCAAAATATTGTCATTATATAGTTGTATATATAAGATAAACATATTAAAATTATTTCCTGTCGGAAGGTCCTTATAATTACAGGACGATAATTTTAGTGAAAAAAGTCAAATTTTTTAGTAAGATTTAAACGACTTAAGATTTTGATTATTTTTATATGGAAAAGTAGGAATTTTACTAGTTACCTGATTGGCGTACAAGTTCCTAAAAATTATGCTGAAATTTCAAAGAAATATCATTATTCGCTTCAATTTTATTAAGGTTCGAATATTAATTTTATTTTCCAAAAAAAAAATAAAAATGAAAATTTAGTTTTCAAAATTTTTTGACATTTAATGACATTTTACTTAGTTTTTCTTTAAAAATGGGAATTTTATGTTCTAACCTCTTCATAGATATCAAATACTTGTGTAAGAAATATATACCTTGCAGGAAAAGCCAACCTAAACTAGACTTCTTCCATCAAATTTACATATTTTCCAGAATTCCTACCTTCTAAAATTACAGTATTATTTCCAAAAAAGAAAATCAATTTGAACTATATATTTTTCTTTAATCTCAGCATATTCAAAAATAAATACAATTCCTTTAAAGCTCTGCTATTTCCTCCATATGCCCGGAATACATGGTTCAATTCATACAAATAATAAAACAAATCACAAACAATTTTCATGCATTATCAATACAAAATCATTGTAACTACACATTAGAGTTGGACAAAACTCTATTTTGTGAACAATATTTTTTATCTGAATCCAAGAACGCGTTTTGCAAAATCACACAAACAACAACAATAGTGACGACAATGAATGACAACATTTGCGATGATGACAAATCATGATGACGGTTGATGATGATGTTGAAGATGAGAAATCGAGGATGAATGATTACAGTTTTATATGATACAGTGGGGTAGGAAATTGCGAAATAGAGAAGATTTTTCAAAGATTAACAGGAGTCTTTGGAAAAAGGAACATATTTTATGCAAATGTATTCTTCTGATCTGAAGTTTGAAATTTATTTCAAAAGTAATTCGTTTTGATGTGTCCGGAAATACCCAAATTTGAGCCTCCACAGTGTGGTCCCAAAACATTTCTAATGTCCATCTTTATAACTTATATTTCTGAATTACTTTTTTATGTCAGTGTTAAATTTCGTGAAAATCTGGCCAACAGATCAAAAGTTAGAGACTTATAACTAAAAAAGTTATATTTCTAACTAAAATTTTGTAATACTCTAAGTGAGCTTCTATATATGTCGATCCTGAACATCAAATTGGAGTCCTTCTTCATTATAATATTAATGGACATTTCTATTATATTATTGGTTATTATTATTCAAATACAATTAACTGATCAGATTTAAGAGATTTATTTCTAAAAAGCTTTTTTATCCAATAAGCAAACCGTTTAATGTCTTTCCCTTTAAATGTACCCCAAGTTGATCCCCTAAAACTCCTTTTTTAGTTTGGAGTGACGCGATTCTGGAGTTATAGAGTGACAATCCTCTAGATTAAAATATATTAAATTTTATATAAATCTGATCAGAAGTTATAGACTTTATTCGAAAATATATTATTCTTTTGCAAAAAAATCGTTCGCAGTTTCAATGTACTATAACTTTAAATATATTATAACTTCAGATGACATAGCTACTTTTCTGGAAACGATGCCCTTTGTACATCCAAATTTTATAATGGAGTATCCCTCTTCCATGTCCATGAAAAATTTACAGCCGATCGGAAGTAAAAGATTTGCTAACATAGAAAATTTATTTGTAGAGAGTTTTCTTCAAGTACTCTAACTTAAGTTACCATAGCTTGATTACTGGATATAATGTTTTTATATGGTATATAATGAATTTTGGATATTTGATTTGCCCTCAAAATGTTTAATGCTTTAGCCCTCTTCCAGTTTTAGGAGAAATTTTCTAAGAATCCAACCGGCCAATCACAATTTACCGATTAAATTCCAAAACTTTTTGAAGGTACCTCGTTTAAAGAACCCATACCACCATTTTTAGATAGGTTGGAACTTCGAGTTTCTCTATTTATATAGACAAACTTCTCTAGTAACTCTGTGTTAAATTTTGTATATATTTAAGAGACTGAGCAGAAGATATTGAATTTACAGATTGATTCGAATAAAAGTAAAAAAAACTTTATTTTGAATTATAGAAAATATATGGCAGCGTTAGTTTGGAGTACCAACTGATACTTTCCTAGATAAGTTCCTAGTTTTATAGAATATCAGGGGTTTACTTTACACAGATCCAGTCATTAAATTTTTTATTTCGATCTCTCCAGCTGATATAACTAAAACTACTTAAGACGAATTAAAATTTTTAATTGTCATACACGGGGAGTAATTTGGGACCACATAGCTCCTCTTATAGTCAGTTTACTTATCTGTTATTTTCAATACACACTTTAAATATATATTTGTTTAATATTATTGTGATCCATCTAGCTGATCATAAGATAGAGATTTATATATAAAATAAACTATTTTATATTAGTTAAAATATTTAATTGTCACACATACAGAGTTACCATGTTTTGAAGTGCTATAACTCCATTTCTAGGCAGTCAAATTATTCATGCTTCTCAATATTTATTGATACATTTCTTCAGTATAAATGTGTTTAATTTTATCACGCTCAATCCAGCTGATCGTGAGATACAGATTTATATAAAAGTTTAAATATTTTACGATAATTTAAACATTTAATTGTCATACATGCAGAGTTACCATAGTTTTATGTTCTCTATTTTCATTTCTAGTTGTTTTATTTATTTGATCTTCTCAACATATATTCAAACACTCTTTTAGTATTTATGTATTTAATTTCATGTTGATCCATCCAGCCGATTATAACATAGAGAGTTATTTGTAACATGAATTATTTTATGATAGTTTAATTATTTAATTGTGACACTTATCGAACTTTGAGTACACGTAGTTCTGTTTTTAGAGAATCTATGAGAGTTATTGTGTAAATGTATAATGACATACTGCTTGGGAATGACTGTGCCGAATTATATGTAAATTAAGCTAACCGATCATAAGTTACATAAGTTATTGTAAAAAGGATTAAAATTTATTATTTAATATATATTGAAAGGTATTATGAGTAAAGGGCCAATAACTCTATTCCTGAACTTAATAGGAAACCTTTTCTTCCCAAACTATAATAACCTAGTCCTCTACTAGATCTATGTTGAATTTTTTTCTTAATCCCTCAAACTGATCACAAATTAAGGTTTAATTTCACAAATTATTTATTTTACTCTACTGTATATTACAATAATGATGTTAATGGCTGTTATAGTAGCAAATATTGTTATTTTGCTATTATCTTGCTAAGTTTCAGTAAATTTATTAATTGCTATCTATGAGTAAGAGTTGAACATATAGCAAGGGAATGAGGGATTTCCATTGTTATATAAAACTATTGTTAGTTATAATAATAATGATGATGATGATGATGATGTAATTTATGTCTAAAATATGGTGTTTTCTAACATATTAACACTTAAATATTATAAAGTCATGTTGCTAGTATTTAATAATGAATTTTTAACATTATCCCCTTTTTCTGTTCCTTTAACGATAATATAAATTTTTACATGACTTAACAGAAAATAAGAACCACAAAAATTTACCAAACTTAAAAATTCCTCAATGTCATCTAAATCATAAATTTTATGCCAACTAAAGGGTTATAGTCATTATGCTGGTCTCACTCACTTTTTGCGTTTATTCCATAAATATTTCATATAATGAAATGTCTATTTGAGTCAAAGAACAACAAAAAAACACTGCAAATCCTTTCCTTCATTTATATTTTCTAGACTCCCCCCTCATTGATTTTTTCCAAAATTTCTACACATTAAAATTAAAATCTCCATGATGACATTGAAAAAGTCGTTAAAGCACAAAAACCTTAAAATATGTTTATTAAATATTCAACATTGAAAAAAAATTTCGCTGCATCATAATTTCTATTCAAATCTTTCACTCCTTCATTTGTGCTATTTTTTTCCGTCCATGTTTGATATAGAAAACCAAACATGTCTGGAATATTGTTGTCCTTTACATAATCACACTCACAATAACACGCAGCAATTATCGTATGTGTGTGTGTGGTATGAGGGCGCATGTAGGGAAAAAATTCCATTAAAGAAAGTAAAACTTCTAAAGTTGTGGTAGACTTTTGGTAAAGAGATATTGTTTGTATTTCATAAATTTTGGAATAGAAATTCTTTAAAGGAAGAAAAGATCCTACAAAAATGGAAAGAGATTTACGAGGAGGGTTTCATAAGTAACTGAGAATAAAAAATTTAATTATTAACAGAATATAACAAAATAAATTTAAATTATAGTCAGTAGTATAATTAGATTGAAGCTTGATATGCAGTCTGGGCTTGATCTGCAGTGGGACTACATTCAGGTTCATGTGGTAGGACCACAGTCAGGTCAGTAGTCAAGACTATACTGACACAATAGTTAAGACAATAATTCTATAGTAACACAATGGTCATGACTACACTGACAGAAAATACACAATTATAGTGACTCCATAGACAAGAACCTGGTGACACTTTAGGTAGAATAAAGGTGACTACAGTCACACTTTAGGGAGGAATATATTGACATAATGGAGAAGAATATACCGACATTATGGAGATGATCATAGACAGGAATATTGCAATATAATAGACCGTATTATAGTAACACAGGATTAGAGTGACACTATATAGTCAGCACTGTAGTAACATTATAGATAAGGTGCAGTGACACTATAGATAAGACAATAGTGACACTATATATAGGGCTATGGTGACCCTATAGATAGGTCTACAAGACATAACTGTAAAGATACGACAACAGTGATATTATAAACAAGATTTCAAAACTCTAGTGAAACATAGTAATGACAAAATAGCGTCATATAGTAATGACTCTATAGACAGACCTGTCACTACATTGTCAGCGCTATGGAAGAACTATAGTCAACACTATAGAGAGACTGTAATTAGCACTATAGTTAAGCTATATCACTATATTGAAACTATAAAAAACTTCACTAAAAATATAAATTCAATTTTTCACAAAAAATTAAATTTTTCACTAAAAATTAAAATTTTCCCTAAAGAAATTCAATTTTTCCCTAAAAAATTTTTCCCAAAAAAATTCAATTTTTCACTAAAAATTAAATTTTTCACTAAAAATTCAATTTTTCACTAAAACTTCAATTTTTCACTAAAAATTCAATTTTTCACTAAAACTTCAATTTTTCACTAAAAATTCAATTTTTCACTAAAAATTCAATTTTTCACTAAAAATTCAATTTTTCACTAAAAATTCAATTTTTCACTAAAAATTCAATTATTCACTAAAAATTCAATTTTTCACTAAAAATTCAATTTTTCACTAAAAATTCAATTTTTCACTAAACTAAAAATTCAATTTTTCACTAAAAATTCAATTTTTCACTAAAATTCAATTTTTCACTAAAAATTCAATTTTTCACTAAAAATTCAATTTTTCACTAAAAATTCAATTTTTCACTAAAAATTCAATTTTTCACTAAAAATTCAATTTTTCACTAAAAATTCAATTTTTCACTAAAAATTCAATTTTTCACTAAAAATTCAATTTTCACTAAAAATTCAATTTTTCATTAAAAATTCAATTTTTCACTAAAAATTCAATTTTTCATTAAAAATTAAATTTTTCACAAAAAGTTCAAATTTTCACAAAAAAATTCAATTTTTCATTAAAAATTAAATTTTTCACAAAAGTTCAATTTTTCACAAAAAAATTTAATTTTTCACTAAAAATTCAATTTTTCAATAAAAATTCAATTTTCACTAAAAATTCAATTTTTCACTAAAAATTCAATTTTTCATTAAAAATTCAATTTTTCACTAAAAATTCAATTTTTCATTAAAAATTAAATTTTCACAAAAAGTTCAATTTTTCACAAAAAAATTCAATTTTTCATTAAAAATTAAATTTTTCACAAAAAGTTCAATTTTTCACAAAAAAATTTAATTTTTCACTAAAAATTCAATTTTTCACTAAAACTTCAATTTTTCACAAAAAATTCAATTTTTAACAAAAAATTCAATTTTTCACTAAAAATTCAATTTTTCACTAAAACTTCAATTTTTCACAAAAAATTCAATTTTTAACAAAAAATTCAATTTTTCACTAAAAATTAAATTTTTCATTAAAAATTCAATTTTTCACTAAAATTCAATTTTTCACTAAAAATTCAATTTTTCACTAAAAATTCAATTTTTCACTAAAAATTCAATTTTTCACTAAAATTCAATTTTTCACTAAAAATTCAATTTTTCACTAAAAATTCAATTTTTCACTAAAAATTCAATTTTTCACTAAAAATTCAATTTTTCACTAAAAATTCAATTTTTCACTAAAAATTCAATTTTTCACTAAAAATTCAATTTTTCACTAAAAATTCAATTTTTCACTAAAATTCAATTTTTCACTAAAAATTCAAATTTTTGCAAATTTTTTAAACAACTGATAAATTTACTAATTTTATATCATCTTGTTTCTTTGCAGGTATGTGAAATTTTAATTTATATCGTGAGTATATCAAATTAATTTCTCGTAATTTTTTTCTTTTCTCGATTTCCGGTCGGTTTTACTTTAAAATGATTTAATATATTCAAATTAATAAATTTGACATAAACTTTTATTTTTTAATAAATTCTGTCAAAAGAGAGACAAATCACAATCTTTATTAATTTTTTGTCTTATTTTTACATAATGCACACAAAAATTCCGCGTTAAACAATTAAAGTGAACATAAATTACTCCCAAAAAAAAGAAAAACTAATAAAATTTGTTGTTCATAATTTATATTAACAAAAAATAAAATTTAATATCAGGATGTTTGGCTGAATTGCGCCAACGAAAGAACAAGTGAATAAATGACAGAGGTCGGCCGACTGGTTGGTTTGCAAGGCTGACTAGTTGACATTTAAGTCAAACCAGAAATGATTTAAAAAATACACTCACACACATACATACAAAGGATTTTAAAGAGTAAATGTGTATGTGTGAGAGAATACAAAAAAACATAAAAGCCACGATCTTTTATTGCTGCCTGACAATGGTCTGTCTATTTGGTTGTTGTGTGGTCGCCCATGATGACGATGATGATGATGATGATGATGATGACTACAATGACAAGCGACCAAGTTCGTGGAGGTCGATGTATGAAATTCCCATTGGCATACCAGCCAGCATAACTTTTGACTTCATATTATATTATTGCAGTACCAAGAGAAACAAAAACAACAGATTTTATTTACAACAACTATATACGTTTTCCTAGTGCAATATGAAAAACTTGTCATTTCATTCAGAAAATTTTAACAAATACACTCACACATACATTATAAAAGGTACACACATGTATGTGTGTATCTTTTCAAAAATAGTATAAAGAGTATTTTGAGCTTTTTATTATATTTTGTTTTTGCAGCAAATTGAAAATCAATAAAACCCCCAAAAATGCCGACTTAGTGGGTAAATTGGATTTGGCAACAACAAGAACAACAAAATGGGAATATTTTTCAACCAAAATTATTTTATATATAAGTCAGAGACATTGTTAGAGGAGACATATATGAATGTTGTATTCAGCTACAGACTGAATTCTATTATTATTGGGAGAATCCCTTAGTTCCATCAAGGACTTATGTCTATATAAATACCTTTTAATTTTACCCCGAAATTTTTAGGAAATCCATACTTCAGTTCCAGTGCTATGCGACAACAAATATTTAATCCCCATTGCAGGATATTCAAATTTTAAATGATCGAGTTTTCAGACTGTTACAGATACAGACTTATAAAGTCATTTTAAGCAACCCATTCAAGTGATTTCTGATAACATTGAACTACAAAGAGCTGTAAAATTAGGTTCAATTTAATTGAAATTGACTCCTCATTACCTTGAATCTGAGATCACCAATTACCCAGGTCAAGGAAAAGGATCAAATATTAGTTTATTTTCTATATAAAACAAAGTTCAATTCACTTCTTCAAAAACTTATTCAACTTTCCATTGAAATGACTTCATACTTCGGCGGGAACTACTAACAATCTTACTAATTTTCCTTACAATTGAATCATTTTCAAGGACGTGAGATTTTATATGGGAATATGGAGTTTTAAAAGGAAAGACTAATCGAATATACTCATTATGGGAACTTACACTGGTAGAGGGTATTAAAAGAAAATTATTATTTTTGGAGAACAACAACGTTAAAGCCAAATTTCATATAAAAATATCTAGATGATATTGTGCAAAATTTATACTTCTTAATAAATACTTTAATAAATATAACCCAACAAACATAATTATGAAGAAACCGTTATATAATCGATACTAACAGTTGAAATATAGTCAATACTGATGACAATAATATAGTCGAAACTAACGACTATAAAATAGTCAATTCTTATGTCGAAACTAACGACTATAATAATGTCTATAATGTCGACTATAATATAGTCGATAATGTCGACTATAATATAGTCGATAATGTCGACTATAATATAGTCGATAATATCGCCTATAATATAGTCGATAATGTCGCCTATAATATAGTCGATAATGTCGACTATAATATAGTCGATAATGTCGACTATAATATAGTCGATAATGTCGACTATAATATAGTCGATAATGTCGACTATAATATAGTCGATAATGTCGACTATAATATAGTCGATAATGTCGACTATAATATAGTCGATAATGTCGACTATAATATAGTCGATAATGTCGACTATAATATAGTCGATAATGTCGACTATAATATAGTCGATAATGTCGACTATAATATAGTCGATAATGTCGACTATAATATAGTCGATAATGTCGACTATAATATAGTCGATAATGTCGACTATAATATAGTCGATAATGTCGACTATAATATAGTCGATAATGTCGACTATAATATAGTCGATAATGTCGACTATAATATAGTCGATAATGTCGACTATAATATAGTCGATAATGTCGACTATAATATAGTCGATAATGTCGACTATAATATAGTCGATAATGTCGACTATAATATAGTCGATAATGTCGACTATAATATAGTCGATAATGTCGACTATAATATAGTCGATAATGTCGACTATAATATAGTCGATAATGTCGACTATAATATAGTCGATAATGTCGACTATAATATAGTCGATAATGTCGACTATAATATAGTCGATAATGTCGACTATAATATAGTCGATAATGTCGACTATAATATAGTCGATAATGTCGACTATAATATAGTCGATAATGTCGACTATAATATAGTCGATAATGTCGACTATAATATAGTCGATAATGTCGACTATAATATAGTCGATAATGTCGACTATAATATAGTCGATAATGTCGACTATAATATAGTCGATAATGTCGACTATAATATAGTCGATAATGTCGACTATAATATAGTCGATAATGTCGACTATAATATAGTCGATAATGTTGACTATAATATAGTCGATAATGTTGACTATAATATAGTCGATAATGTCGACTATAAAATGGTCGTAAGAACACTCTAATATAGTGGTCATAAAGTCGACTATAATATAACCAATTAAGACGATTACAATAAAGTTGATAATGTTGACTTAATAAAAATCGATATTGTCGACAATAATATAGTCTATAATATAGTAAAAAGATGTATCCAGAAAATATCTTCTCTGGGTTATTTTTCATCCTGCAAACACCAACAATTATGTTGCCTCAACACTACTTCCCCCACCCAAAACCCAAACATGTTTGAATGAACGACCCTTTTTTTGCAAAAATCATTACAAGTCTGTTAAAAAGGGTAAATGTACTACTGACACTCCACCACCACTATATATGCACATACTTTTACATACACAGACATGAATACACTCACACACACTCACACAAACACATAACAATATGTATGTACCTTCTTTCCTATTACTTTCAAATAACATAACATATTAATACGAAAATGAATTGTCCGAAAAATGTGAAATGTCGCTTGGGATTTTTATTTTGTATTTTGATGGTTGGTTGCCTTCAATTGTTGCTGTTATAAACTAACAACAACAACAACTTACAATAGCAGCAGCAGCAATATCACCACCAGCATCAGCAACAAAAACATGAATAACAGCAGCATAAAAAAAGGTTCAATGAATTCTAATATTGATGCTTATAAATGATGCTGTTTTCTGTGTAATACACCAGAGATTTTAACTGAGGATAAAATAAATGAATGGAATACATAAAACAAAATATTAAACATCATCAAAAATAAAGTGATTTTATATACTGACACCCTTCCCCCCTCCACCCCAAAAACATGTGGAAAAAGCTGAAAATATTGCAAAAGGAAAAGGTCATGAACAGGACAACAAAAATATGTAAAATAATCTTTAATTTTAAAGTTTTTTTTAGAAATGATTTTAAACAGCAACAACAAGTATTTGATGCAAAAGAAGTACTTCTAAATCATTAATTTCGTTTTACTCCAGATTCTGGTAAAAGAACAAGGGCAGTAATTTTATCGTTCCTGTTAAAGTTTGATTCGATTTCTGGTCTGCTTGGATTGCAGTTGTGTTTTAGATTTTAGTTGAAATTCTAATTCAGTTCTAGTTCAGTTCTATTTCAATTCTATTTCAGTTCTAGTTCAGTTCTAGTTCAGTTCTAGTTCAGTTCTAGTTCAGTTCTAGTTCATTTCTAGTTCAGTTCTAGTTCAGTTCTAATTTAGTTCTACTTCAGTTTTAATTCAGTTCTAATTCAGTTCTAGTTCAGTTCAAATCCTGTTCAGTTCTAGTTCTGTTCTAGTTCAGTTTTATTTCATTTGTAGTTCAGTTCTAGTTCAGTTCTAGTTCAGTTCTAGTTCATTTCTAGTTCAGTTCTAGTTCAGTTTTAATTTAGTTCTACTTCAGTTTTAATTCAGTTCTAGTTCAGTTCTTGTTCAATTCTAGTTCAGTTCTAGTTCAGTTTTAGTTCAGTTTCAGTTCAGTTCTAGTTCAATTCTAACTAAGTTTTAGTTCAGTTTTAGTTCATTAGTTGTTTATTTCTAGTTCAGCTCTACTTCCTGCTCTAATTCAATTCTATTTCATTCCTTTTCTAGAAATCGTATGCTTTTGTCAAAAAAACGTTTTATGTCTGTTTAAATTCTTACTTTATTTATGATTTAAAATCTTTTTAAATATTCAAAACGTATTTTTTTCACAACTCAAAAATAGTCGATGCCGCCTCCCTGCAGAATTTTTATTGCAAAAATTTTCTTGAAATAAAAACGATTTTCTCTCATAACTTCTTTTATAATAATGATATTTACTGGCAGCAGAACAGAGAGAACTAGTGTGAGTATAGCGATTTCCTGCCATTATAGTGGTAAATCATATAAAATTTAACATTTTATTACTTGACCATGATGATGTACAGAACACGTTTGTGTATGTGTGTGTGTATATATTGAATGGACCGACAGGGAATTTCTTAAAAAAATGAAAGAAAAAAGGCTGAACCAAATAGCACAGTTGTGGTAATGGCAGGATATAAGAAAGAAAAGAAATGAGATCCCGACTGCCATATGTTGACCCAAGAGATTTTATGAATGTAAAATAAGTAAGAAATCAAATACACGCACAAACTACTAAAGTGGATATTTTATGAGGAATTGGAAAATTGTTATAAATTTGTTCTCCTTTAATTTTATTATTTTTTAAATTCGAAAGAAAAACTTTAAGTGTTGAAAAAATGTTCATCATTAAATATTAAAATCAATAAATTAATTAGTGAATCCTTGTTGACACTTTGTGCTAAACACTTTGACCGTTTTACTTTTCCAATTAAGTCTGCCACATCGAGAAAGTGTAAATTCCAACGTTTAATTTAGGTTGATTGCAAAAAAACCAAAAAAGGTGTAAATAAGTAAATTAATCATAATCAAGAACGACAACCAGGCAAAAAGGCACCAATAAAACAAAAGAAAAGACTAAATAAGAAAAGAGAAAATGACAGAAAAGAAAATTTAGGTCAAACCACAATATTGCAAGAAAACTGGGGAATAAGAAAAAAATGGAAAGAATAAGAAAAACTCTGGAAAAAACCACAACGAAATAAATTTATTTGAAAAACGTTGAAAGGAGACTCAACCAAACAACATAAAATAAATTTTGTAAAGAACCCAATTAATGAAGCGATACTTGGCAAATATGCTTAAACACGCATACTTTAACAGACACACACACAGTGACCCTCTTTCTCTTGGCTACAAATACTACAGCTGCGCCTTTTCTTACTCCAACAACAATTCATTGATTTTCGTATTCCTTTTCCCGCTTTGCTAAATTTGTTACCTCTCAACACAATATCTAGTGAATAAAAAATACCTGTAAACGTGACAGCATCAGGTGTGCAAAAAATTACTACAACAAGAACATAAAGCAAAATTAACCATAACTTATGGCCAATTCTAAGCAAAATGAAGGCACCATTTCTTCATTGTTTAAATTTCTCTATAATTTTCCATAATTTACCAAAAAAAAAAAAACAAAACAAATAAGAAGTTGTAGTCGGTCAAGCCCGACTATTAAATGCCCTACCAAAAATTAATAAACCACCCTCGTATAAAGATATTTTTTTAATTAATGCTTTAGAGTGCTTTATATTACAGCAGTACTAAAGTCTATGTGGGATTAGAGCATTCTAAAAGTATTTTTTCTGTGGGCCTTATATGGGAACTAGAAGAAGTTATGGACCGACTCTGGTAAAATTTCACACATCATTTTCTGCTTATATTTGTCTTGATTTGACTAATTCTTATTAACATTCCAACGTATATATGAGATTAAAGCCCTTTTCTGGGACCCTGAGAAATAATGGACCAATTCTCATATAATTTAGCACATTTCTTTAGAAAATCATAAGACTAATTTGCGCCAAATTTTATTCAAATCACTTTATATTTAGAACTCTTGTGACCTGAAATCTCTATTCCGGAAGGAATATATGTATGGGGCCTAGATGAAATAATGGACTCATCATCACCAATTTCAGTAAGAATCATCCTTAGACCAAAATATTGACATGTGCTAAATTTCATTCGGCCTGCATTTTGTTCACAAAGTTAACATGGATAGTCAATCATCCGACAAGACAGACGTATGGACATCGTTAAATCGACCCAAAAAATGTTTATGAGTCGAACGATATACTTAAAAGTGGGGGTAACGTTATTTCCTCTGCCCATTACAATTTTTGCACAAACGCATTATACCCTCTCCACTGATGATTGTGTAGGGTATAAAGACTCAAATAGGAATTCTAGAATTTGTAACACACAAAAAATGTAAATGTTGCAGATTAATGTGGCAACATTAAAAATGATGTATTTTTGTAACCATAAATTAGTTATTGAAGGGGAAAAAAGTCTACAATAATACACGCAAAAGGTAGAGAAACGAATATTTTGTGCTAATGACACGTAAATTCAAACTAATTTGGGTCAATCAAAATGTCTCTTACAAAAGGGCTGTAATGAAACTATTAGAACATGAAACTAAAGTCCCAAAGGAATTGTCCAGACTGTCTGCGTAGTTGAAGTAAGAAGAAACATAAAATGTGTTAAGAAATTCCATGAATTTAAGTTCTGAAAAATGGAATTTTATCAACAATCTAAATTAGAACTAAATCTGAACTGTAATTTGACAAAATTCTGAACTAGAATATTAACAAAATCCCAAATAGAACTTGAACTGAGATATCAACTATAGTCTGAGGTAATATTTAATTAAAGCTCAAGTCTAAATTAAAATCTGAATTTGAGACTAAACAATGGTATGAACTAAAATCTCTGCCAGAATCTACACGAGAATCTAAATCTGAAACAGAATCTTAACTGAAATCAGATTTAAACTAGAATCTGAGTAGATCAGATCTGATCAGTAGAATAGAAACTAGAACCTGAACTATAATATGAAGTAGAACTGAACTAGAATCTAACCTAGAACTGAATTTGAACTGAAATTAAACTAAACTAGAATTGAACTAAAACTGAACTAGAAATGACCGAAAACTGAACCGGAACTTAACTAGAAGTGAACTAAAACTGAACTAGAACTTAATTAGATTTAAACTAGAACTGAATTTGAATTGAACAAGAACTGAACTAGAACTAGAACTGAACTAGAACTGAACTAGAATTGAACTAGAACTGAACTAGAACTGAACTAGAACTGAACTAGAACTGAACTAGAACTGAACTAGAACTGAACTAAAACTGAACTAGAACTGAACTAGAACTGAAATAGAACTGCAATAGAACTGAACTAGGACTGAACTGGAACTGAACTAGAACTGAAATAGAACTGCAATAGAACTGAACTAGGACTGAACTGGAACTGAACTAGAACTGAACTAGAACTGAACTAGAACTGAAATAGAACTGCAATAGAACTGAACTAGGACTGAACTGGAACTGAACTGGAAATGAACTCAAACTAAACTAGAACTGAACTAGAACTAAACTAGAACTGAACTAGAACTGAACTGGAACTGAACAAGAAATGAACTAGAACTGAACTAGAACTGAACTAAAACTGAACTAGAACTTAATTAGATTTAAACTAGAACTGAACTAGAACTGAACTAAAACTGAACTAGAATTGAACTAGAACTGAAATAGAACTGAAATAGACTGAAATAGAACTGCAATAGAACTGTACTAGAACTGTACTGGAACTGAACTAGAACTAAACTAGAACTGAACTAGAACTGTACTAGAACTGATCGAGAACTGAACCTGAACTGAACTAGAACTAAACTAGAACTGAACTAAAACTGTACTAGAACTGAACTGGAACTGAACTGGAAATGAACTAGAACTGAACTAGAACTGATCGAGAACTGAATCTGAACTGAACTAGAACTGTACTAGAACTGTACTAGAACTGAACTAGAACTGTACTAGAACTGAACTAGAACTGAAACCAGAACTGAACTAGAACTGAACTAGAACTGTACTAGAACTGAACTACAACTGCACAAGTACTAAACTAGAACTAATTTGATAAAACTTCAATACATCGTCAAATATGGAATCTGCATTTTTTTGTTTTTTATTTTACCCCCTGCTCTTTGATACAAATCCAAACAACAATTTTTCACAATCCCTTTATATTCTTTCCAATTTCAAATATTAATTTCTATTATTAAAGATTATGATTTTTAATAACCAACAATCAGATTAATCGCTTCAATTTACACCTGACTATGGTGATGATTTGCCAAAGTCTAATACTGAAAAAAAATGCCAGTCATCGTTTCCCCCTAAACTCATCGACAATTTTATCCATAATGTTTATTACTGTTCGAAGCACAGTAGCAGCCAGTCTTACAACATAAAAAACCAAACAGACGATATAAAAATGTCTGTGTTTTTCATCTTCATGTTTTTGGTTTTTGTCTCTTCCTGCAGTTTGGTATTCTGTATTAAACCATAGAAAATTTTAAAAATTGCCTCAAGTTATTTTTTCACACCGACATAAACGCGTTTTTACGAGGATTTATTTGATAAGTGTATGATGACTTTTTATCCATAAATGTGCATGTGTGTATGTGTGTATGTATGTGTATTCTACCAATGTTTTTTGTTTGGGGCTATAATACTAATACTTATGCAAATACTGATAGGGATATGTAATGGATATAAAACACAAATACAACAGAGGGAAGAAGTTTAAGGCCTTTTGAAAAAAAGCTGTTCAGGGTTTTCGTAATAAGATCCAAAGACAATGAATTGGAGGCCTTTAAAATTAAATGCCTTTTTTAATTGCCTTTCTGACATTTAACTGGACCTGACACATACTTTACATAGTTTTGTGTATGCGATATATGGGAGTATATGAAAATTTATAATTTTGGTCACTAAGATAAATAAGATAAATAAGAAGAAGTAAGAATAGCAAAAGCCAATGGTTGTTACCATTTTTATCTCACACAGTCATACGTTCATATATGTTGATAATTTTAAATGTGCAGGATAATTATAGCACCTCAAATATTAACCAAAATATTTTCATAACTATAATGCTTTCCAAAGAGCAGCAAACATATCGTGCTGGTCAGCGCATACTCCACCTTGGAGCTCATAATCATTACTAGTGTTAAGTAAGATTTTAAGGATTACAAAAACAAAAAAGACACCAACCAATAAAGACATATAAAATTTGCATTAGTCCTTTATACGTGCTGATGATAACGGTGATGTTAATACTATTACACACGTAATTATTATGCCTCAGGCATAGATAACTTTTTGGGAATTAAAAATGTGAAAGCAATTTACCAAAAGGAGTTTTTTGATTAGAGAATAAAGAGGGTAATTTAAGATTCCTAAAACATTAATTGACTGTCGCAAAATTGGCAATAATAAGAGATTCATAAAATAAGATCTTCAAGTTTATTTGAAGTTCAGTTCCGCCCTCATATTCTAGTAGTAAACTAGAACTGAACAAAAGTTGCTATGATAAAACGGTCAGACGTTCAGGTCTAGTTCAGTTCTAGTTTAGTTCTAATTAAGTTCTAATTCAATTCTAGTTCAAATCTAATATAGTTCTAGTACAGTTCTAATTATGTTCTAGTTCAGTTCTAGTTCAGTTTTCGTCCAGTTCTAGTTCAGTTTCAGTTCAAGTTCAAGTTCATTTCCAGTTTTTGGCTCATATTTGGCATTATTTTTTCTCAGCTTTATAAATTCCTCACTAGGTCCTTAAACATTATTCCAATTCTCCATAACGTTCATTGACCTTTTCCCAATCTAGAAACTTAAGCTGAAATCAAAATACTTGAATTGAATATTTATTTTATTTATATTCTCCCTGGAATCTTCCTTAACTCTTTTATACCACTTAAAACATAATAAATATATCCATGCAATTTTTTTCCAGAAGCCATATCGCAAATTCCATATTGAAATACTTATTTCCATAATAAATAAATCCTTGAAAAAAAAAACAGAGTAAAACTCCTTTAACTTTTGCTCGCCAGACTGCAAGTACTTGTGGGTTAAAGTCAATATAGAAAAACGTTATGTATGTGTGTAAGTTATTCATGTGTATTCTATGTCTGACCATAAGATAATCAATGTGTCTGCTTGGGCTTGTTCCATTTGGGAGCTTCAACATATTTGTATACTCACACATATTCACACACTTATAAATTATTAAATCTCCCGTCTATTTGTAAAATTGTAACTGTACCGCACATAAATTGTAAAATTACAACAGTTTTATATGGGATTCGTTTTTTTATTTTTTCGTTTTTGCAATTTTGTTAAAAAAGAACATCCGTTGGAAGGTTTATTTTTTGTGAACTCTGGCAGCACTTGTGCTTGGTGGCCAATATAACTCAAACCAAAATACAGTGGAGCAAATAAAATTTTACTCAATTTAAAAGCTGAATTGAACTAGAACTGATGTAGAACTTAATTCGAACTTAACTAAATGGGAACTAGAAATAAACTAGGACTGAACTTGACCTAAACTTGAACTGAAATAGAACTGAACTGAACTAGAACTGAACTAGAACTGAACTAGAACTGAACTAGAACTGAACTAGAACTGAATTAGAACTGAACTAGAACTGAATTAGAACTGAATTAGAACAGAACTGGAACTAAACTAGAACTGAACTAGAACTAGAATTTAATTAGAACTGAACTTGATATGAACTAGAACTGAACTCTAATTTATCTAAAACTGAGCTTGAACTGATCTTTAACTGAACTGAAACTGAACTAGAACTGATCTTGAACTAAACTAGAACTGAACTAGAACTGAACTGGAACTAAACTAAAACTGAACTGAAACTGAACTGAAACTGAACTAGAACTGAACTAAAACTGAACTAGAACTGAACTAGAACTGAACTGGAACTAAACTAGAACTTATCTAGAACTGAGTTTGAACTGAGCTTGAACTGATCTTAAACTGAACTAGAACGGAATTAGAACTGAACTGGAACTAAACTAGAACTGAACTAGAACTTATCTAGAACTGAACTTGAACTGATCTTAAACTGAACTAGAACTGAACTGGAACTAATCTAGATCTGAACTAGAACTGAACTGGAACTAAACTAGAACTGAACTGAAACTGAACTAGAACTGAACTAGAACTGATCTTGAACTAAATTAGAACTGAACTAGAACTTCACTGGAACTAAACTAGAACTGAACTAGAACTTATCTAGAACTGAGCTTGAACTGATCTTAAACTGAACAAGAACTGAACTGGAACTAATCTAGAACTGAACTGGAACTGAACTAGAACTGAACTAGAACTGAACTAGAACTGAACTAGAACTGAACTGAACTAGAACTGAACTGAACTAGAACTGGAACTAAACTAGAACTGAACTGGAACTGAACTAGAACTGAACTAGAACTGAACTAGAACTGAACTAGAACTGAACTAGAACTGAAATAGAACTGAAATAGAACTGTACTAGATCTGAACTAGAACTGAACTAGAACTGAACTAGAACTGAACTAGAACTGAACTAGAACTGAACTGAACTAGAACTGAACTGGAACTAAACTAGAACTGAACTGGAACTGAACTAGAACTGAACTAGAACTGAACTAGAACTGAACTAGAACTGAACTAGAACTGAACTAGAACTGAACTAGAACTGAACTAGAACTGAACTAGAACTGAACTAGAACTGAACTGGAACTGAAATAGAACTGTACTAGATCTGAACTAGAACTCAACTAGAACTCAACTAGAACTGAACTAGAACTGTACTAGAACTAGAACTTGAACTCAACTAGAACTGAAGTAGAACTGAATTTTAATTTCTATTACTAACTGAAGAGGGTTCAGAGCTATTATTAATCTGAACTGTAGTTAGAACTAGAAGTTGGTGTAGAGTTTGTTTTGAAATCCTTGAAATTTCAATAAGGTCTGGTTTCAGTTATTAAGTCTGATTCTAGATTTAGAAATTGAACTCAGATATGAATTTTGATATAAATTAGAATTGAATATAAACTTAAATCTGGACAAGGGATTCAACTAAGATCCAAAATAAGATCTGAACTTGAGACTTCACTAGAAAAGAAACTGGAAGACAAGTCTGCTTTACAGTCCGTATTGGAATGTGCTGAAGTTGATCTGAAATGTATTTATTCTCAAAAGTTTACAATATTTTTCCACTGTATCCCACTGAGAAGTAGCTGCAAAAAAATAGGAGTTCAGAGAGCAAAAAAAAAAGACTTTAATTGAAGGCTCAAGCATTACAGTTGGGTGCTGGTATCCAGTTAGCTTTAAATGGGCTGTTGCTTGTAAAATTTTAGCGGAATATGATGTTGATGGTCATTAATACTGCAGCCCGAAGAGTAGAAGAAGACTAAGAATTCAGTGGTAGGATGTGTATAAATAAAAAAGTAATATGAGTAAAATGCATACCCAACCACATCATATATTTCACCTCTTTTTCCTTTCTCTCTCTCTCTCTCTCTCTCTTTTCCACATGTTATGTAAAATTTGTATATTCTACATGTTCTATAAAATACGTTTAAATTTGTCGGACTTTACGAAATTCTGCTTTCAACTTGCAACATTTGAAATGTTTCTGCTGCCACTATTATTATTGTTATGCATATATGCAACACTTTAAACCACTTTTAGACCATTTCCCTTGTGAGTAAAATGCATACCCAACCACATCATATATTTCACCTCTTTTTCCTTTCTCTCTCTCTCTCTCTCTCTCTCTCTCTCTCTCTCTCTCTTTTCTACTGGTTATGTAAAATTTGTATATTCTACATGTTCTATAAAATACGTTTAAATTTGTCGGACTTTACGAAATTCTGCTTTCAACTTGCAACGTTTGAAATGTTCCTGCTGCCACTATTATTATTGTTATGCATATATGCAACACTTTAAACCACTTTTAGACCATTTCCCTTGTGAGAAATTAGGAAATTGCATTTTGGCAATAGTAACGGAATTGCGCTAGTAGTTTTCAAAACAAACTACAACAACTCTAGAGCACTAACAGCAACAATGACACCATCACCCAGCCAGAACGCAACAAAAAATTATTCTGTTGCCCAATTTGGCCATCAACAGCAAATAGTTTTGAAACCACTCCACTCTATTGCATTCACTAATAATAATAATGACTTTAATGATAACAAAGATGATGATCATAATGATGATTAGAGCTAAATAAACAAGATGATAATTATGAAACTTCTTTTAACACTCGAACAACATACAATCATCACAACGGCAGCAGCAACAACAACAACAACAACGGCAACAACATGAAAAAAGAAAACAAAATTAATATGAAAATGAAAACTTAACACCAACAATTTCTACTCAACATTTATTCAAGAGGTGGCAACAATAATTTTTATATTGCCAACGGCTACAAATACAACAAACAACAATTTTACTCTTTAAGGCATTTTTGCACCAAACATTTATTCCAATGTCTATACATAATGTATCTATGTATTGTGTGTTAGTGTATGTATGTGTATGTGTGCATGCATGTGTGGTGATCTATTAGCCTCCATTATGGCAAACGGAAGTCACAATGGTGCATGCAATATACATTTGCTATACGAATAATAAATGTTCATACAAACACACATACACACATTTGCCAAGAGACAACTAACAAATACATAAACAAAATTATTCATGTATAAATACATTTATTCATACACGTTCAATTTATTTAGTTATAAAAGCAGAAGTGAGCAAAAAAATAGTACTGATTCATTCTGATTCATTAGGAATATATTTTCAAAAAATGAGTTAGAATGTTATATTCAGTTGTGCCGAATTACAAACACCCTCCACCACTTAAATTATGCAAACATTTGTCAGGGTTGAAAAAGATTTTATATAAAAAATAAAAATATATATTTTTATTGGATTTGGTCCATATTTAGGAAACTTTTAAGTTCAAAACTTTATTTCGGGAGAATTATAATCGCATTGGGCTCTGGACAGTTTACAAAATTATAGTACAAAATTTCGATAAAATGGTTCAAATTTTAAAGTCTTATAAGTTTAAAATTGTTTTCCGAGAAGAGACCTTAAATGGAAGCTATAGCAAGTTATATACCGATATTTATCAAAGAAGTGACGCGCATTAATAAATGTTTCCCGAGAATGGGCTTTGTTTAGAGATTAAAGCAAAATATAGTCAATTTAATAACATATATTCAGGACAGTTATAAAAGATGTTGTGCCAAATTTCAGTAGATTTATTTTTATATTTATGAGTTTTAAAAGTATAAAAACATATTCCGGGAAGGGACCTTATATGAAAGCTGGGTAAAATAATGGCACTATCACACTCTATTATGTCAATTATATGTAGCAAATTTTTAGAAAATTATATTCAAAATTTGGACCTTCATTACACACTGATCTTGGGGTGTATCACAATTTTGCATATCGAAGCCTATAACTTTTAATGTTGACCCGATTTTGATGAATTTTAAAGATGATGAAGCACATACCGCTGTATATTTTTTTGATTGGAAAATTAAGAAAAGTTCTTCTTCGAATTTTTTAGATAATTTCAGATATCGGCCTATAAATTTTTTGCTGTTAGACCGATATAGCTTGTTTTAAACAAACACCTGCTGAGGACAACAACAAATAATTTGGTCGAATTTCATTGATTTCAGAAAAATTTTGTAGGTGTGTGAATGTTTAAAACAAACGGTCAGATGAACATCGCTGAAACGACTAAGATCTTGATTTGATGCAAGAAGATATATACTTTTTAGGGTTTAAGGTAATTCCTTCTTGGTGTTACACACGGAATGAAAAATTAATATATCATATTTGATATCAGAAACTGTACCGAAATCTGATCTTGAAAGAATTTAAAGCTAGAATAACAATAAACAAGAATTTGACCCAGAATTTATATAATTAAGAAACTAAATTAAAATCTGAACTAGAATCCAAAGAAAAATCCAAATCGGAACATAATATGGAATCGGAACTAAAATCTGAAGTAGATTCTAAATTTGAACTAATGTTAAAATATCAACTTGTATCTGATGTAGAATCTGCACTACAATTTAAAATAAAATCTGAAATCAGAAATCGAAATAAGAATTGGAACCATAATCTGAAATATAATCGAAAACAGAAATTGTACTAGAATCTGGATTAGAATATGAACTAAACCTTAGAGTAAAATCTAAAATGAAATCTGAACTGGGATCTGATAAAAGAATCTTAACTAGAATTTAAACTAAAACCGAATGTGAATTCGAATCCCCGATTCGGAGTAATTTAAATGGAACAGAATTTAAACCAAATCTGAAATAGAATCTAAACTAAACTCGGAACCAAAAACTGAAAACGTCTCTGAAATAAATACATGACTAGAATTCAAAATTGAACTGAAACCAAAATCGATTATATGATCTGAGCATGAATCTGAACTAAAAACTGAACTCGATAATTAACCGGAATTTCAACTGAAATAAGAACTAGAATTTCTTGGAGAATATAGAACATTCTCCGCACGAGAGCGTGAAACTAAATCTGAACTAAAAAATTTGCATCTAAATTATAATCTGAGTCTGAATCTAAAGTAGAATCAGAGGAAGAATCCGAAACGGAAGCTCAACAAAAATGTTTAAAAATAAAGTGAACTAAATTGAAATTAGAGTCTGAATTATTCCATAATACAAACTTGAATCGATACTGGAATGCGAAGAGTTTTTAATTGAAAGTTTAAATTGAATCTGAACTCTTTTTTAAAAACAGAATCCGAACTTAAATCTAAAAAAATCTAATCTAGGATCTGAACTGGAATCAGTATTAGAACCTAAATCCGAATCTAAACTAAAATCAACATTGGAATCTTAATTGGAAATTAAAGTGGAATTTAATCTGGAATATGAACTATAGTCTGAACAAGATACGAGTTCAGACTTGAAACTAGAAATCAGAACCTTAACTGAAATTGGAACTTGAATACGAACAAAAATACAAGTAGAAACTGGAGTATAACTAGAATCTGAATTGCAACATGCTAGTGATTCTGAGCTGGAAATAAAATGTGAGTTAGGAATAGAACTAAAGCCCGAATCTACCTGGGATTCAAATAAAAATTGCAAACAGGATGCTGAATTAATATCTTAAGTAAAATATGAACAAAAAGCTAAGATCTTTAAAAACAAACCAGTATCTGATCAAGAATTATATTACTAGACGTACTAAACTTGGCCTATTTCTCTAATCTTTTCTTTATAATTTCCTTAAACTCTGATACCCTCTTCCAACACTTCTATCATCTCTGTGATACTCTAGTTATGGCAAGTGGTGGTTATTAAACAACAACATACATTCAAATAACCCCAACAGCAGTAGCAGCAGCAGATGTAGAAATAACAACCGGTAACGGTCTCAGTAGCAGAAATTCTAAAAATAATATTAATAGCAAAAATTTTAGTAGTAAACTTAACAAACAACTGGAAATTGCCAAAATGTAAATTTTTGTACCTACGAAAATTTATTGCAAATATTGTTTGAAATATGTTCTTTAACAAACACTTTCATATAAAAGCAGACATTCCTAACACAAATTACTACAATACTAACACATACACACACACACACAGTCAAGCATACTTTCAACAAGTAAGAATGCTATATTCGGCTGTGCCGAATCTGAAATGCACTCCACAATGAATATTATGCAAAAAATAGCATGAGTTGAAGATATAACAGCTTAAATGCCGATTGTGTAAAAAGGTCCCGATAAATGCTACAGTGAAATATATTCTTAAAATTATCTAAAAATATTGGTACCGACAAATGGTCCATTTTGTTTTAAAAATATTTTTTTTTGAAAACTTATGAGAGCTTTAGCAAAATATGAACCGATATTGTTCAGATTATTAACATATATTGACGACAGTTAGAAAATTTTTTGTAGCGAATTTCAATACAATTGGTATTTGTTTAAAACTTTTACATGCTCAAACCCGTGTTCCGGGAAGGAGCGCTATATGGGAGCATTATTAAAATATAGACCGATTTTAATAAAATTAACAACATTTCGATTCAAATTTAAGAGTTGTATAAGATATAAACCCTATTTCGAAAAGGGTCTTATGTGGGAACTACGTCAATTTATTATTGTATCAATACAAATATATATGGCTTTTTTTCAGGAAGTTAACTTAAAAATTGAGACCCATAAGTACTCGTGTTCCCTGAAGGAGCTTTATAAGTGATCTATAGCAAACTATGGACCGATGTTAATAAAATTAAGAAAATATATTTAGAACTATTAGGAAATTAATTGTGGCAAATTTCAAAAGAATCGGTTCATATTTAAGAGTTGTATTCCGAGAAGGGGAATTACGTCAAATAATGACCACAGCACAATCCAGCTTCTTTGAATTTATTATTGTATCAAAACAAATATATATGGATTGTTTCAGAAAACTATCTTAAAAATTGACACAGGTCTTGGGGGTATAAATTTTTTCATATTTCAGACTATATTTTTTCTTTTAATCGGATTCTTGTGCGATTTTGTTGAAAAAAATGAATTTTTTTTCGAAATTTTGAAGTTGTCACAGACATCGGACTATAACTTTTTGTTGATTAATTGATATAGCTGGTTTTAAATAGGAAACTGCTTAGGACAAACAGAAATAATCTGGAAAAATTTCATTGAATTCGGATAAGTCTAGGAGGCAGACTGACAAAGCTAAATCGTCTTAGATTTTGATATGATGCAAGAATATATATAAATTATAGGATCTAAGATGATTCCTTCTTGGCGTTACACACGCAATGACAAAGTTGATTCACCCTCATCATCACTTGTGGTGGTGGAGGGTATAAAATTTGTTTGATGAAAATGCTAACACATACACATACATCTACACATAGAAAACATATTTGTTAAACAAAAAAAACAACAAAATAAAAAAAGAAGAAAACATAAAATTTATAATCATTTGCAATGATTGCAATTAAAGCTTTATTTTGTGACGAATCTAAAAAATTATTGGACCGTGATTATGTGCAACTGAATATAAAAAATTGCGGAAAACAACTCATGGCATTAGCTTTTAGTTTAGGCCCAATCAAAAACAAATAAACAAACAAAAAAAAACGGAACAATAAAAAATGTACAAAATTAAGCATTTAGTTGGGTTTTTCACATTAATTCATGTGACTAAACGAGGGTAAGTTCTTCAACAGATGATACTTTGGATTCCAGTTCAGTTACTTGAGTATTTTCTGATTGCAATTCTAGTTAAGACTCAAGTTCTGAGTCTAATTTATATTCGATTACAGATTTGAAGATTCTGTTTCGGATTTTAGCTTGGATTCAATATCTGTTCGAATCCAGATTCTAGTTCAGGATTTAGTACACATTATAGTTCTGGATTCTATTCCAGATTCTTGTTTTGAATTTGTCAAGTATTTGTTGAAATTCTTATCCCGTTTACAGTCCAAATACTTGATCCGTTTCTATTCAAATTCCAATTAGATTTAGATTCTAGTTAAAATCGTAGTTTAGATTATAATTCAGACTCGAATTATGGCTTTTAGTTAATATTTAAGTACAGATTATTGTCCAGGTTAATAGTTCAAAATCACATTCTATTCAGAATTTAGTAAACGATCGCTATTATAGGTACAGCTCAGATTCCAGTGTGGATTTTAGTTCAGTTTTTTAGTGAAAATTCTACATAAGATTCTAATGTATATTTGGTTCAGGTTCCATGTCGGATTCACCCTCTAGTTCAGTTTTTTACCCTGGTTATAGTTCTAACTTAGTCTAGATTCTACTGAGATTCTTGCTTCGATTCTAATTTAGACACTAGTCTCAAATTAAGATCAAGTTCTAGTTCTTATCGTTGTTCGGATTGTAGTCAAGATTTTTGTACAGGGTTCAGTTCAGACTCTAGGCTTTTTCCAGTACAGATTATAGTCCAGTTTCTAATTTAGATTCTACTTATGATATTAAAGGTAATAATTCTGATTCCAATACAGATTCTTGTTCAGATCCTAGAGGAGATTCTAATTAATACTCCAGTGTATAATAAAGTTCAGATTCCACATTGAATTCTAGTTCAGCAACTAATTCATATTGTCGTTCAGATTCCAGTCCAGTTTAAAGCTCAGAATCTGGAGTAAAGATTTAAGCTAAAGTTCTAGTTTAGATTTTAATTAAGATTCTAGACCAGGTATCCTTTAGCTTCCAGTCCAGTTTCTCAGATTCAGAATCTAGTACAGAAACTGATTCAGATCCTTTACTAGAATTTAATAATTTCTTTTTACTAATTTTATTTAAGATCATTTTTCAGATTCTTAGATTTTTAGAGTCTAATTTAGTTACTAGTTGAGATCCTTGTTTAGATCCTAGTGGAGATTCTACATAAAATACTAGTTCATATTCTAATTCATGTTTAAGATCGAATTCTTGTGCAAAAACTAGTCGAGAATCTTGTTCAGATTATAGTTGACACTTTAGTTTATGTTCATTGATTGTAGTCCAGAGCCTAGTTGATATTCGAGTCCAAATTCCAGTTCAGATTAGAGTTCAGATTCTATTGCAGAATTTCTAAGGATTTTATCATAATTTCTAGTTTGATTCTAGTTCTTAATCAAGTGCAGATTCTACATTACGTATTATCAGAGATTTAATTAAGCTACAAGGTGAGATCCTTGGTCACGTACCTTCCAGAATCTAGTTCAGTCTTAGTTCAGTTTCTAGTCCTGATTCTTATTTCCACTCCAATTTATATACTGGTTGAGATTCTAGTCCAGTTTATAGTTCAGACTCCTATTCAAAAATTGTGTTCAGATTCTCGTTCAGATACTAAACTCGGGAGACTTTTTCAGGTTCAAATTTTAGCTCAGATCTCAGTTCAAATTAAGATGCATATTCTTTTTTCAGAACCTAATTCAGTTTCTAGTTTGGTTTCTGATTCAGATTCTTGTTTATTTTAAGTTCAGATATTTATTCTTAATTCTAACCGGGAATTTTAGTACATCATTTAAGTTTGTGTTCGTCAGATTGGAATTCATATGCCGATTAAAAATGTTTGTTCAGATTATGGTTCAGTTCCCATGTCATTCGGATCAAATTCAGAATTCTATTTCAGATCCTCAATGTAGATTTTAGTTTAGATTTTTGTTCAGGTACGAGTTTGAATTCAAGTTGAAATTCTTTTTTAGCTTTGAATTCAGATTCCATTTCAGATTCCTGTTAAAACTTGAGATCAGATTATAGTTTAATGTTTAGTTCATATTTCATATCAGATCAAATTATGGTTTAGATTCTACTTGAGATGCTTGTTCTGATTCTGGTTCTGGTTCCAGTTTCCGCATTAAAATTTCCATTCAATCCTGATTCCAAAATTCTTATATATTTATCTAATCCTCGTATATTTAGTTTTTCTCTCTTTTTTATTTCACATTTTGAGTACAAATTTTATAAATGTTTGCCTGTGTATTTATGTTTGTGTGGGTGAGTGTTTACATGTGTTAGTGTTAGCTTTCATGTAGGGGCGTTTTCGTACTTATTTGATAATTGAAGTGTTTGTTTTATTGAATGAAGGAAATTTTTATCATGATTGTCATAAACGAACGAGTTGGGTTTTATTTTTAATGGTTTTTACACAATTTTGCATGAATATTAAAAAAACAACAATAATTGTTATTAGAGGGTTAAAGGGGTAAATAGTAAATCAAATTAAAATGTTTGTAAAAGTTTTAATTGATGCTTAAAAATTCATAGAGAGCAGACTATTAGTGAATCTTTTTTGGAATAATTCTAATTGAATTAAAAAATTTAGTTTAAAAAGAGAAAATGGAGATAAATTTGAATTAGATTTTTAAATTTATTTATTATTTTTATTTTAAATAAAAACTCACCTTTTGTGACATTTATTCGTTGGCAACTTTAAACTAATGACAACAAATGTCATTTATTCCCAATTTTCCTTAATTTTTCCATTTTTAATGTTGCAAAATTGTAAACAACTATAATGTCCCGGTGACAGATCAACTTAAATGCCTGCTGAGCTGTTGATGATTTTCAATCGGTATGTCTGTATGAAAAAAAATCCAACAAATTCGAAAAATAACCATTAATCTGCAAAAAAAGTGCAACATAAGTCTTAAGATCCCGGGGTTTTTCTCACACTTCCTCTCTTCAGCGCCTTTAAACACACAACACTAAATGTCTGTTTGGTTCGCTATTTCCGACTTGTCATGTTATATTTTTATGCATAAATTTATATTTCATTTGATTGGCATACAAACTCACACAGATGGACACACACATAGGGACAGATCACAGACAAACAAATATATATATCAACTAACACATAAACAATTATTTATGCTGTCTCAGCATCATTTTATATAAATTTCTGTTTGTCAGAATTCCAAAAAAAAAAACAATCCAACAAAACAAGAAACGACAGGACTCAACTCAGCATAACAACTCAGAAGGCCACTCATTCATTCATTTATTCATTCAGTCCTCAGTCACTACTTCCGTATTCATAGAAATGACAAAAATGCAACACGTATCAGCGACGTCTGTTTAAAAAATCTTGTCCTTTATTCCTCAACAAAACTTCGTCTGTATTTTTCAGTGTATTTGTGTGAGTGTATATCACAGTGAAAATATATTAAATGAATATTATGGAAATGCATCATGTGATAGTGTTTATTACTTATTTCTCACTGATTTTAGTTTATGTTTTCTTTTTCTAAAAAAAAAGAAAAAAACTTTGCGTGATCTATTTTCTTTTCTACATAAAATTGAGAGAAAGCTTTTTGTTATTCTTTCATCATTATTTTTATGCTGGTCTAAGGCAAAAAGAATTTAATGACAGATTTACAAATGGTTAAGTAGGAGTTTAATAAATGACATTAAATAAACAACGAATTGGAAATTCCGCTAACAAAAGTTTTCAAAAAAAATGATCGCTTTCTAGTTCAGTCCAGATTGTATTTAATCTTGTTCAGTTCGTGTTAAGATTTCCGTTCAGTTTTAGTTCAGTTGTAGTTCAGATCTAGTTCAGTTCTAGTTCTCGTTCAAATCCAGTTTAGTTCTAGTTCAGTTCTAGTATGGTTCTGGTTCAGTTCTGGTTCAGTTCTAGTTCAGTTCTAGTTCAGTTCTAGTTCAGTTCTAGTTTAGTTCTATTTCAGTTCTAGTTCAGTTCTAGTATGGTTCTGGTTCAGTTCTATTTCAGTTCTGGTTCAGTTCTAGTTCAGTTCTAGTTCAGTTCTAGTTCAGTTCTAGTTCAGTTCTAGTTCAGTTCTAGTTCAGTTTAGTTCAGCTCTAGTTCAGTTCTAGTTCAGTTCTAGTTCAATTATAGTTCAGTTCTAGTTCAGCTCCAGTTCAGTTTCAGTTCTAGTTCAGTTCAGTTCAGTTACAGTTCCAGTTCAGTTCTAGTTTAGATTCCAGTTGAGATTCCAGTTCAGATTTCATTTCAGATTCTAGTTCAGCTCTATTCTAGCTCAGTTCTAGTTTTATTAGAGTTCAGTTTCTAATTCAGTCCTTCATTCCCTTCTGGATTCAGTTCTTAATTCAGTTCTTAATTCAGTTCTAAATTCGGTTCTTAATTCAGTTTTAGTTCAGTGCTAATTTAAGTTCTAGTTCAGATTCTTGTTGAAAACTAATTTGTTCTAGTCCAGATTCTAGTTCAGATTATACTTCAGAATCTTTCTCAGATTCTAGTTTAGATTTCTGTTCATGTTCTAATTCAGATTCTTGTTCCATTTCGGATTTTGGTTTGTACTGAAGTTTTGATTCAAATTCTAGTTTAGATTCTTTTCAGGTTCTAGTTTAAATTCTACTTTATTTTTTGGTTCTGATTAAAGTTCAGATATTCGAATTCGAATTGAGTTCATATTCCAATTCTATTTCTTGTCCAGATTCTGTTACAGATTTAAGTTTAGTTTCTAGTTCTGTTGTTTTCAGCTTCGGTACATACTGTGCTTTTTTTAATCGCTTACAATCTCTGAATATTTTCTCGAAATATACTTTTCATCAACTGACCAGATTTTTCTTCTCGCTTCTTTACTCTCCTTCACAATTTTCTTACAAATTTTATTTCCTTTCTTACCTTATTATAGCTGAGCGCCAATAAAATGTCATCTGTCTGTCTGACAAGTAAACAAGTGTTGAATTTTAAACTTGAATGGTACCAGCAGTAGTTTTCTTCAGAGGAAAAGCAGCACCAACAGCAGAGGACTCACTGTTCTCTGCACACAAACAAAGCAATATTATATTCTCATCATATTTACGACCATTGTGTACCTGGAAGGATAACAAAACAAAGAGGCAGATAGGAAGAATACTGACGCACATAGATTTTATATTTAATGAGTGTGTATTTGTGTTCCTTCGGCTTCTTTATTGTTAAATGTTATCCAGCTATGAATGGTCTTGTAATACATGAGACCAAAAACAAAAACAAGAAACAGAAATCATACTCTTTCTTTGAACGTGCCTTTTCCTTACAGTTCATCAAGTTTTTATTCTTCTTTATTGCGGACTTGTTTTGTTCTTCTTCTTCTTCTGTTCTTGGCAACATTTTGCGTTACATTTAATAAACACTTTAACGTGTATCAGAGCACAGTGGGACGGTATTAAACTATAGTTCCACCTATAGCGTAAACTATAGTTGTAACTATAGTGTAAACTGTAATCTGGACTATAGTGTAAATTATAGTACCGACTATAGTGTATGCTCTTACCCTGAGTGTAGTGTGAATGTTAACTATAGTTCTACTATAGTATCAACTACAGCCACGACTATAGTGTAAACTATAGCCACGACTATAGTGTAAACTATAGCCACGACTATAGTGTAAACTATAGACTCGACTTTAGTGTAAACTATAGACTCGACTTTAATGTAAACTATAGACTCGACTATAGTGTAAACTATAGACTCGACTATAGTGTAAACTATAGCCACGACTATAGTGTAAACTATAGCCACGACTATAGTGTTCTCTTTGTAGTCTATTCTGTATTACAAAATTTTTTCCCACATTTTGTGAATTCCATCCCATTGTACACACCTCTTGGCATCGTCTTTTAGGCGACTTGACTTTATGGGCTTGATCGTCCTCATCATTATCATCATCATCTTATTATTTGTTTTTGTTTGTGTAGGAGTTAAAACTGTCAAAAGAGTGTATAAAACGAAAGTTGGTCGTAATTCTGTCAGTCGGTAGCTTAAGGTGTATAGAGGAGAAATAGAAGAAAAAGTGGAAGGAAGAAGAAAAAAATTGCAATCAACTCTCATTTAACAGCATCATTTGTCACTTCAGTTTATGGCAAAAGTATCCTGTCGAGTAGCTGTTGTTGTAACACTTATTGTTGCATTTTTTATGGGCCGCCATAAGTTGTTGACTGTTGAATGTTTATTGTTGTTTGTTAAGTTGGCAATGAATGGAATGGATTGGAATATCTGTAAGTCTGTGTGTGTGTATGTGTGTGAATATTTTGAAAAATTTACAAATAAAGTAAAATTTAATTTCATTTTGTTGTTTTGTTTTTCGCATCCATTATTTTCAGTTTTCTGTTATAAATCTCAGGAACATGCAATTTTTTATTGAAATTAATGATATTTTTTTATTTTGAAAGATATTTTATAAAAATGATATAAGTTTTTTAAAATAAAAGCTTTATGGTATTGAAAAGCTTTTTAAAACTAAAGAACTTTAATTTAAGGTCGATTAATTATCTAATCGTCCACAGTTTATTATAGTTTTCGGCCAAACTTCATCAAAGAGCTTTTATATCAATAAAATTTTGTT
>PYHX02000413.1:86890187-86914219 GCA_004302925.2 Cochliomyia hominivorax | reverse complement strand
TAGTCGATAATGTCGACTATAATATAGTCGATAATGTCGACTTAATATAGTCGATAATGTCGACTATATATAGTCGATAATGTCGACTATAATATAGTCGATAATGTCGACTATATATAGTCGTCGATAATGTCGACTATAATATAGTCGATAATGTCGACTATAATATAGTCGATAATGTCGACTATAATATAGTCGATAATGTCGACTATAAATATAGTCGATAATGTCGACTATAATATAGTCGATAATGTCGACTATAATATAGTCGATAATGTCGACTATAATATAGTCGATAATGTCGACTATAATATAGTCGATAATGTCGACTATAATATAGTCGATAATGTCGACTATAATATAGTCGATAATGTCGACTATAATATAGTCGATAATGTCGACTATAATAATAGTCGATAATGTCGACTATAATATAGTCGATAATGTCGACTATAATATAGTCGATAATGTCGACTATAATATAGTCGATAATGTCGACTATAATATAGTCGATATGTCGACTATAATATAGTCGATAATGTCGACTATAATATAGTCGATAATGTCGACTAAATAGCGAAGTCGATATATAGTCGATAATGTGACTATATATAGTCCGATAATGTCGACTATATATATAGTCGATAATGTCGACTATAATATAGTCGATAATGTCGACTATAATATAGTCGATAATGTCGACTATAATATAGTCGATAATGTCGACTATAATATAGTCGATAATGTCGACTATAATATAGTCGTAATGTCGACTAATAATATAGTCGATAATGTCGACTATAATATAGTCGATAATGTCGACTATAATATAGTCGATAAATGTCGACTATAATATAGTCGATAATGTCGACTATAATATAGTCGATAATGTCGACTATAATATAGTCGATAATGTCGACTATAATATAGTCGATAATGGTCGACTATAATAATGTAGTCTATAATAATGTTGTCTATAAAATAATCGATAGTCGTTAAATCGACTCTAATTAGTTAATAAAGTCGACTGTAATATAGTTGATAATATTAAACGTCATTTCATCGATAATTTTTACTGTAATATCGTCGAATAATTCCTCTATAAAATAGTCGTAAGACCATTCTAATATAGTGGTCATAGAGTCGACTATAATATAGCCAATTAAGACGACTACAATATAGTCTATAATAGTAAAGAAAATGTATCCAGAAAATATCTTCTCTGGGTTATTTTTCATCCTGCAAACACCAACAATTATTTTGCCCCAACACTACTTCCCCCACCCAAACCCAAACATTTTTGAATGAACGACCCTTTTTTTTGCAAAAATCATTACAAGTCTGTTAAAAAGGGTAAATGTACTACTGACACTCCACCACCACTATAGATGCACATACTTTTACATACACAGAAATGAATACACTCACACACACTCACACAAACACATACCAATATGTATGTACCTTCTTTCCTATTACTTTCAAATAACATAACATATTAATACGAAAATGAATTGTCCGAAAAATGTGAAATGTCGCTTGGGATTTTATTTTGTATTTGATGGTTGGTTGCCTTCAATTGTTGCTGTTATAAACTAACAACAACAACTTACAATAGCAGCAGCAGCAGTATCACCACCAGCATTAGCAACAAAAACATGAATAACAGCAGCATAAAAAAAGGTTCAAATGAATTCTAATATTGATGCTTATAATGATGCTGTTTTCTGTGTAATACACCAGAGATTTTAATTGAGGATAAAATAAATGAATGGAATACATAAAACAAAATATTAAACATCATCAAAATAAAGTGATTTTATATACTGACACCCTTCTCCCCTCCCCAAAAATCATGTGGAAAAAGCTGAAAATATTGCAAAAAGAAAAGGTCATGAACAGGACAACCAAAAATATGTAAAATAATCTTTAATTTTAAAGTTTTTTTGGAAATGATTTTTAAACAGCAACAACAAGTATTTGATCCAAAAGAAATCACTAATTTCGTTTACTCCAGGTTCTGGTAAAAGAACAAGGACAGTAATTTTATCGTTCCTGTTAAAGGTTTGATTTGATTTCTGGTCTGCTTGGATTGCAGTTGTGTTTTAGATTTTAGTTGAAATTCTAATTCAGTTCTAGTTCAGTTCTGTTTTAGTTCTATTTCAGTTCTATTTCAGTTCTAGTTCAGTTCTAGTTCAGTTCTATTTCAGTTCTAGTTCAGTTCTAATTCAGTTCTAGTTCAGTTTCTAATTTAGTTCTACTTCAGTTTTAATTCAGTTCTAATTCAGTTCTAGTTCAGTTTAGTTATAGTTCTTGTTCAAATCCTGTTCAATTCTAGTTCTGTTCCAGTTCAGTTTTATTTCATTTGTAGTTCAGTTCTAGTTCAGTTCTATTTCAGTTCTAGTTCAAGTGTTAGTTTAGTTCTAGTTTAGTTCTATACAGTTCTATTTAAGTTCAAGTGCAGTTCTAGTTCTGTTCTAGTTCTAGTTGAGTTCTAGTTCATTTCTAGTTCAGTTCTAATTTAGTTCTACTTCAGTTTTAATTCAGTTCTAGTTCAGTTTAGTTCTAGTTCTTGTTCAAATCCTGTTCAATTCTACTTCTATTCTAGTTCAGTTTTATTTCATTTGTAGTTCAGTTCTAGTTCAGTTCTATTTCAGTTCTATTTCAGTTCTAGTTCAGTTTTAATTTAGTTCTACTTCAGTTTAATTCATTCTAATTCAGTTTTAGTTCAGTTCTTGTTCAATTTTATTTCAGTTCTAGTTCAGTTCTATTTCAGTTCTATTCGAGTTCTATTTCAGTTCTATTTCAGCTCTCTGTCAGTTCTAGTTCAGTTCTGATTCAGTTCTAGTTCAAATTTAATTAAGTTCTAGTTCAGTTTTAGTTCATTTGTAGTTTAGTTTTACTGCAGTTCTAGTTCAGCTCAACTTCTGCTCTAATTCAATTCTATTTCATTCCTTTTCTAGAAATCGTATGCTTTTGTCAAAAAAACGTTTTATGTCTGTTTAAATTCTTACTTTATTCATGATTTAAAATCTTTTTAAATATTCAAAACGTAGTTTTTCACAACTCAAAAATAGTCGATGCCGCCTCCCTGCAGAATTTTTTATTGCAAAAATTGTCTTGAAATAAAAACGATTTTCTCTCATAACTTCTTTTATGATAATGATATTTACTGGCAGCCAAATAAAATAGCAAAAAACAGAAAGAACTAGTGTGAGTATAGCGATTTCCTGCCATTATAGTGGTAAATCATATAAATATAACATTTTATTACTTGACCATGATGATGTACAGAACACGTTATGTATGTGTGTGTGTATATATTGAATGGACCGACAGGGAATTTCTTAAAAAAAATGAAAGAAAAAAGGCTGAACCAAATAGCACAGTTGTGGTAATGCAGGATATAAGAAAGAAAAGAAATGAGATCCGACTGCCATATGTTGACCCAAGAGATTTTATGAATGTAAAATAAGTAAGAAATCAAATACACGCACAAACTACTAAAGTGGATATTTTATGAGGAATTGGAAAATTGTTATAAATTTGTTCTCCTTTAATTTTATTATTTTTAAATTCGAAAGAAAACTTTAAGTGTTGAAAAAATGTTCATCATTAAATATTAAAATCAATAAATCAATTAGTGAATCCTTGTTGACACTTTTTGCTAAACACTTTGACCGTTTTACTTTTCCAATTAAGTCTGCCACATCGAGAAAGTGTAAATTCCAACGTTTAATTTAGGTTGATTGCAAAAAACCAAAAAAGGTGTAAATAAGTAAATTAATCATAATCAAGAACGACAACCAGGCAAAAAGGCACCAATAAAACAAAAGAAAAGACTAAATAAGAAAAGAGAAAATGACAGAAAAGAAAATTTAGGTCAAACCACAATATTGCAGAAAACTGGGGAATAAGAAAAAAATGGAAAGAATAAGAAAAACTCTGGAAAAAACCACAATGAAATAAATTTATTCAAAAACGTTGAAAGGAGACTCAACCAAACAACATAAAATAAATTTTGTAAAGAACCCAATTAATGAAGCGATACTTGGCAATATTCTTAAACACGCATACTTTAACAGACACACACACAGTGACCCTCTTTCTCTTGGCTACAAATACTACAGCTGCGCCTTTTCTTACTCCAACAACAATTCATTGATTTTCGTATTCCTTTTCCTGCTTTACTAAATTTGTTACCTCTCAACACAACATTTAGTGAATAAAAAATACCTGTAAACGTGACAGCATCAGGTGTGCAAAAAATTACTACAACAAGAACATAAAGCAAAATTAACCATAACTTATGGCCAATTCTAAGCAAAATGGAGGCACCATTTCTTCATTGTTTAAATTTCTCTATAATTTTCCATAATTTACCAAAAAAAAAACAAAACAAATAAGAAGTTGTAGTCGGTGAAGCTCGACTATTAAATGCCCTACCAAAATTAATAAACCACCCTCGTATAAAGATATTTTTTTAATTAATGCTTTAGAGTGCTTTATATTACAGCAGTACTAAAGTCTATGTGGGATTAGAGCATTCTAAAAGATTTTTTTCTGTGGGCCTTATATGGGAACTAGAAGTAGTTATGGACCGACCCTGGTAAATTTCACACATCGATTTTTGCTTATATTTGTCTTGATTTGACTAATTCTTATTACCATTCCAACGTATATATGAGATTAAAGCTCTTTTCTTGGACCCTGAGAAATATTGGACTGATTCTCATATAATTTGCACATTTCTTTAGAAAATCATAAGACTAATTTGCGCCAAATTTTATTCAAATCACTTTATATTAGAACTCTTGTGACCTGAAATCTCTATTCCGGAAGGAATATATGTATGGGGCCTAGATGAAATAATGACTCATCATCACCAATTTCAGTAAGAATCATCCTCATGTGCCAAATTTCATGCAACTTGCATTTCGTTCACAAAGTTAACATGGATAGCCAATCATCTGGCCATATAAACGGATGGATATCGTTAAATCGACCCAGTAAATGATTATGAGTCGAACGGTATACTTAAATGTGGGGGTAACGCCATTTTCTTGCCCATTACAATTTTTGTACAAACGCATTATACCCTCTCCACTGATGATGGTGTAGGGTATAAAGACTCAAATAGGAATTCTAGAATTTCTAACTCACAAAAGATGTAAATGTTGCAGATTAATGTGGCAACATTAAAAATGATGTATTTTTGTAACCATAAATTGGTAATTGAAGGGGAAAAAAGTCTACAATATACACGCAAAAGGTAGAGAAACGAACATTTTGTGCTAATGACACGTAAATTCAAACTAATTTGGGTCAATCAAAATGTCTCTTACAAAGGGCTGTAATGAAAACTATGAGAATATGAAACCAAAATCCCACATGAATCGTCCAGACTGTCTGCGTAGTTGAAGTAAGAAGAAACATAAAATGTGTTAAGAAATTCCATGAATTTAAGTTCTGAAAAAAATGGAATTTTATCAACAATCTAAATTAGAACTAAATCTGAACTGTATTTTGACAAAATTCTGAAGTAGAATATTAACAAAAGTCCCAAATAGAACTTGAAACTGGGATATCAACTATAGTCTGAGGTAATATTTAATTTTAAGCTCAAGTCTAAATTAAAATCTGAATTTGAGACTAAACAATGCTTATGAACTTAAAATCCCTGCCAGAATCTACACGAGAATCTAAATCTGAAACAGAATCTTAACTGAAATCAGATTTAAACTAGAATCTGAGTAGATCAGATTCTGATCAGTAGAATAGAAACTAGAACCTGAACTATAATATGAAGTAGAACTGAACTAGAATCTGAACTAGAACTGAATTTGAACTGAAATTAAACTAACTAGAATTGAACTAAAACTGAACTAGAAATGACCGAGAACTGAACCGGAACTTAACTAGAAGTGAAACTAAAACTGAACAAGAACTTAATTAGATTTAAACTAGAGCTGAATTTGAATTGAACAAGAACTGAACTAGAACTAGAACTGAACCAGAACTAGAACTGAACTAGAACTGAACTAGAATTGAACTAGAACTGAAATAGAACTAAAATAGAACAGAACTAAACTGAACTAGAACTTAATTAGATTTAAACTAGAACTGAACTAGAACTAAACTAGAACTGAACTAGAAACTGAAACTGGAACTGAACAGGAAATGAACTAGAACTGAACTAGAACTGAACTAAAACTGAACTAGAACTTAATTAGATTTTAAACTAGAACTGAACTAGAACTGAACCAGAATTGAACTAGAACTGAACTAGAACTGAACTAAAAACTGAACTAGAACTTAATTAGATTTAAACTAGAATTGAACCAGAAACTGAACTAGAACTGCTACTTGAACTGAACTAGAACTGACCGAGAACTGAACCTGAAACTGAACTAGAACTGTACTAAAACTGTACTAGAACTGACCGAGAACTGAACTAGAACTGTACTAGAACTGAACTACAACTGCACAAGTACTAAACTAGAACTAATTTGATAAAACTTCAATACATCGTCAAATATGGAATCTGCATTTTTTTGTTTTTGTTTTACCCCCTGCTCTTTGATACAAATCCAAACAACAATTTTTCACAATCCCTTTTTATTCTTTCCTATTTCAAATATTAATTTCTATTATTAAAGATTATGATTTTTAATAACCAACAATCAGATTAATCGCTTCAATTTACACCTGACTATGGTGATGATTTGCCAAAGTCTAATACTGAAAAAAAATGCCAGTCATCGTTTCCCCCTAAACTCATCGACAATTTTATCCATAATGTTTATTACTGTTCGAAGCACAGTAGCAGCCAGTGTTACAACATAAAAAACCAAACAGACGATATAAAAATGTCTGTGTTTTTCATCTTCATGTTTTTGGTTTTGTCTCTTCCTGCAGTTTGGTATTCTGTATTAAACCATAGAAATTTTTAAAAATTGCCTCAAGTTATTTTTTCACACCGACATAAACGCGTTTTTACGAGGATTTATTTGATAAGTGTATGATGACTTTTTATCCATAAATGTGTATGTGTGTATGTATGTATATTCTACCAATGTTTTGTGTTTGGGGCTATAATACTAATACTTATGCAAATACTGATAGGGATATGTAATGGATATAAAACACAAATACAACAGAAGGAAGAATTTTTAAGGGCCTTTTGAAAAAAAGCTGTTCAGGGTTTTCGTAATAAGATCCAAAGACAATGAATTGGAGGCCTTTAAAATTAAATGCCTTTTTTAATTGCCTTTCTGACATTTAACTGGACCTGACACATTACATAGTTTCGTGTATGCGATATATGGGAGTATATGAAAATTTATAATTTTGGTCACTAAGATAAAATAAGAAGAAGTAAGAATAGCAAAAGCCAAAGGTTGTTACCATTTTTATCTCACACAGTCATACGTTCATATATGTTGATAATTTTAAATGTGCAGGATAATTATAGCACCTCAAATATTAACCAAAATATTTTCATAACTATAATGCTTTCCAAAGAGCAGCAAACATATCGTGCTGGTCAGCGCATACTCCACCTTGGAGCTCATAATCATTACTAGTGTTTAAGTAAGATTTTAAGGATTACAAAAACAAAAAAGACACCAACCAATAAAGACATATAAAATTTGCATTAGTCCTTTATACGTGCTGATGATAACGGTGATGTTAATACTATTACACACGTAATTATTATGCCTCAGGCAATAGATAACTTTTTGGGAATTAAAAATGTGAAAGCAATTTACCAAAAGGAGTTTTTTGATTAGAGAATAAAGAGGGTAATTTAAGATTCCTAAAACATTAATTGACTGTCGCAAAATTGGCAATAATAAGAGATTCATAAAATAAGATCTTCAAGTTTATTTGAAGTTCAGTTCCGCCCTCATATTCTAGTAGTAAACTAGAACTGAAACAAAAGTTGCTATGATAAAACGGTCAGACGTTCAGGTCTAGTTCAGTTCTAGTTTAGTTCTAATTAAGTTCTAATTCAATTCTAGTTCAAATCTAATATAGTTCTAGTACAGTTCTAATTATGTTCTAGTTCAGTTCTAGTTCAGTTTCGTCCAGTTCTAGTTCAGTTTCAGTTCAAGTTCACTTCCAGTTTTTAGCTTCACTAGGTCCTTAAATTTTTTTCCAATTCTCCATAACGTTCATTGACCTTTTCCCAATCTAGAAACTTAAGCTGAAATCAAAATACTTGAATTGAATATTTATTTTATTTATATTCTCCCTGGAATCTTCCTTAACTCTTTTATACCACTTAAAACATAATAAATATATCCATGCAATTTTTTCCAAGAAGCCATATCGCAAATTCCATATTGAAATACTTATTTCCATAATAAATAAATCCTTGAAAAAAAAACGGAGTAAAACTCCTTTAACTTTTGCTCGCCAGACTGCAAGTACTTGTGGGTTAAAGTCAATATAGGAAAACGTTATGTATGTGTGTAAGTTATTCATGTGTATTCTATATCTGACCATAAGATAATCAATGTGTCTGCTTGGGCCTGTTCCATTTGGGAGCTTCAACATATTTGTATACTCACACATATTCACACACTTATAAATTATTAAATCTCCCGTCTATTTGTAAAATTGTAACTGTACCGCACATAAATTGTAAAATTACAACAGTTTTATATGAGATTCGTTTTTATTTTTTCGTTTTTGCAATTTTGTTAAAAAAGAACATCCGTTGGAAGGTTTATTTTTGTGAACTCTGGCAGCACTTGTGCTTGGTGGCCAATATAACTCAAACCAAAATACAGTGGAGCAAATAAAATTAAGAGCTAAATTGAACTAGAACTGATGTAGAACTTAATTCGAACTTAACTAAATGGGAACTAGAATAAACTAGGACTGAACTTGACCTAAACTTGAACTGAAATAGAACTGAACTGAACTGGAACTGAACTAGAACTGAACTGGAGCTAAACTAGAACTGAACTAGAACTAGAATTAAATTAGAACTGAACTTGATGTGAACTAGAACTGAACTAGAATTTATCTAAAACTGAGCTTGAACTGATCTTTAACTGAACTGGAACTGAATTAGAACTGAACTGGAACTAAACTAGAACTGAACTGAAACTGAACTAAAACTGAACTAGAACTGAAATGGAACTAAACTAGAACTGAACTACAACTTATCTAGAACTGAGCTTGAACTGATCTTAAACTGAACTAGAACGGAATTAGAACTGAACTGGAACTAAACTAGAACTGAACTAGAACTGAACTAGAACTAAACTAGAACTGAACTGAAACTGAACTAGAACTGAACTAGAACTGAACAAGAACTGAACTGGAACTAAACTAGAACTGAACTAGAACTGGACTAGAACTGAGCTTGAACTGATCTTGAACTTAACTAGAACTTAACTAGAACTTATCTAGAACTGAGCTTGAACTGATCTTAAACTGAACTAGAACTGAACTGAAACTGAACTAGAACTGAACTAGAACTAAACTGGAACAAAACTATAACTGGACTAGAACTGAACTAGAACTGAGTTTGAACTGATCTTGAACTTAACTAGAACTGAACTTTAATTTCTCTTACTGACTGAAGTGGGATCAAAGCTATTATTTAACTAGTATCTGAAATAGGAAATCAACTAGATTCTTAAATAAAATCTGAATTTAAATCTAAACAAACAATCTGAACTGGAATTTGAACTATTATTTGAACTCTAACTGGACTAGAATCTTGAGTAGAGTTTGTTTTGAAATCCTTGAAACTTCAATAAGGTCTGGTTTAAGTTATTAAGTTTGATTCTAGATTTAGAAACTGAACTCAGATATGAATTTTGATATAAATTAGAATTGAATATAAACTTAAATCTGAACAAGGGATTCAACTAAGATCCAAAATAAGATCTGAACTTGAGACTTCACTAGAAATGAAACTGGAAGACGAGTCTGTCTTACAGTCCGTATTGGAATGTGCTGAAGTTGATCTGAAATGTATTTATTCTCAAAAGTTTACAATATTTTTCCACTGTATCCAACTGAGAAGTAGCTGCAAAAAAAATAGGAGTTCAGAGAGCAAAAAAAAAGACTTTAATTGAAGGCTCAAGCATTACAGTTGGGTGCTGGTATCCAGTTAGCTTCAAATGGGCTGTTGCTTGTAAAATTTTTGCGGAATATGATGTTGATGGTCATTAATACTGAAGCCAGAGGAGTAGAAGAAGACTAAGAATTCAGTGGTAGGATGTGTATAAATAAACAAGTAATATGAGTAAAATGCATACCCAACCACATCATATATTTCACCTCTTTTTCTTTCTCTCTCTCTCTCTCTCTCTCTCTCTCTCTCTTTTCTACTTGTTATGTAAAATTTGTATATTCTACATGTTTTATAAAATACGTTTAAATTTGTCGGACTTTACGAAATTCTGCTTTCAACTTGCAACATTTGAAATGTTCCTGCTGCCACTATTATTATTATTGTTATGCATATATGCAACACTTTAAACCACTTTTAGACCATTTCCCTTGTGAGAAATTAGGAAATTGCATTTTGGCAATAGTAACGGAATTGCGCTAGTAGTTTTCAAAACAAACTACAACAACTCTAGAGCACTAACAGCAACAATGACACCATCAACCAGCCAGAACGCAACAAAAAAGATTCTGTTGCCCAATTTGGCCATCAACAGCAAATAGTTTTGAAACCACTCCACTCTATTGCATTCACTAATAATAATAATAATGACTTTAATGATAACAAAGATGATGATCATAATGATGATTAGAGCTAAATAAACAAGATGATAATTATGAAACTTCTTTTAACACTCGAACAACATACAATCATCACAATAGCAGTAGCAACAATAACAACGACAACAACGGCAACAACATGAAAAAAGAAAACAAAATTAATATGAAAATGAAAACTTAACACCAACAATTTCTACTCAACATTTATTCAAGAGGTGGCAACAATAATTTTTATATTGCCAACGGCTACAAATACAACAAACAACAATTTTCTCTTTAAGGCATTTTTGCACCAAACATTTATTCCAATGTCTATACATAATGTATCTATGTATTGTGTGTTTGTGTATGTATGTGTATGTGTGCATGCATGTGTGGTGATCTATTAGCCTCCATTATGGCAAACGGAAGTCACAATGGTGCATGCAATATACATTTGCTATACGAATAATAAATGTTCATACAAACAGACACACACATACACACATTTGCCAAGAGACAACTAACAACTACATAAACAAAATTATTCGTGTATAAATACATTTATTCATACACGTTCAATTTATTTAGTTATAAAAGCAGAAGTGAGCAAAAAATAGTACTGATTCATTCTGATTCATTAGGAATATATTTTCAAAATATGTGTAAGAATATTATATTCGGCTGTGCCGAATTACAAATACCCTCCACCACTTTAAATTATGCAAGCATTTGTCAGAGTTGAAAAAGACTTTATATAAAAAATAAAAAATATATATTTTTATTGGATTTGGTCCATATTTAGGAAACTTTTAAGTTCAAAACTTTATTTCGGGAGAATTATAATCGCATTGGGCTCTGGACAGTTTACAAAATTATAGTACAAAATTTCGATAAAATGGTTCAAATTTTAAAGTCTTATAAGTTTAAAATTGTTTTCCGAGAAGAGACCTTAAATGGAAGCTATAGCAAGTTATGTACCGATATTTATCAAAGAAGTGACGCGCATTAATAAATGTTTCCCGAGAATGGGCTTTGTTTAGAGATTAAAGCAAAATATAGTCAATTTAATAACATATATTCAGGACAGTTATAAAAGATGTTGTGCCAAATTTCAGTAGATTTGTTTTATATTTATGAGTTTTAAAAGCATAAAAACATATTCCGGAAAGGGACCTTATATGAAAGCTGGGTAAAATAATGGCACTATCACACTCTATTATGTCAATTATATGTAGCAAATTTTTAGAAAATTATATTCAAAATTTGGACCTTCATTACACACTGATCTTGGGGTGTATCACAATTTTGCATATCGAAGCCTATAACTTTTAATGTTGACCCGATTTTGATGAATTTTGGTTGAAAAATTTAGAAAAGTTCTTCTTCGAATTTTTTAGGTTATTTCAGATATCGGCCTATAAATTTTCTGCTGTTAGAGCGACATAGCTTGTTTTAAACAAAAACCTGCTAAGAACAGCAACAAAGAATTTGGCCGAATTTCATTGAATTCAGAAAAATTTTGTAGGTGTGTGAATGTTTAAAACAAACGGTCAGACGAACATCGCTGAAACGACTAAGATCTTGATTTGATGTAAGAAGATATATAGTTTTTACGATTTGAGGTTATTCCTCCTTGGTGTTACACACGGAATGAAAAATTAATATATCATAATTGATATCAGAAACTGTACCGAAACCTGATCTTAAAAAAGAGCTATAATCTGAACAAGAATAACAATAAACCAGAATTTGACCAAGAATTTATATTATTAAGAAACTAAATTAAAATCTGAACTAGAATCCAAAGAAAAATCCAAATCGGAACATGATATGGAATCGGAACTAAAATCTGAAGTAGATTCTGAATTTGATCAGAATATCTGTTGTAGAATCTGCACTATAATCTATAATAAAATCTGAAATCAGAAATCGAAATAAGAATTGGAACCATAATCTAAAATATAATCATAAACATAAATTGTACTAGAATCTGGATTAGAATATGAACTAAACCTTGGAGTAGAATCTAAAATGCAATCTGAACTGGGATCCGATAAAAGAATCTTAAATAGAATTTAAACTAAAACCGAATGTGAATTCGAATCCCCGATTCGGAGTAATTTAAATGGAATTTGAGCTAAACGAAATGGAAAACTTGAATCGGATTCTGAACTTAACTTTAAGTAGCATCTGTTCTCAAATTTGCACTAAAATCTGAAACAAAATTTAAACCAAATCTGAAATAGAATCTAAACTAAACTCGGAACCAAAAACTGAAAACGTCTCTGAAATAAATACATGACTAGAATTCAAAATTGAACTGAAACCAAAATCGATTATATGATCTGAGCATGAATCTGAACTAAAAACTGAACTCGATAATTAACCGGAATTTCAACTGAAATAAGAACTAGAATTTCTTGGAGAATATAGAACATTCTCCGCACGAGAGCGTGAAACTAAATCTGAACTAAAAAATTTGCATCTAAATTATAATCTGAGTCTGAATCTAAAGTAGAATCAGAGGAAGAATCCGAAACGGAAGCTCAACAAAAATGTTTAAAAATAAAGTGAACTAAATTGAAATTAGAGTCTGAATTATTTCATAATATAAACTTGAATCGAAACTGGAATGCGAAGAGTTTTTAACTGAAAGTTTAAATTGAATCTGAACTCTATTTTAAAACAGAATCCGAACTTAAATCTAAAAAACTCTAATCTAGGATTTGAACTGGAATCAGTATTAGAAACGAAATCCGAATCTAAACTAAAATCAACATTATAATCTTAATTGGAAATTAAACTGGAATTTAATCTGGAATATGAACTATAGTCTGAACAAGATACGAGTTCAGACTTGAAACTAGAAACCAGAACCTTAACTGAAATTGGAACTTGAATACGAACAAAAATACAAGTAGAAACTGGAGTATAAACTGGTATTTTAACTAGAATCTGAGTTGCAACATGCTAGTGATTCTCAGGTGGAAATTAATGTAAAATGTAATTTAGAAATAAAACTAAAGCCCGAATCTTCCTGGGATTCAAATAAAAATTGTAAACAGGATGCTGAATTAGTATCTTAAGTAAAATATGAACAAAAAGCTAAGATCTTTAAAACAAACTAGTATCTGCTCAAGAATTATATTACTAGACGTACTAAACTTGGCCTATTTCTCTAATCTTTTCTTTATAATTTCCTTAAACTCCGATACCCTCTTCCAACACTTCTATCATCTCTGTGATACTCTAGTTATGGCAAGTGGTGGTTATTAAACAACAACATACATTCAAATAACCCCAACAGCAGCATCAGTAGAAATAATAATCGGTAACGGTCTCAGTAGCAGAAATTCTAAAAATAATATTAATAGCAAAATTTTAGTAGTAAACTTAACAAACAACTGGAAATTGCCAAAATGTAAATTTTTGTAGCTACGAAAATTTATTGCAAATATTGTTTGAAATATGTTCTTTAACAAACACTTTCATATAAAAGCAGACATTCCTAACACAAATTACTACAATACTAACACATACACACACACACACAGTCAAACATACTTTCAACAAGTAAGAATGCTATATTTGACTGTACTGAATCTTAAACACCCTACTTAACGAATATAATGCAAAAAATAGCATGAGTGGAAGATATAACAGCTTAAATGCCGATTGTGTAAAAAGGTCCCGATAAAAGCTACAGTGAAATATATTCTTAAAATTATCTAAAAATATTGGTACCGACAAATGGTCCATTTTATTAAAAAAATAATTTTATAAAAAAAACTTATGAGCAAAATATGGACCGATATTGTTCAGATTATTAACATATATTGACGACAGTTAGAAAATTTGTAGCGAATTTCAATACAATTGGTATTTGTTTAAAAGTTTTATAAGCTCAAACCCGTGTTCCGGGAAGGAGCGTTATATGGGAGCAGTAGCAAAATATAGACCGATTTTAATAGAATTAACAACATTTCGATTCAAATTTAAGAGTTGTATAAGATATAAACCCTATTTCGAGAAGGGGTCTTATGTGGGAACTACGTCAATTTATTATTGTATCAATACAAATATATATGGCTTTTTTCAGGAAGTTAACTTAAAAATTGAGACCCATAAGTACTTGTGTTCCGGGAAGGAGCTTTATAAGTGATCTATAGCAAACTATGAACCGATATTAATAAAATTAAGAAAATATATTCAGAAGTATTAGGAAATTAATTGTGGCAAATTTCAAAAGAATCGGTTCATATTTAAGAGTTATATAAGCTATAAACCATATTCCGAGAAGGGGAATTACGTCAAATAATGACCACAGCACAATCCAGCTTCTTTGAATTTATTATTGTATCAAAACAAATATATATGGATTGTTTCAGAAAACTATTTTAATAATTGATACAGGTCTTGGGGGTATCAAATTTGTTTATATTTCAGACTATATTTTTTCTATTAATCGGATTCTTGTGCGATTTAGTTGAAAAAAATTGATTTTTTTTCGAAATTTTGAAATTGTCACAGACATTGGACTATAACTTTTTTGCTGATTAATTGATATAGCTGGTTTTAAATAGGAAACTGCTCAGGACAATCAGAAATAATCTAGACAAATTTCATTGAATTCGGATAAGTCTAGCAAGCAGACTGACAAAGCTAAATCGTCTTAGATTTTGATATGATGCAAGAATATATATAAATTATAGGATCTACGATGATTCCTTCTTGGCGTTACTCACGCAATGACAAGTTGATTTATGGCACAGGTTTTTGGGAGTATTAAATTTTTTATATATCAGCCTATATATCTTTCTATTAATCCGATTTTGATGATTTCTTATGCGATTTTATTGAAAAAATTTTAAAAATTCATTTTCGAAATTTTGAAGTTGTCACAGACATCGGACTATAACTTTTTGCTCATTAATTGATATAGCTGGTTTTAAATAGGAAACTGCTCAGGACAATCAGAAATAATCTAGACAAATTTCATTGAATTCGGATAAGTCTAGCAGGCAGACTGACAAAGCTAAATCGTCTTAGACTTTGATATGATGCAAGAATATATATAAATTATAGGATCTAAGATGATTCCTTCTTGGCGTTACACACGCAATGACAAAGTTGATTTACCCTCATCATCACTTGTGGTGGTGGAGGGTATAAAATTTGTTTCATGAAAATGCTAACACATACACATACATCTACACATAGAAAACATATTTGTTAAACAAAAAAAAACAACAAAATAAAAAAAGAAGAAAACATAAAATTAATAATCATTTGCAATGATTGCAATTAAAGCTTTATTTTGTGACGATCTAAAAAATTATTGGACCGTGATTATGTGCAACTGAATATAAAAATTGCGGAAAACAACTCATGGCATTAGCTTTTAGTTTAGGCCCAATCAAAAACAAACAAACCAAAAAAACGGAACAATAAAAAAAATGTACAAAATTAAGCATTTAGTTGGGTTTTCACATTAATTCCTGTGAGTTATCGAGGGTTGGTGTTTAAGGTTTAGGTAAGATTCTGGCCTAAGTTCTTCAACAAATGATACTTTGGATTCCAGTTCAGTTACTTGAGTATTTTCTGATTGCGATTCTAGTTAAGACTCAAGTTCTGAGTCTAATTTATATTCAATAACAGATTTAAGTGAAGATTTCTGGTTCGGATTATAATTTAGATTCAATATCTGTTTCGAATCCAGATTCTAGTTCAGGATTTAGTACATATTCTTGTTCTGGATTCAATTCCAGATTCTTGTTTTGAATTTTGTCAAAGTATTTGTTGAAATTCTTATCCTGTTTACAGTCCAAATACTTGATCCGTTTCTAATTCAAATTCCAATTAGATTTAGATTCTAGTTAAAATCGTAGTTTAGATTATAATTCAGACTCGAATTATGGCTTTAGTTAATATTTAAGTACAGATTCTTGTCCAGGTAATAGTCCAAAATCTGATTCTACTACAGAATCTAGTACAGCTCCTATTATAGGTACAAGCTCGGATTCCAGTGTGGATTTTAGTTCAGTTTTTAGTGAAAATTCTACATAAGATTCTAATGCATATTTTGGTTCAGGTTCCATGTCGGATTCACCCTCTAGTTTCAGTTTTTAGCCCTGGTTATAGTTCAAACTTTAGTCTAGATTCTAGTTGAGATTCTTGCTTCGATTCTAATTCAGACACTAGTCTAAATTCAAGATCAAGTTCTAGTTCTGATTGTTGTTCAGATTGTAGTCAAGATTTTTGTACAGGGTTTCAGTTCAGACTCTAGGCTTTTTCCAGTACAGATTAGTCCAGTTTCTAATTTAGATTTTACTTACGATCGTAGTTCATGTAATATTATAGGTAATAATTCTGATTCCAATACAGATTCTTGTTCAGATCCTAGAGGAGATTCTAATTAATACTCCAGTGTATAATAAAGTTCAGATTCCACATTGAATTCTAGTTCAGCAACTATTTCATATTGTCGTTCAGATTCCAGTCCAGTTTAAAGCTCAGAATCTGGTGTAAAGATTTAAGCTAAAGTTCTTTTTTAGATTTTAATTAAGATTCTAGACCAGGTATTATTTAGCTTCTAGTCCAGTTTCTCAGATTCAGATTCTAGTACAGAAACTGATTCATATCCTCTACTAAAATCAAATAATTTTTTTTGTTAATTTTATTTACGATCATTTTTCAGATTCTTAGATTTTTAGAGTCTAATTTAGTTACTAGTTGAGATCCTTGTTTAGATCCTAGTGGAGATTCTACATAAGATTCTAGTTTATATTCTAATTCAGATTTGAAATCGAATTCTTGTGCAAAAACTAGTCGAGAATCTTGTTCAGATTACAGTTGACACCTTAGTTTATATTCATTGATTGTTGTCCACATTCTAGTTCTGATTGTAGTCCAGAACCTAGTTGAGATTCGAGTCCAGATTCCAGTTCAGATTAGAGTTCAGATTCATAATTTCTAGTTTGATTCTAGTTCTTAATCAAGTACAGATTCTACATTACGTATTATCAGAGATTAAATTAAGCTACAATATGAGATTCTTGGTCACGTACCTTCCGGAATCTAGTTCAGATTCATGTTCGAGATTTAGTTCAGTTTCTAGTCCTGATTCCTTTTTACATTCCAATTTATATACTGGTTCAGATTCTAGTCCAGTTTATAGTTCAGACTCCTATTCAAAATTGTGTTCAGATTCTCGTTCAGATACTAACTCGGGCTTTTTCAGGTTCAAATTTTAGTTCAGATCTCAGTTCAAATTAAGATACATATTCTTTTTTCAGATCCTAATTCAGTTTCTAGTTTGGTTTCTGATTCAGATTCTTGTTTATTTTTAAGTTCAGATTCTAGTTCAGATTTTATTCTTAATTCTAACGGGAATTCTAGTACAGCTTTAAGTTTGTGTAAGTCAGATTGGAATTCATATGCCGTTTAAAATGTTTGTTCAGATTATGGTTCAGTTCCCATGTCATTCAGATAAAATTCAGATTCTATTTCAGATCCACATGCGGATTTTAGTTTAGATTTTTGTTCAGGTACGAGTTTGGATTCAAGTTGAAATTCTTTTTTCAGCTTTGAATTCAGATTCCATTTCAGATTCCTGTTAAAACTTGAGACCAGATTATAGTTTAATGTCTAGTTCATATTTCATATGAGATCAAATTATGGTTCAGATTCTACTTGAGATGCTTGTTCCGGTTCTGGTTCCAGTTTCCCATTAAAATTTCCATTCAATCCTGATTCCAAAATTCTTATATACTTATCAATCCTCGTATATTTAGTTTTCTCTCTTTTTTATTTCACATTTTGAGTACAAATTTTATAAATGTTTGCCTGTGTATTTTATGTTTGTGTGGGTGAGTGTTTACATGTGTTAGTGTTAGCTTTCATGTAGGGGGCGTTTCGTACTTATTTGATAATTGAAGTGTTTGTTTTATTGATGAAGGAAATTTTTATCATGATTGTCATAAACGAACGAGTTGGGTTTTATTTTTAATGGTTTTTACACAATTTTGCATGAATATTAACAAAAACAACAATAATTGTTATTAGAGGGTTAAAGGGGTAAATAGTAAATCAAATTAAAATGTTTGTAAAAGTTTAATTGATGCTTAAAAATTCATAGAGAGCAGACTATTAGTGAATCTTTTTTGGAATAATTCTAATTGAATTAAAAATTTAGTTTAAAAAGAGAAATGGAGATAAATTTGAATTTAGATTTTAAATTTATTTATTATTTTTATTTTAAATAAAAACTCACCTTTTGTGACATTTATTCCTTGGCAACTTTAACTAATGACAACAAATGTCATTTATTCCCAATTTTTCTTATTTTTCCATTTTTAATGTTGCAAAAATTGTAAACAACTATAATGTCCCGGTGACAGATCAACTTAAATGCCTGCTGAGCTGTTGATGATTTTCAATCGGTATGTCTGTATAAAAAAAAATCCAACAAATTCGAAAAATAACCATTAAATCTGCAAAAAAGTGCAACATAAGTCTTAAGATCCCGGGGTTTATTCTCACACTTCCTCTCTTCAGCGCCTTTAAACACACAACACTAAATGTCTGTTCTGGTTCGCTATTTCCGACTTGTCATGTTATATTTTTATGCATAAATTTATATTTCATTTGATTGCATACAAACTCACACAGATGGACACACACATAGACAAACAAATATATATATCAACTAACACATAAACAATTATTTATGCTGTCTCAGCATCATTTTATATAAATTTTCTGTTTGTCAGAATTCCAAAAAAAAAAAAACAATCCAACAAAAACAAGAAACGACAGGACTCAACTCAGCATAATAACTCAGAAAGGCCATTCATTCATTCATTCATTTATTCATTCAGTCCTTCAGTCACTCATTCCGTATTCATAGAAATGACGAAAAATGCAACACGTATCAGCGATGTCTGTTTAAAAAATCTTGTCCTTTATTCCTCAACAAAAACTTCGTCTGTATGTTTCAGTGTATGTGTGTGAGTGTATTATCACAGTGAAAATATATTAAATGAATATTATGGAAATGCATCATGTTGATAGTGTTTATTACTTATTTCTCACTGATTTTAGTTTATGTTTTCTTTTTTCTAAAAAAACAAAAAAAAACTTTTGCGTGACTCTATTTTCTTTTCTACATAAAATTGAGAGAAAGCTTTTTGTTATTCTTTCATCATTATTTTTATGCTGGTCTAAGGCAAACAGAATTTAATGACAGATTTACAAATGGTTAAGTGAGAGTTTAATAAATGACATTAAATAAACAACGAATTGGAAATTCCGCTAACAAAAGTTTTCAAAAAAAATGATCGCTTTCTAGTTCAGTCCAGATTCTATTTAAGTTTTGAATCTAGTTCAGTTCGTGTTAAGATTTCCGTTCAGTTTTAGTTCAGATCTAGTTCAGTTCTAGTTCTCGTTCAAATCAAGTTTAGTTCTAGTTCAGTTCTAGTTTAGTTCTATTTCAGTTCTAGTTCAGTTCTAGTTCAGTTCTAGTATAGTTCTGGTTCAGTTCTAGTTCAGTTCTAGTTTAGTTCTACTTCATTTCTGGTTCAGTTCTAGTTCAGTTCTAGTTCAGTTCTAGTTTAGTTCTATTTCAGTTCTAGTTCAGTTCTAGTTCAGTTCTATTTCAGTTCTGGTTCAGTTCTAGTTCAGTTCTAGTTCAGTTCTAGTTCAGCTCTAGTTCAGTTCTAGTATAGCTCTGGTTCAGTTCTAGTTCAGTTCTAGTGCAGTTGTATTGCAGATCTTGTTCAGTTCGAATTCAGTTCTAGTTCAGATTTAGTTCAGTTCTAGTTCAGTTCTGGTTCAGTTCTAGTTCAGTTCTAGTGCAGTTGTATTGCAGTTCTTGTTCAGTTCGAATTCAGTTCTAGTTTAGTTCTATTTCAGTTCTAAAAAAAGTTCTAGTTCAGTTCAAGTTCAGTTCTAGTTCAGTTCGGTTTCAGTTCTTGTTCAGTTTCCAGTTGAGATTCCAATTCAGATTTCATTTCAGATTCTAGTTCAGCTCTATTCTAGCTCAGTTCTAGTTCTAGTTAAATTAAAGTTCAGTTTCTAATTCAGTTCTTCATTCCCTTCTGGATTCAGTTCTTCATTCAGCTCTTATTAATTCAGTTCTAAATTCGGTTCTTAATTCAGTTTTACTTCAGTGCTAATTTAAGTTCTAGTTCAGATTCTTGTTGAACACTAATTTGTTCTAGTCCAGATTCTAGTTCAGATTATACTTCAGAATCTTTCTCAGATTCTAGTTTAGATTTCTGTTCATGTTCTAATTCAGATTCTTGTTCCATTTCGGATTTTGGTTTGGACTGAAGTTTTGATTCAAATTCTAGTTTAGATTCTTTTTCAGGTTCTAGTTTAAATTCTAGTTCTAGTTTCTAGTTCTGTTGTTCAGCTTCGGTAAAAGCTTGTGCCTTTTTTAAATCGCTTACAATTTCTTCTCTAAATATATTTTCATCAACTGACCAGATTTTTCTTCTCGCTTCCTTATTTTCTTACAAATTTATTTTACTTTTTTACCTTAACTGAGCGCCATAAAATGTCATCTGTCTGACAAGTAAACAAGTGTTTGAATTTTAAACTTGAATGGTCACCAACAGTAGTTTTCTTCAGAGGAATAGCAGCACCAACAGCAGGACTCAATGTTCTCTGCACACAAACAAAAGCAATATTATCATTCTCATCATCATTTACGACCATTGTGTACCTGGAAGGATAACAAAGCAAAGAGGCAGATAGGAAGAATACTGACGCACATAGATTTTATATTTAATGAGTGTGTATTTGTGTTCCTCGGCTTCTTTATTGTTAAATGTTATCCAGCTATGAATGGTCTTGTAATACATGAGACCAAAAACAAAAACAAGAAATCAGAAATCATACTCTTTCTTTGAACGTGCCTTTTCCTTACAGTTCATCAAGTTTTTTATTCTTCTTTATTGCGGAGTTGTTTTGTTCTTTTTCTTCTTCTGTTCTTGGCAACATTTTGCGTTACATTTAATAAACACTTTAACGTGTATCAGAGCACAGTGGGACGGAATTAAACTATAGTTCCAACTATAGCGTAAACTATAGTTCCAACTATAGTGTAAACTGTAATCTGGACTATAGTGTTAAATTATAGTACCGACTATAGTGTATGCTCTAACCCTGAGTGTAGTGTGAATGGTAACTTTAGTCCTCCACTATAGTATTAACTACAGCCACGACTATAGTGTAAACTATAGCCACGACTAAAGTGTAAACTATAGCCACGACTATAGTGTAAAACTATAGCCACGACTATAGTGTAAACTATAGCCACGACTATAGTGTAAACTATAGCCACGACTATAGTGTAAACTATAGCCACGACTATAGTGTAAACTATAGCCACGACTATAGTGTAAACTATAGCCACGACTATAGTGTAAACTATAGCCACGACTATAGTGTAAACTATAGCCACGACTATAGTGTAAACTATAGCCACGACTATAGTGTAAACTATAGCCACGACTATAGTGTAAACTATAGCCACGACTATAGTGTAAACTATAGCCACGACTATAGTGTAAACTATAGCCACGACTATAGTGTAAACTATAGCCACGACTATAGTGTAAACTATAGCCACGACTATAGTGTAAACTATAGCCACGACTATAGTGTAAACTATAGCCACGACTATAGTGTAAACTATAGCCACGACTATAGTGTAAACTATAGCCACGACTATAGTGTAAACTATAGCCACGACTATAGTGTAAACTATAGCCACGACTATAGTGTAAACTATAGCCACGACTATAGTGTAAACTATAGCCATGACTATAGTGTAAACTATAGCCATGACTATAGGTAAACTATAGCCACGACTATAGTGTAAACTATAGCCCACGACTATAGTGTAAACTATAGCCACGACTATAGTGTAAACTATAGCCACGACTATAGTGTAAACTATAGCCACGACTAAAGTGTAAACTATAGCCACGACTAAAGTGTAAACTATAGCCACGACTACAGTGTAAACTATAGCCACGACTATAGTGTAAACTATAGCCACGACTATTGTGTAAACTATAGCCACGACTAAAGTGTAAACTATAGCCACGACTATAGTGTAAACTGATAGCCACGTCTATAGTGTAAACTATAGCCACGTCTATAGTGTAAACTATAGCCACGACTATAGTGTAAACTATAGCCACGACTATAGTGTAAACTATAGCCACGACTATAGTGTAAACTATAGCCACGACTATAGTGTAAACTACAGCCAGACTATAGTGTAAACTACAGCCACGACTATAGTGTAAACTATAGCCACGACTATAGTGTAAACTATAGCCACGACTATAGTGTAAACTATAGCCACGACTATAGTGTAAACTATAGCCACGACTATAGTGTAAACTATAGCCACGACTATAGTGTAAACTATAGCCACGACTATAGTGTAAACTATAGCCACGACTATAGTGTAAACTATAGCCACGACTATAGTGTAAACTATAGCCACGACTATAGTGTAAACTATAGCCACGACTATAGTGTAAACTATAGCCACGACTATAGTGTAAACTATAGCCACGACTATAGTGTAAACTATAGCCACGACTATAGTGTAAACTATAGCCACGACTATAGTGTAAACTATAGCCACGACTATAGTGTAAACTATAGCCACGACTATAGTGTAAACTATAGCCACGACTATAGTGTAAACTATAGCCACGACTATAGTGTAAACTATAGCCACGACTATAGTGTAAACTATAGCCACGACTATAGTTTGTAACTATAGCCACGACTATAGTGTAAACTATAGTCCAATGACTATAGTGAACTATAGCCACGACTATAGTGTAAACTATAGCCACGACTATAGTTGTAAACTATAGCCACGACTATAGTGTAAACTATAGCCACGACTAAAGTGTAACTATAGCCACGACTAAAGTGTAAACTATAGCCACGACTCAGTGTAAACTAATAGCCACGACTATAGTGTAAACTATAGCCACGACTATTGTGTAAACTATAGCCACGACTAAAGTGTAAACTATAGCCCACGACTATAAGTGTAAACTATAGCCACGTCCTATAGTGTAAACTATAGCCACGTCTATAGTGTAAACTATAGCCACGACTATAGTTGTAAACTATAGCCCGACTATAGTGTAAACTATAGCCACGACTATGTGTAAACTATAGCCACGACTATAGTGTAAACTATAGCCACGACTAATAGTGTAAACTATTAGCCACGACTATAGTGTAAACTATAAGCC
>PYHX02000413.1:86861692-86890087 GCA_004302925.2 Cochliomyia hominivorax | reverse complement strand
TTGGAGAATATTAGAACATTTCTCCGGCACGAGAAGCGTGAAACTAATCTGAACTAAAATTTGCATCTAAATTATATCTGAGCTGAATCTAAAGTAGAATCAAAGAAGAATCCGAATTAAAATCTCAATAAAAATCCTCAAAAATAATTTAAAAAGTGAACTAAATTGAAATTAGAGTCTGAATTATTTCATAATATAAACTTGAATCGAAACTGGAATGCGAAGAGTTTTTAACTGAAAGTTTAAATTGAATCTGAACTCTATTTTAAAACAGAATCCGAACTTAAATCTAAAAAACTCTAATCTAGGATTTGAACTGGAATCAGTATTAGAAAGGAAATCCGAATCTAAACTAAAATCAACATTAGAATCTTAATTGGAAATTAAACTGGAATTTAATCTGGAATATGAACTATAGTCTGAACAAGATACGAGTTCAGACTTGAAACTTAACTAGAAACCAGAACCTTAACTGAAAATGAAACTTGAATACGAACAAAAATTCAAGTTAGGAAACTGGAATATAAACTGTGGTATTTTAACTAGAATCTGATTGCAACATGCTTAGGATCTGAGCTAAAGCCCGAATCTACCTGGGATTCAAATAAAAATTGTAAACAGGATGCTGAATTAGTATCTTAAGTAAAATATGAACAAAAAACTAAGATCTTTAAAAACAAACTAGTTCTGATCAAGAATTATATTACTAGAAGTACTTAACTTGGCCTATTTCTCTAACCTTTTCTTTATAATTTCCTTAAACTCTGATACCTCCTCAAACACTTCTATCATCTCTGTGATACTCTAGTTATGGCAAGTGGTGGTTATTAAACAACAACATACATTCAAATAACCCCAACAGCAGTAGCAGCGGCAGATGTAGAAATAACAACCGGTAACGGTCTCTGTAGCAGCAATTCTAAAAATAATATTATAGCAAAAATTTTAGTAGTAAACTTAACAAACAACTGGAAATTGCCAAAATGTAAATTTTGTAGCTACGAAAATTTATTGCAAATATTGTTTGAAATATGTTCTTTAACAAACACTTTCATATAAAAGCAGACATTCCTAACACAAATTACTACAATACTAATACATACACACACAGTCAAACATACTTTCAACAAGTAAGAATGCTATATTCGACTGTACTGAATCTTAAACACCCTACTTAACGAATATAATGCAAAAAATAGCATGAGTGGAAGATATAACAGCTTAAATGCCGATTGTGTAAAAGGTCCCGATAAAAGCTACAGTGAAATATATTCTTAAAATTATCTAAAAATATTGGTACCGACAAATGGTCCATTTTATTAAAAAAATAATTTTATAAAAAAAACTTATGAGCAAAATATGGACCGATATTGTTCAGATTATTAACATATATTGACGACAGTTAGAAAATTTGTAGCGAATTTCAATACAATTGGTATTTGTTTAAAAGTTTTATAAGCTCAAACCCGTGTTCCGGGAAGGAGCGTTATATGGGAGCTATAAAAAAATATAGACCGATTTTAATAGAATTAACAACATTTCGATTCAAATTTAAGAGTTGTATAAGGCTATAAACCATATTCCGAGAAGGGGTCTTATGTGGGAACTACGTCAATTATTATTGTTTCAATACAAATAAATATGGCTTATTTCAGGAAATTATCTTAAAAATTGAGACCCATAAGTACTTGTGTTCCGGGAAGGAGCTTTATAAGTGAGCTATAGCAAACTATGGACCGATGTTAATAAAATTAAGAAAATATATTCAGAAGTATTAGGAAATTAATTGTGGCAAATTTCAAAAGAATCGCGTTCATATTTAAGAGTTATATAAGCTATAAACCATATTCGAGAAGGGGAATTACGTCAAATAATGACCCCAGCACAATCTAGCTTTTTTGAATTTATTATTGTATCAAAACAAATAGATATGGATTGATTCAGAAAAATTGACACAGGTCTTGGGGGTATCAAATTTTTTCATATTTCAGACTATATTTTTTCTATTAATCGGATTCTTGTGCCGATTTGTTGAAAAAATTTGAATTTTTTTTTTTCGAAATTTTGAAGTTGTCACAGACATCGGACTAAAACTTTTTTGCCGATTAATTGATATAGCTGGTTTTTAAATAGGAAACTGCTTAGGACAAACAGAAATAATCTGGAAAAATTTCATTGAATTCGGATAAGTCTAGGAGGCAGACTGACAAAGCTAAATCGTCTTAGATTTTGATATGATGCAAGAATATATATAAATTATAGGATCTAGATGATTCCTTCTTGGCGTACACACGCAATGACAAAATTGATTTACCCTCATCACCACTTGTGGTGGTGGAGGGTAATAAAATTTGTTTGATGAAAGTGCTAACACATACACATACATCTACACATAGAAAACATATTTGTTAAACATAAAAATAACAAATAAAAAAAGAAGAAAACATAAAAATTCATAATCATTTGCAATGATTGCAATTTATTTTGTGACGAATCTAAAAAATTATTGGACCGTGATTATGTGCAACTGAATATAAAAAATTGCGGAAAACAAACTCATGGCATTAGCTTTTAGTTTAGGCCCAATCAAAAAACAAATAAACAAACAAAAAAAACGGAACAATAAAAAAATGTACAAAATTAAGCATTTAGTTGGGTTTTTCACGATTAATACGTGTGACTAAACGAGGGTTGGTGTTTTAAGGTTTAGGTAAGATTCTGGCCTAAGTTCTTCAACAGATGATACTTTGGATTCCAGTTCAGTTACTTGAGTATTTTCTGATTGCGATTTTAGTTAAGACTCAAGTTCTGAGTCTAATTTATATTCAAATAACAGATTTAAGTGAAGATTCTGGTTCAGATTTTAGCTTGGATTCAATATCTGTTTCGAATCCAGATAAATAGTTCAGGATTTAGTACACATTCTAGTTCTTGATTCAATTCAAGATTCTTGTTTTGAATTTTGTCAAAGTATTTGTTTGAAATTCTTATCCTGTTTACAGTCCAAATACTTGATCCGTTTCTAATTCAAATTCCAATTAGATTTAGATTCTAGTTAAAATCGTAGTTTGATTATAATTCAGACTCGAATTATGGCTTAAGTTAAGATTCTAGTACAGATTCTTGTCCAGGTAATAGTCCAAAATCTGATTCTATTACAGAATTTAGCTCAGCTCCTATTATAGGCATGAGCTCGGATTCCAGTGTGGATTTTAGTTCAGTTTTTTTAGTGGAAAATTCTACATAAGATTCTAATGCATATTTTGGTTCAGGTTTCATGTCGGATTCACCCTCTAGTTCAGTTTTTAGCCCTGGTTATAGTTCAGACTTTAGTCTAGATTCTAACTCAGATTCTTGCTTCGATTCTAGTTCAGACACTAGTCTAAATTCGAGATCAAGTTCTAGTTCTGATTGTTGTTCGGATTGTAGTCAAGATTTTTGTACAGGGTTCAGTTCAGACTCTAGGCTTTTTCCAGTACAGATTATAATCCAGATTCTAATTTAGATTCTACTTATGATATTAAAGGTAATAATTCTGATTCCAATACAGATTCTTGTTCAGATCCTAGAGGAGATTCTAATTAAAACTGCAGTGTATAATATAGTTCAGATTCCACAACGAATTCTAGTTCAGCAACTAATTCATATTGTCGTTCAGATTCAGTCCAGTTTAATGCTCAGAATCTGGAGTAAAGATTTAAGCTTAAGTTCTTGTTTAGATTTTAATTAAGATTCTAGATCAGGTATTATTTAGCTTCTAGTCCAGTTTCTCAGATTCAGATTCTAGTACAGAAACTGATTCATATCCTCTACTAAAATCAAATAATTTTTTTTGTTAATTTTATTTACGATCATTTTCAGATTCTTAGATTTTAGAGTCTAATTTAGTTACTAGTTGAGATCCTTGTTTAGATCCTAGTGAAGATTCTACATAAAATACTAGTTCATATTCTAATTCATGTTTAAGATCGAATTCTTGTGCAAAAACTAGTCGAGAATCTTATTCAGATTATAGTTGACACTTTAGTTTATGTTCATTCATTCTAGTTCTGATTGTAGTCCAGAGCCTAGTTGATATTCGAGTCCAGATCCAGTTCAGATTAGAGTTCAGATTCTATTGCAGAATTCTAAGGATTTTATCATAATTTCTAGTTTGATTCTAGTTCTAATCAAGTACAGATTCCACACTACGAATTATCAGAGATTAAATTAAGCTACAAGGTGAGATCCTTGGTCACGTACCTTCCGGAATCTAGTTCAGTCTTAGTTCAGTTTCTAGTCCTGATTCTTATCTACATTCCAATTTATATACTGGTTCAGATTCTAGTCCAGTTTATAGTTCAGACTCCTATTCAGATTTGTGTTCAGATTCTCGTTCAGATACTAACTCGGGCTTTTTCAGGTTCAAATTTTAGTTCAGATCTTAGTTCAAATTAAGATACATATTCTTTTTTCAGATCCTAATTCAGTTTCTAGTTTGGTTTCTAATTCAGATTCTTGTTTTATTTTAAGTTCAGATTCTAGTTTAGATTTTATTCTTGATTCTAACGGAAATTCTAGTACAGCTTCAAGTTTATGTTCATCAGATTGGAATTCATATGCCGATTAAAATGTTTGTTTAGATTATGGTTCAGTTCCCATGTCATTCGGATCAAATTCAGATTCTATTTCAGATCCTCATGCAGATTTTAGTTTAGATTTTTGTTCAGATACGAGTTTGAATTCAAGTTGAATTCTTTTTAGCTTTGAATTCAGATTCCATTTCAGATTCCTGTTAAAACTTGAGACCAGATTATAGTTTAATGTCTAGTTCATATTTCATATCAGATCAAATTATGTTTCAGATTCTTCTTGAGATGCTTGTTCTGGTTCAGGTTCTGGTTCCAGTTTCCCATTAAAATTTCCATTCAATCCTGATTCCAAAATTCTTATATTTTTACCAATCCTCGTATATTAAGTTTTTTTTTTTCTCTCTTTTTTATTTCACATTTTGAGTACAAATTTTATAAATGTTTGCCTGTGTACTTTATATTTGTGTGGGTGAGTGTTTACATGTGTTAGTGTTAGCTTTCATGTAGGGGGCGTTTCGTACTTATTTGATAATTGAAGTGTTTGTTTTATTGATGAAGGAAATTTTTATCATGATTGTCATAAACTAACGAGTTGGGTTTTATTTTTAATGGTTTTTACACAATTTTGCATGAATATTAACAAAAACAACAATAATTGTTATTAGAGGGTTGAAGGGGAAAATAGTAAATCAAATTAAAATGTTTGTAAAGGTTTAATTGATGCTTAAAAATTCATAGAGAGCAGACTATTAGTGAATCTTTTCTGGAATAATTCTAATTGAATTAAAAATTTTGTTTAAAAAGAGAAATTGAGATAAATTTGAATTTAGATTTTAAATTTATTATTTTTTATTTTAAATAAAAACTCACCTTTTGTGACATTTATTCCTTGGCAACTTTAACTAATGACAACAAATGTCATTTATTCCCAATTTTCCTTATTTTTCCATTTTTAATGTTGCAAAAATTGTAAACAACTATAATGTCCCGGTGACAGATCAACTTAAATGCCTGCTGAGCTGTTGATGATTTTCAATCGGTATGTCTGTATAAAAAAAAATCCAACAAATTCAAAAAAATAACCATTAAATCTGCAAAAAAGTGCAACATAAGTCTTAAGATCCCGGGGTTTTTCTCACACTTCCTCTCTTCAGCGCCTTTAAACACACAAAACTAAATGTCTGTTCTGGTTCGCTATTTCCGACTTGTCATGTTATATTTTTATGCATAAATTTATATTTCATTTGATTGCATACAAACTCACACAGATGGACACACATAGGGACAGATACACAGACAAACAAATATATATATCAACTAACACATAAACAATTATTTATGCTGTCTCAGCATCATTTTATATAATTTTCTGTTTGTCAGAATTCCAAAAAAAAAAAAACAATCCAACAAAAACAAGAAACGACAGGATTCAACTCAGCATAATAACTCAGAAAGGCCATTCATTCATTCATTCATTCAGTCCTTCAGTCACTCATTCCGTATTCATAGAAATGACGAAAAATGCAACACGTATCAGCGATGTCTGTTTAAAAAATCTTGTCCTTTATTCCTCAACAAAAACTTCGTCTGTATGTTTCAGTGTATGTGTGTGATTGTATTATCAAAGTGAAAATATATTAAATGAATATTATGGAAATGCATCATGTTGATAGTGTTTATTACTTATTTCTCACTGATTTTAGTTTATGTTTTCTTTTTCTAAAAAAAGAAAAAACTTTTGCGTGACTCTATTTTCTTTTCTACATAAAATTGAGAGAAAGCTTTTGTTATTCTTTCATCATTATTTTTATGCTGGTCTAAGGCAACAAGAATTAATGACAGATTTACAAATGGTTAAGTGAGAGTTTAATAAATGACATTAAATAAACAACGAATTGGAAATTCCGCTAACAAAAGTTTTCAAAAAAAATGATCGCTTTCTAGTTCAGTCCAGATTCTATTTAAGTTTTGAATCTAGTTCAGTTCGTGTTAAGATTTCCGTTCAGTTTTAGTTCAGATCTAGTTCAGTTCTAGTTCTCGTTCAAATCAAGTTTAGTCCTAGTTCAGTTCTAGTTTAGTTCTATTTCAGTTCTAGTTCAGTTCTAGTTTAGTTCTACTTCATTTCTGGTTCAGTTCTAGTTCAGTTCTAGTTTAGTTCTACTTCATTCTGGTTCAGTTCTAGTTCAGTTCTAGTTCAGTTCTAGTTTAGTTCTATTTCAGTTCTAGTTCAGTTCTAGTTCAGTTCTATTTCAGTTCTGGTTCAGTTCTAGTTCAGTTCTAGTTCAGTTCTAGTTCAGTTCTAGTTCAGCTCTAGTTCAGTTCTAGTATAGCTCTGGTTCAGTTCTAGTTCAGTTCTAGTGCAGTTGTATTGCAGATCTTGTTCAGTTCGAATTCAGTTCTAGTTCAGATTTAGTTCAGTTCTAGTTCAGTTCTGGTTCAGTTCTAGTTCAGTTCTAGTGCAGTTGTATTGCAGTTCTTGTTCAGTTCGAATTCAGTTCTAGTTTAGTTCTATTTCAGTTCTAAAAAAAGTTCTAAGTTCAGTTCAAGTTCAGTTCTAGTTCAGTTCGGTTTCAGTTCTTGTTCAGTTTCCAGTTGAGATTCCAATTCAGATTTCATTTCAGATTCTAGTTCAGCTCTATTCTAGCTCAGTTCTAGTTCTAGTTAAATTAAAGTTCAGTTTCTAATTCAGTTCTTCATTCCCTTCTGGATTCAGTTCTTCATTCAGCTCTTATTAATTCAGTTCTAAATTCGGTTCTTAATTCAGTTTTACTTCAGTGCTAATTTAAGTTCTAGTTCAGATTCTTGTTGAACACTAATTTGTTCTAGTCCAGATTCTAGTTCAGATTATACTTCAGAATCTTTCTCAGATTCTAGTTTAGATTTCTGTTCATGTTCTAATTCGATTCTTGTTCCATTTCGGATTTTGGTTTGGACTGAAGTTTTGATTCAAATTCTAGTTTAGATTCTTTTTCAGGTTCTAGTTTAATTCTAGTTCTAGTTTCTAGTTCTGTTGTTCAGCTTCGGTAAAAGCTTGTGCCTTTTTTAAATCGCTTACAATTTCTTCTCTAAATATATTTTCATCAACTGACCAGATTTTTCTTCTCGCTTCCTTATTTTCTTACAAATTTATTTTACTTTTTTACCTTAACTGAGCGCCATAAAATGTCATCTGTCTGACAAGTAAACAAGTGTTTGAATTTTAAACTTGAATGGTCACCAACAGTAGTTTTCTTCAGAGGAATAGCAGCACCAACAGCAGGACTCAATGTTCTCTGCACACAAACAAAAGCAATATTATCATTCTCATCATCATTTACGACCATGTGTACCTGGAAGGATAACAAAGCAAAGAGGCAGATAGGAAGAATACTGACGCACATAGATTTTATATTTAATGAGTGTGTATTTGTGTTCCTTCGGCTTCTTTATTGTTAAATGTTATCCAGCTATGAATGGTCTTGTAATAACATGAGACCAAAAACAAAAACAAGAAACAGAAATCATACTCTTTCTTTGAACGTGCCTTTCCTTACAGTTCATCAAGTTTTTATTCTTCTTTATTGCGGAGTTGTTTGTTCTTTTTTCTTCTGTCTTGGCAACATTTTGCGTTACATTTAATAAACACTTTACCGTGTATCAGAGCACAGTGGGACGGAATCTAAACTATAGTTCCAAACTATAGCGTAAACTATAGTTCCAACTATAGTGTAAACTGTAATCTGGACTATAGTGTAAATTATAGTACCGACTATAGTGTATGCTCTTACCTGAGTGTAGTGTGAATGGTAACTTTAGTCCTCACTATAGTATTAACTACAGCCACGACTATAGTGTAAACTATAGCCACGACTAAAGTGTAAACTATAGCCACGACTAAAGTGTAAACTATAGCCACGACTATAGTGTAAACTATAGCCACGACTATAGGGTATAGCCACGACTAAGTGTAAACTATAGCCACGACTATAGTGTAAACTATAAGCCACGACTATAGTGTAAACTATAGCCACGTCTATAGTGTAAACTATAGCCACGACTATAGTGTAAACTATAGCCACGACTATAGTGTAAACTATAGCCACGACTATAGTGTAACTATAGCCACGACTATAGTGTAAACTATAGCCACGACTATAGTGTAAACTATGCCACGACTATAGTGTAAACTATAGCCACGACTATAGTGTAAACTATAGCCACGACTATAGTGTAAACTATAGCCACGACTATAGTGTAAACTATAGCCACGACTATAGTGTAAACTATAGCCACGACTATAGTGTAAACTATAGCCACCGAATATAGTGTAAACTATAGCCACGATATAGTGTAAACTATAGCCACGACTAGTGTAAACTATAGCCACGACTATAGTGTAACTATAGCCACGACTATAGTGTAAACTATAGCCCGACTATAGTGTAAACTATAAACTATAGCGCACGACTATAGTGTAAACTATAGCCACGACTATAGTGTAAACTATAGCCACGACTATAGTGTAAACTATAGCCATGACTATAGTGTAAACTATAGCCACGACTATAGTGTAAACTATAGCCACGACTATAGTGTAAACTATAAGCCACGACTATAGTGTAAACTATAGCCACGACTACAGTGTAAACTATAGCCACGACTATAGTGTAAACTATAGCCACGACTATAGTGTAAACTATAGCCACGACTATAGTGTAAACTATAGCCACGACTATAGTGTAAACTATAGCCACGACTATTGTGTAAACTATAGCCACGACTAAGTGTAAACTATAGCCACGACTAAAGTGTAAACTATAGCCACGACTATAGTGTAAACTATAGCCACGTCTATAGTGTAACTATAGCCACGTCTATAGTGTAAACTATAGCCACGACTATAGTGTAAACTATAGCCACGACTATAGTGTAAACTATAGCCACGACTATAGTGTAAACTATAGCCACGACTATAGTGTAAACTATAGCCACGACTAAGTGTAAACTTAGCCACGATAAGTGTAAATATAGCCACGACTATAGTGTAACTATAGCACGACTATAGTGTAAACTTAGCCACGACTATAGTGTAACTATAGCACGACATAGTGTAACTATAGCCACGACTATAGTGGTAAACTATAGCCCACGACTATAGTGTAAACTATAGCCACGACCTATAGTGTAAACTATAGCCACGACTATAGTGTAAACTATAGCCACGACTATAGTGTAAACTATAGCCCGACTATAGTGTAAACTATAGCCCACGACTATAGTGTAAACTATAGCCACGACTATAGTGTAAACTATAGCCACGACTATGTGTAACTATAGCCACGACTATAGTGTAAACTATAGCCATGACTATAGTGTAACTTAGGCCACGACTATAGTGTAAACTATAGCCACGACTATAGTGTAAACTATAGCCACGACTATAGTGTAAACTATAGCCACGACTATAGTGTTCTCTTTGTAGTCTATTCTATATTATAAATTTATTCCCACATTTTGTGGATTCCATCCCATTGTTCATACCTCTTGGCATCGTCTTTTAGGCGACTTGACTTTATGGCTTGATCGTCCTCATCATTATCATCATCATTATTATTTGTTTTTGTTTGTGTAGGAGTTAAACTGTCAAAAGAGTGTATAAAACGAAAGTTGGTCGGTAATTCTGTCAGTCGGTAGCTTAAGGTGTATAGAGGAGAAATAGAAGAAAAAGTGGAAGGAAGAAGAAAAAAAAATTGCAATCAACTCTCATTTAACAGCATCATTTGTCACTTCTGTTTATGGCAAAAGTATCCTGTCGAGTAGCTGTTGTTGTAACACTTATTGTTGCATTTTTTATGGGCCGCCATAAGTTGTTGACTGTTGAATGTTTATTGTTGTTTGTTAAGTTGGCAATGAATGGAATGGATTGGAATGTCTGTAAGTGTGTGTGTGTGTGTATGTATGTGTGTGAATATTTTGAAAAATTTACAAATAAAGTAAAATTTAATTTCATTTTGTTGTTTTCTTTTTCGCATCCATTATTTTCAGTTTTTCTGTTATGAATCTCAGGAACATGCAATTTTTATTGAAATTAATTATTATTTTTTTGCTTTGAAAGATTTTTTATAAAAATGATATAAGTTTTTTAAAATAAAAGCTTTATGGTATTGAAAAGCTTTTTAAAACTAAAGAACTTTAATTTAAGGTCGATTGATGATCTAATCGTCCACAGTTTATTATAGTTTTCGGCCAAACTTTCATTAAAGAGCTTTTTATATCAATTAAATTTTGTGGAAAAGCTTTTAATATGTTTTCAATTTTGCATGTGAATATAAACTGGGAGAGACATTGGTGCCTTCGGTAAATGACAGATGATATCATCAGTGTTACACTGGATGATATTTAAACCGTTATTAAGGAAAATGTAAATGTAAGAAGTCTCTTAGTTACGATCTTCTAACATCATCAATGATTAAGTATCAACGAAAACTGGCAATTATCGTGCTGTCAATCTTGGTATTCAATTGGACAGACAATCTATCTGGCATCATTACGTTGAAGCCATTATACGTCAAAAAAAATCGTTAACCCTTCACTGGCTAATTAGTAGCGAAATTCATGTATCATGTATAATACAGTACTAAAGTCAATCGGAACATATGTCATCAAACTTTGGGGAATGGTGAGTAACACGAGTGTCGACATTATACAGAGGGCACACCTAAAAATTCTTAGGACCATAACGCGAGCACCGTGGCACATAAGACACGATAATATTCACAGAGATTTAGAGATACCATTTGTAAAAGCAGACTTCCTTAAATTTAGGGGAAATATAAAACTATGGAACCATCCAAACCACCTTGAAAGACTTCTAGTCGTAAAGGATTCGGGCACATAGCGTCATTGTGTCAACATTTTATCCTGATAATGAGAGGACCGACCACCTACTTATTCTCTCTTTAGAGAGAATAATAGATAAATAAATACTTAAACGTTGAAAAAACCTTTATTATAAGCTTTCATTTAAAGTCTTATCAATAAAGCTTTTACCAAGAGCATTTAGCTTACTTTCTAATAAATAATAGAACAAATTTTGAAAGTCTTATAAAACTCTTGTTAAGCTTTTAATCTGTGTAATTAAGTTAGAAATCCAATTTTTTAAAGCGGTCTCTTGTTAAAAGCTTTTCTTTTCAAAATCTCAAAAGCATTTATTTTAAATTCTTAGAATCTAACTCAGCCTGTTAATTTAAAACTATTTATTACTTTATCGAAAAGTAATTGGTCTGATCTATTTTAATTTTTGTTAGAAAGCTTTTAAAATTCCATTTTAAGCTTTAAAATTTATTTAAAGCATCCATTTTTATTTATAGTGCAAAACCATAAAAGTTTCACTTAGTTCAAATTATTACATATTTTTCTTATACTATAAAAGTTTCGTAAAAGTTTCATAAAAAGCTTTTATAATGAGTTTTTAAATGAAAGAGTTTTTTAAATTTGTGTTCTAGCTTTTAGCTCTAAGTCTCTCCAAGTGAGCTTTTAATATGTTTTTAAATTAAAACACACATTAAGTTTATTCTTTGAAAAATTTTTGTAGAGATACAGGTCCTTTAATATACTTTTCATTGAAAGTAATTTTGATATTAGACAAAAGCTTTTTTCAAAAGTTTATTTAAGCTGAAATCGCAAGATATTTTTAATTGTTTAAAAAGCTCCCTTTAATATCATTTCTAGAATTTAATTTAAACTTTAAGTATGGAAGCTTTTAAATGCAAATCACAGCTTTTTTAAATGTTTTCTAAAATAAAAACAAGGGAATTATTATATTTTGTCGGGTACACATTAAGCTTTAATTATAAAAGCTTTAATTGTAAAGATAAGATTCTTAGTAATTTCTTAATCAATAAACTTTTTTGTAGGTTTTGAAACTTTTCATTAAATGAACTTTAATTGAACGTAATTAAATTTTAATAAAAGATAAGTTTTATTAAAACTGAAATCGCAAGACTTTTTTCTTGTATCATGAAAGCTCTATTATGTCTTTTAAAACTTTACCTAAGCTTTAATGATAAAATCTTTAATCGTTCAGAAGCTACGACTTAAAAATCAAGCTCCAAGTTTGGGTACAGTGTAAATGCTTCTTCTTTTTAAGAATTTCATTTAAGCTTTAATACAAAAGCTTTTTAAATGTTTATTAAGATTTGATGTGGGAATTATTTTTTATTTAATCTTTACCTTAATTATAAAAAGCTTAATTTTATATTGAGAAAATCTTGTTAATTTTTATTTATAATAAATAAATTATTTACTCAATAAAAGAACTTTCTAAAGCTTTAGTGAAAAATTTATAAGATTTTGCCATCTGGTCATAATTAAGCTTTCAGATTCACTTCAGTTTAGATTTTTAAAGCTTAATTTAAAATTAAATTGTTTAGTTTCATTTAAAATATTATAAATATTTGTATAAATTCACATTCTTAAAGCTCTTTGAAGCTTTAAAAACATTTAAGCTTCTATTGCTTTAATGCAATTAAAGCTTCCTTAGATTTTTTAGATTAATATAATTTTCAATTGTGGGATTTGCAATAGATTAAGTCAAGTTTCTCTTAAAGATTTGAAAGCTTTGAATAAGTCAACAACAACCACTGTTCAGAATCACCTTCTAAATCGATTTCATCATCATCATATATTGAGGAAATTTTACACATATTATTTGTTTGTGCTTAAGGACGAAGCCAATTGAAATGAAATTATATATTTCAGGTAGCTCCCTTTAAACCGTTACTCATCCTGGAATAGTGTTTTAAAGTCATATAATTTCTAAATATCAACCAAAATTAGTCTTGTGATATTATAAATCGATGTGGCAAAATATGCGAGGGTGGGACAATTACATTTAATAAGTCTCCTTTTAAAAACAACTTTGAAGGGCATAAATCTCACATATAATTTTGTATTGTAATAACAATAGGTGAAATTAAGAAATATACAATTTAAAATCGGTGCTTGAATTTATAACAGAATCGGTCCATCACTTCTTTAGCTTCGATTTAACAACCCCAGAAAAATCCTTTCTAAACGAATTAATATTAGTATCATAATAATGTACTTCTTACTTAATGATAAATCAGTAAAACCTATACGAGGGTCGTTCACAAATTTTTGTTAGCTCTCATTTACAGCCAACAATATAGTGACGGTTATTATATAGTCGGGCTTGACCGTTAAGATATTTTTCTAAAAGTCTAAAATCTTTAAACTTTCATATATGAAAAGGCTTTATTAAGGATTTCTTTATAAAGTTCCGCAAAAGAAGAAAAATAAAGCTTTTTTATGCTGAAAAAATGATCTCATATGAATAAGAAATTAGAATTCATTAGAAATATTTTAAATTCTGAAAATTGAGTTTAAAATTCTGTATCTGTGTTCCTAATCATTATAGTCATAATCACTTTAAAGCTTAATTAATTTTAAAATTTAGTGAATCATTTAGTTCAAAATAATTTTTTTTTATATTTAAATCCTCCATCTAATCGAAATCTTGAAACCCATTAAAATATTTTTTCTTAATTTTGTCATTTTCTCATTTCAGGTAAGTCAAATTAGAAAAAGATCACAATAATTTGGGCAAGATAAAGCAAAAATGATACGAATACGAATCATTAACATCTGTCAAGATTTAACATTAAAAAATTATAATAAAACTTTAAATTTTAAAAAACGACCTTTTTAAAAAAATTCAGGTAACAAAATATTAAATTTTATAATAATTAACTGCAAATGATCATTATTAATTATCATTAATTTGGGTTAAAAATGTAATGATTTTATGGAAAAATTTCATTTTTTGATGAAAAATTTGAATTTCTTGTAATTTTTTTTATAAAAAAAAATAAATAAAATTTGAATTAATAGTGAAAAATTGAATTTTTGGTGAAAAATGTAATTTTTGGTTAAAATGTAATTTTTGATGAAAAATTGAATTTTTGGTGATAAATTGAATTTTTGGTGAAAAATTGAATTTTTGGTGAAAAATTGATTTTTTGGTGAAAAATTGAATTTTTGGTGAAAAATTGAATTTTTGGTGAAAAATTGAATTTTTGGTGAAAAATGTAATTTTTATGAAAAATTGAATTTTTGGTGAAAAATTGAATTTTTGGTGAAAAATTGAATTTTTGGTGAAAAATTGAATTTTTGGTGAAAAATTGAATTTTTGGTGAAAAATTGAATTTTTGGTGAAAAATTTAATTTTTGGTGAAAATTGAATTTTTGGTGAAAAATTTAATTTTTGGTGGAAAATTGAATTTTTGGTGGAAAATTGAATTTTTGATGAAAAATTGAATTTTTGGTGAAAAATTGAATTTTTGGTGAAAAATTGAATTTTTGGTGAAAAATTTAAATTTTGGTGAAAAATTGAATTTTTGGTGAAAATTTAAATTTTGGTGATAAAATTTCTAATAAAAAAATAGAATTTTTTAGTGAAAATTTGAATTTTTAGCGAAAGTTTGAATTTTGTACTGAAAATTACAATTTTAGTAAAAATTTGAATTTTTAAGTGAAAATTCGATTCGAACATGATTTTTTAGTAAAAAAATTATATTTTTTGAGTAACAAAATTTATTTTTTTACTAAAATTATCTAAAATATAAATTTCGAAAATATTTTAAAATGTAAAAATTGAATTTTTGGTGAAATATTTAATCTTTTAAAGAAAAATAGTTCTCATTTTAATTGCTTGAAAAAAATAAATAAATTTTTAGAGAAAAATTGAATTTTTAAAGAAAAATTTAACCTTTAAAATAAAATTTTTAGTGAAAAAATCGAATTTTTAGTAAAAATTTGAATTTTTAGCGAAATTTTTGAATTTTGTAGTGAAAATTCGAATTTTAGCGAAAATTTGAATTTTTTGTTGAAAATTTGATTTTGATTTGATATTTTATTAAAAAAAATTTTGTAAAAAATTTAACTTTTTACTAAAATTATCTAAAATATCATTTTAGAAAAATATATATAAAAATGTAAAAAATTGAAAAGCAAAAATAATTTAACACTTTAAAACTTAAGCAAAACAAAATTGAACCTTTTAAAGAATAATTTTAATTTTTGGTGAAAAATTAAATTTTTAAAGAAAAGTTAAAGTTTTCAGAGAAAAATAGATTTTTTTATAAAATTTCATAGAGAAAAATTTATTTTTATTATTATTATTATTATTATTATTATTATTATTTTGAGAAATTTAATTTAAAAAATAATAATAATAACTTTTTGTTAAATTTTGAATTTTTGGTGAAAATAAAATTTTTAGTAAAAAAGTCGATTTTTTTAGTGAAAATTATAATTTTTAGCAAAAGTTTGAATTTTATAGTAAAAATTCGAATTTGAGTGAAAATTTGAATTTTTTAGGGAAAATTAGAATTTTAGTGAAAACTTGATTTTTTATTAAATATATATATATATATATATATATATAATATATATATATATATATATATATATATATATATATATATATATATATATATATATATATATATATATATATATATATATATATATATATATATTATATATATATATATATATGTATATATATATGACAAATTAGAAAGTCATTCTGATAAAATTTTAAAAATAATTTTAAGACAAATCGAAAATTTTAACTCTCAATTTGATCGATTTAAATTTCCTCCATTTGTACATTTCCTTTACCCTTCGATTCAATAACACTTTAAAACTTAAGCAAAACAACTAATTTTACTCTTCATATTATAATAAATTTGCACTCTTATTTATGCTTATTTTTAATAAAATTCTCTTTTGCTTTGTTGCCCTCTCTTATGTTATATTTTGAATGCTCTCGTGTTTATTATTTATTTCATTAAAACTTCTGCTCATGATTTTTATTAACTTTTTTATTTCCTTATTTTTCCCTTCTTTACATCAAAAGAAAAAGCTTCTTAATAAGAAGTTATCGAAACATATACGCGAGAGACAAAATTTACTTAAGTTCTCTCAGTGTTTATCCAACATTTCTACAGTTTTACTACAACAACATTAAAACGCATGCGCACGAAAGTTACAATAACATAATACAAAAACAAATTATTTGAATTTCCCCTTCATTTCTTGTTTCTCTATTGATACAAAGTTTATGCTTTCAATTTATTTTCTGTTTCTCTCTCTCTCTCTCTTACTACTATTCTCATTTCATTTTCTTCTCAGTTTTTTATGTCTGTTGATAAAAAAATGCACATGCGCAATCTAACGAAAACTGCAATTCGAATGATTTAGTGTTGACAATGTGGTCAAAGAATTAAACGCGTTTTTATAAGGAAATATTTTAAATTAATTTCACCACAAGTGGTGGAAGTATATTAACGTTGTTATTCTGTGTTTAACGCTAAGAAGGAATCATCTAAGACTTCATAATGTATATATATTCTTGTGTCAAATCAAAATCTGAGTCGATTTAGCTATGTCCGTCTATCTGTCTGTTGTTGGCACGCTTTCATTCACAATAATTGACGGAGCTAAATTAAATTAGGCCTGAGTATTTGATATGGTCCCGAAAAGTTTCGTATTTAAAACTTACAAAATCGTTTCAGTATGTTAAGAGATATAGACCGATATCTGAGACAACCCCTAAATTAAAACGAAGAACTTTCGTAAAATTATCAATTATAAATCGACAAATTAGAATATCAAGAAATATATACCTCATTACTATTCTAAAAATTATCAAAATCGGTTCAGTAGGAAAGAAGTTAAAGCCAAAAATATAACTAATTTTATGACTAAAAGACATACAGGTTTCATTGTTATATAAGAGAAACAATTTCATATAATGTATGCGTTTGTGAGTGTATATGTGAGTTTGTTGTACTTAAGAAACATAATGTATTTATTTCTTAGACTTTTGTGGTGGAGGGTATTGAAGATTCGGCATAGCCCAATATAGCATTCTTACTTGTTTTAAATCAATATATTAGTTTGTATTGAAATATGTAATTTAAAATTGACTGTTAAACAATTCTGTGACGAAAAAATCGACAAAGCTCGCAATTTTTCACTATATTTACGTTTTGTGGAAATTGGAAAATATAATTTTTTTCCTTTCCAGACATAAAACTTCAATTGATAAAATAATAAAAATTCGCATATTCAAATTGTTGAAATCGATCTAATTCTATATATTTTTTGGTTCAATATTTTAGGCTTAAAAATTTAGATGCTCAAGTTCAGTTTATAAGTAGCAAAATATGGAACATATCAAAATGTGTCTAAATCGATTTTTTGGGAAATAATATCGTAACTTTTGAACTGTTAAGAGGGACATCATTTACCTTAGAATTGTATAGATAGCTGAGGAAGGGTTTCAGACATCGTTTACACAAGTTTTTTTCATCTATGAAAACGTGGAATGTCATCTGAAGAACTTGAAATTTAGATTTTTTTATATTTAACTTTTTATTTATTGATTTCGTTGAAATTGCGCCGAACAATATGAAATTCTTACATAATGTATATGAACTTGTCTATGAATCCGAGTATTAAATAGGCCTCCAAATGCAAAAAGGGCCTCAATTTGTAATCACTTTTGAAAAATGTGAAAGAATCTAAAATCGTCTGTCTGTATTTCGTTAAAATAGTCTCGAAATGCAAAAAGGGCCTTAATTTGAGATGACTTTTGAAATATGTGAAAGAATCTAAAATCGTCGGTATTTCGTTAAATAAGCCTTGAAATGCAATAAGGACCTCAATTTTTAATCACTTTTGAAAAATGTGAAAAAATCTTAAATCGCCATTATTTTGGTAAATAGGCCTCCAAATGCAATAAGGGTCTCAATTTGTAATCTTTTTTGAAAAAAGAATCTAAAATCGTCTGTCTGAATTTCGTTAAAAAAGCCTCGAAATGCAAAGAGAACCTCAATTTGAAATCACTTTCAAAAAAGAATCTAAATTGTCTGTCTTTATTTCGTTAAAAAAGCCTCGAAATGCAAAGAGAACCTCAATTTGTAATCACTTTTAAAAAATATGAAAAAAATTTAGAATTGTCTGTATTTCGTTAAATAAGCCTCGAAATGCAAAAAGAGCCTCAATTTGTAATCATTTTTTTCCATTTTCCATTGAAATGTCATGTGACCAAAAATACTTTTTTAAGTGTTTAAAAAAAAGAATTCAGGCAAAAAATATAATTCCGTAAGTCAAAAATAACATTTTTATAGATGTTTTTTGAATCATTCAGGATAAGAACTACCAAAAAATATTCTTTCAAAAACTTTGTTCCTTAATATCGTTTTAATTCATTTAAAAATTTTAAAAAGACTTAATCAATTTTTTCTAATCATCTAAGAGTTAATTAATTTTCATTATTTATTTGATTTTATTTTTCATATTTAATCTTCAAATCCTTTTAGAATTTTGAGTAAATATAACATAAATTCTCACCCGATATTAATAAATTATCAAGTAAGAATTCTAGATTCGACTATGCCGAATTTTCAGTACCACCCTTTACCTTGCGTGAGAAGTAAATACGTTATGCTTCGTATGCACTCGAAACGTATATTTCTTATTTATAACACAACAAACTCTGAATGATTCATAAATTTAGTTATATTTTCGGATATAATTTCTACTGAACCGATTTTCCTAATGTTTTAATGGTCATGAATAAATTTTTAAAATTAAAAATTAAAAAAAATTCTTCCCTTGAACTTAGAGTTTACCTTAGATATCGGTCTATATCCTTTTTAATATACCGATCTGCAGGTTACAAAAAAGGAAACTTTTCAGGACTAAATAAATACACACACTTAATTTCATTGGGCTCTGTCAACTATTGTGGCCAACAACAGACAGATAGACAGATGCAGGGACATAGCTTAACTGACTCAGACTTGATTCAAGAATAAATATACATTATGGAGTCATAATGTATATTTATTTTACCACTAAAAATAAAAATACAGTTTTTATCTGTCAATCAGCAATTATCGAAAACAATTTTTAATCATTAAATAGAAACATTTTAATCCATCAAAAACTCTTACTTTCAAATTTTCCAACATGGAATAACGCTTTTTTTCTTAACGCCACTTGACAACACTTATTCTTTATTTACAAAAGCTCCTTTTCCGTTTCTCGTTTAGTTTTTAGTTTAACGTGAGAATTTCAACGGTGCGCGTGTGTCTTCCGGTTGTAGGGAAATAAAATCATTTTTAATTTCTATTAAATTTAATTAAAATCAAATAAAAAGTTAATTAAATTAAAAACAATTAAAAGTTTTATAAGGAAATTGAAAAAAAATTAAGCGAAAATCTCATATTTCCGTGTTAAAATTCGCGCGAGAAAAAAGTGTTTAGTAGAAATGCGCCGTCAGCTAACAAAAGCAGCGCGCAGTCGTTAAGAAAAAATGTGTATCTAATTTTCTTGTTACTAAATTCTCTCTCCAACGTTTCGTTAAATGGTCATTCTCGAAAAGCTACTGTTTTCGTTGTTAAAAGGGGTTGAAAGTGTCAAGTGTGTTGTTGTTGTTTCATAAAAAAGTGTTAAAAAGGAAATGAAGAAAAAGTTAATATGAAAAGCATGAGCAAAAGTCTTATTGAAAGGAAAGAAAATGAGCTTTTGCAAAGTAAATAAAGTAAAGAAAAAGTAAATAAATCAAAAAGCAGAGCATTAAATATAAAAATAAGAGAGAGAGAGCTTATTTTTAAAAGAGCATTTATTTAAAAGCAGAATTAAAAAAATGAATTAAAAGAGTGAATTTCTTTCAAAATAAAGAGCAAATTATTGCCAATTTAATGAAAAATTAGTTCTCTCTTTCTTTCTATGGCCTCTTTTAAGTGTTTTGAGTGTATTTCAGTGTTAAAGTGTTTGTGTGAGTTTTAAAGTGTTTTTCAGGTTAATTTAAGTTATTGAACGGAAAAGGCTATAAATGGAGGAAATTTGTTATTTACCAACATAAAAAGGTAAAATTTAAAATGTTTTCTTGATTGTTTTAAAAATAACATTATTAACAGAATGTTTTCTCCATAAGTGATCGATAACAAATAAAACTTCTTTTAGCGTATTTTTTTCCTTCATCTTATTTTTAATCTTCATTAAAGTGAAAAAATTAGGTTTGAAATTATCACTGACTTAAGTTATTTTTTACATATAACGACTTTTATTAAGCAATTCAGACAGTTTATATTTCACTTAAAATTTAGTCTTTACAAAATGAAATCTGTCACCAAAAATTAAATTTTTCACCAAAACTTCAAATTTTCACTAAAAAAAATTTAATTTTTTACTAAAACTTCAAATATTCACTAAAATTTCACATTTTCACTGTGATTTAAAATTTTTACTAAAATTTAAAATTTGTTCACTAAAATTTAAATTTTTCTAAAAATTTAAGTTTTTTTTTTTTTTTTTTTTTAATTTAAGTTTTCACTAAAAATTTAATTTTCACTAAACTTTTAAATTTTCACTAGAAAATTGAAATTTTTACAAAAAATGAAATTTTCACCAAAAATTTTCTATAAAAAAATAATTTTTCACTAAAAAATGAAATTTTTCACTAAAAATTTAAATTTTCACTAGAAATTCAAATTTTTATATAAAATTTAAATTTTCACTAAAAATTGAAATTTTCACTAAAAATTGAAATTTTTACCAAAAATTTAAATTTTCACCAAAAATTTAAATTTTTCACTATCAATTTTAATTCTTCACCAAAAATTTATTTTTTCACTAAAAATTGAAATTTTAACTAAAAATTTAAATTTTTACAAAAAGTTTGATTTTTCACTAAAAATTTAAATTTTTACCAAAAATTTAATTTTTCGCTAAAAATTATAATTTTCATAAAAATTGAAATTTTCATAAAAATTGAAATTTTTACCAAAAATTTTAATTCTTCACTAAAAATTTAAATTTTCACAAAAAATTTAAATTTTCTCTAAAAGTTTGATTTTTTCACTAAAAGTTGAAATTTTCACCAAAAATTTAATTTTTCACCAAAAATTTCAATTTTTCACTAAAAATTGAAATTTTTACTAAAAATTGAAATTTTTACTAAAAATTTAAATTTTCACTAAAAATTTAAGTTTTTACTGAAAATTTAAATTTTCACTGAAATTTTCTCTAAAAGTTTGATGTTTTCACTAAAAATTAAAATTTTAAATTTTCAAAAAATTTCAAAACTTTACTAAAAAATGAAATTTTCACTAATAAATGAAATTTTCACTAAAAAAATGAAATTTTCACTAAAAAAATGAAATTTTCACCAAAAATTTTAATTTTTCACAAAAAATTAATTTTTTCACAAAAAATGAAACTTTTACTAAAAATTTTAACTTTTCACTAAAAAATTGAAATTTTCAATAGAAATTCAAATTTTTATTAAAATTTAAATTTTCACTAAAAAAATTAAATTTTTACTAAAAATTTGATTTTTTCAATAAAAATTTAAATTTTCACCAAAAATTTAATTTTTCGCTAAAAATATAATTTTCATGAAAATGGAAATTTTCGCTAAAAATAGAAATTTTCATTAAAAATTAAATTTTTTACTAAAAATTTAAAATTTTCACTAAAAAATTTAAATTTTCACTAAAAATTTGAAATTTTTCAAGAAAATTTCAAATTTTTACTAAAATTTTAAATTTTAACTTAAATTTAATTTTTCACTAAAAATTTAATTTTTCACTAAAAATTTAATTTTTTACTAAAATTAAATTTTTACTAAAATTTAATTTTTACCAAAAATATGAATTTTTTAGTGAAAAATTTTTCACTAAAATTAAAATTTTCCAAAAATCGAAATTTTCACGAAAAAACTAATTTAATTACTAAATTTTCACTCAACATTTAATTTTTGAATGAAAGTTGAATTTTCTCAAGCATTAATTTTCTATGTCACGGACACCCTAACCAATAAAAATGAGAGTTTTTTAATAGATCTTTTAAAATTAAAGAGATTGTGAAAATAGAGTTAAATTCTTTTTCAAGCTGTTTAAACAAAAATATCGCTTCTAAAAAAAATGTGGTGGTTGAGAGAGAAACCAAGACTTTGTCTTGTTCTTAATGCATTTAGCACTTTATTGGAAATTATAATTAACTTAAATTGATCATTTGTATTTTTTTTTCTTATTTTGCGGTTTTTTGATAATAAAAGTGAAAAATATAAATATTTAATTTATCAAGAAATGAATTATAAAAAAAAATTTCAGTAACAATTTAAAAGTCAGACCAAACACTTCGTCATCTGTGAAAAGAAATTGTGATTGTGATTGTGATTCTTTATATAGAAATTATCTTAATGTTTTTGCAAAAAATCTCAAAATGTCTATTAATGCGACTTATAATGGACTGGCTGATAACTACAGTCCTGTTGGCGATGGCCCTAAATTTTTTTCAAAATTTTTGGAAAGGCCAAGAAAAGAGGTTTCTTTTGTGATGATGAATCTTTGAAATATCCCTATCAAGAGGATACTGTTAGTGGATCAATGTTAATGGCTTTAACGTTATATGTCCCCTTGCTTCTTATAGCTATAGGAGAAGCTGTCCTGTTTCTCGTAAGACGTTTTACCACTGCTGAGGATCAAGGCTATATGAAGGCTCTTCTTAAACTACATCTATAATATGGTAACATTTTTATCGGGCTTTGCATTACATGCCTGTTTTGTGCATCTGGCTAAACTAACAATTGGACGCTTAAGACCGCACTTTTTTGAAGTTTGTAAACCCTCTCTTCTAAAGGATGGCAGTACATGTGATAATCCTTCAAATCATGGTACCTATATAGTGGATTACACCTGCCAGGCCAGTACAGATGCTACCCAGGATATGTTAACAAATATTCATATCTCATTTCCTAGTGGTCATGCCAGTTATATATTCTATGGCATGATATTTCTCATCCTCTATATACAACGTTTTGCCAAGACTCTAAGGGAACAGGGTATTGATGTGGGTCTTGTACGTTTGGTTGTGCAAATGTTATGTGCTCTTTTGGCTTGGTTTGTAGCCGTGAGTCGTGTTAGCGATTATAAACACCATTGGTCAGATGTATTGGTTGGCATCCTGCTGGGCACTTCAGTTGCCATTGTGGTTTCGTTATATGTGCGTCAACAGTTAAAGAGTGTGAACAGTTGTTGCCCGGAGGGCGTTAAATCATCAAATATATCAGACACAACATCCACCACGACATTTACCACAGTTACGGCTACAAATAAAATTTTAGTTCCATGACAATAATGTCAATTTAATGTTCTTTCTTTAATATTGTGATGTGGAAGTTCTACGAGATGAGCATGATGAAGGATGGAAAATAAGGGGGGGATGTTTTAAATGATAACCAGCTAATTAGTATTAGTCACTATTTGATTTCATTTTCAGTTTATTGCCATGAATTTATCGTTTAAATGGAAATGGATATAAATAATTTAAAATGGGAAATAATTAATGTCGTTTTTATGATTTAAGAGTTTCAAAATAAATTTATTTTTAAAATTATTCAAAGAGAAATAAAAAGTTAAAAATAAGTTAAAATATGTTTTTTTATTTAATTATTAATATAGTTTTATATCCTACACCACCATCCATGTTAACTCATAATCACTTCCAGGGTCGGTGTAACCAAGTCCGTCCATCTGACTTTCTGTCCATGTAAAGATTGTTCGCAAATTACAGGTTACAATTTTGAAGATATCTTAATGAAATTCACACGTATGAATAATTTAGCTCAAGATTTGTCGGTCTCCATTATGATCGGTCCACATTATTTCATATAGGGCCCCTACAAATGTCCATCCGGAATGAAGTTTTAAGCTAATAAAATTTCTAAACTTAAAGCGATTTTAAACAATTTTTGCGAAAATTAGTCTTATACTATTTTAAAATTTTGTGCCAAATTATACGAGGATCGCTTTGTTATTTCTTATAGGTCCCATAAACAACTCACTCAAATATCTTTTCAAAAACTTAAATCGCACGTATTCTTCAGTATTGTAATAGTTTTTGATCAACTAAAGATAAATAAAAACCAAAAGCCATTTGCCAAATTATGCGAGGGTCGGTTCAGAATTTTTTCTAACTCCCATATAACCACCCAGATAAAAATATTCCTTTCATAATAAACTATTGCACACATAAGCATTAATATGGAAAGCAAATGATACGAGGGTCGTTCAAAAATGTTATTTACAACCAACAATGTGGCGTAGGGTATTACATAGTCAAGCTTAACCGACTATAACATTTTTTATTTGTATGAAAAAAACTAATTTTTGCTCGAGAAACTCTATTTTAGGATGGATTTTAGGCCAAAAGAAATATATCTTATTCAAGGTATTTGATATCTAAAAAAACTTCAGAATATATAGATTCACAATTGTTAAAAAATATTACTGATCGAAGAGATTTTTTAAAAATTTTATGAATTGTAAAAAATGTATTTTGAAGTAAAACACTAAATTTTCCAAGAGGAACCTCTATTTAGGCTGGATTTTAAGCGAAAGTACAAGTCTTGATTCAATTATTTTGGTTAACTAAGAAAACTCTAAGTATCGAAATTTACAGTTTGTCAAGAAAAATTTTGTAAAATATTTTTGGTTACCGATATTTTTTAAAAAACTTCAAATTTTGGAATTCTGCAATTTTTTAGCAAAACAAAGTTAAAGTTTGAAAATTTGATCAAATAAGATCGATTCATTGTATTTAGTTGCAATTTCAGAACAATAAACATTAAATTTATCCTTAAATGAGAACATTGAAAAAAAATCCCAAATTTCCACACAAGAATGCCCAAAATTCCCCATACCTAGAAAAACGTGTCAGAAATTTGACTTTTTTCATTAAAATGATCGCCCTGTCGTTATAAAAGTCGTTTAGTGGAAAATAACTTTTTGGGACTTTTCACTATACATACAACTACATATATAAAAAATTATTAATAAAATTAGATTTCTGTTTCGCCACTTGAAAATTAAACAAGAAATTTTAACAGTTATAATTTTTTTATACAAATTTACAAATGTGGGAAGGCGTTATAGGACATGATTTTTCCCCTAAACTCTAAATTGACTACATATACAATTTCGTTAAGATTTCTTTAGGAATCTGTTTAAATCACCTACAGTTCGGAAGATAAAATAATTTTATCAGAGAATAAACATTAACGCCTTTTTCTGCCAAAACGCGAATGTCTAAATTCGAAGAGTCTCATACTATTTCTCAGACCAGTAGAGAACCTACAATCTTTTAAGTCAACTCGAAAATCCCTCGGCTACAATCGTGTGAAATCTTATGAAGATATCTCTAATGGTTCAAAAGTTACTAATATTTTTTTCCACACCATGAACAGTGGGGCAGAATCGATTATTGGCAAAAAATCTATAGATTTTAATCGTTTTAAAAGCCATTTCATGAAATTTAACATAATGATTGTAGAGGACTGTTGCAGTATAAAATTCGGATTTGGGCCCCTTAGAGGCAACATGAATGAAGTTGTAATGGTGCAAAATGTGGGTAACTCGTTTAGTATTTGTTTCTTTTTCAATTAAAAGATAACCGTCTTATTGACCCAGATGAGGATTTAAAAAATTTGCTATGTATCTCTTGTAGTTTCAGAGTTATTTGTATTAAATCTTCAATTTTACAAAATTTTGCAAAGATCTTATATCAGTTTTTAAGAATATATCCAAAAATATTTCACCGATCGCTTTCAAATTTCAAAATTCGTTGTAAAATAAAATTAGTTATTAAATAAAAAAATTTTGATGTCAATATCTCAGTCCAAATATAATAAATATTTTATTTGGAAAATTCCAAAAATTACGACTTTTTCTGATTTTTACGCCGAAAAGTTCTCTACTGTTATTTGTATCCAAAATAATTTTTTTCTGAAAAAGATGTCTGAAATTTTTATATAAGTGAGAGATTTCTTTTCATAGAAAGTCCTAATTTAAATTTTGTACTCAAAACCCTACTGAGCTAAGTCCAGGCCTCCTTGATTTTTACCCTATTTTGATCAATCTTTTGACTTTTATCTGAAAATTAAAATAAAATGCAGTTTTGAATGAAGTCATGTATTTTAAATCTTGTTGTAACGGCTTTTCATAGACCTCCGATGTTATGTGGACTCTATAGACCCAAAACGAAAAATCTCAATTTATGGATTTTCACTCGCATTTTTGAGAATTTAAAGAAATTTTTTAATCAAATTAATAATTCTTTTTTGACACTTTTAATTAAGAATCTCAAAATCCATATTTTCTTGAAAATTTCGGAAAAATCAGGTTTATTAAAAATTCATAGAATGGAACTCCAAAGTTTTAAATATTTTTTCTTTATTTTAATAATTTAGTTTTACCCCTTAGTCCATTGTAACTGCTAAACCTTGGCCATTGTAGTTCTAAAGTCACCAAGCTTTCCCTTAGAAACCTCAAAGCTTTCTCTAGTAATTGATTAGAACAATAACCTTTTTAGGTATTGCTGCACAATATAACAGATCGTCCTTCAACCTTTCTACTGAGGAGATACAAATTTGTGTGATAGGAAGTATTTTCGTACTCATAAATAGGTCACGCTTCAATAGCTCTGCTGCAATTCTCTCATAGACTTGACTCTGCTTAATTATCAATTTTATTCAAAATAAAAAATTCACATAAATATTTTGATCAGCACAATGACCCAATATTCAGAAATACAAAGAACCTCCATCCAGACTGGCGTCCACAGTTATCAACAAAAATATTTGTTTATTTAAATTTAGAAAAATATAACGTCAAAATATAAATCACGTTTCTTTTATTTTATAAACATGATTTTGCAAAATGACTTAGAAACTAGATTTCCGTTATATAGAAATCTTATAAAAATATATTGAATAATAATCTTATCAGCTTTAATTTGGATCTACTTTACGTTGGAATTATTGGCAAATAATTATATTCTCTAGAAATTCCTTTGTTATGATGAAATGTTATAATTAAAAACTAAGTGAAATAATCACTTATTTTACAAATCTCATAGGTCTGGGATATAATTATTTGTTAAAAGACGAATCCTTTCAGCCCTACAGAAATCTAAGGCTTTGGGGAGAATAAAACTGACTTAGAAATGAACGAGAACTAAAGAAGACATGAAATAAATTTGAATTTAAATTAATCTGAAACAGATTCAGAACTCGTATTGGAAACAGAATCTTAACTAAAATCTAAACAGGGACTGAAACATAGAACTGCACTAGATCTAAACTGAACTCAACTAGAATCTGAGCTAAAACTGAACTAGAATCTGAACTATAATCCGAACAAGAACAGAAGTAGAATCTTAACTAGAATCGGAACAAGAACTGAACTACGACTGAACTAGAACTAAAATTAGATACTGATCTAGAATGCTGAACTAGAACTGAACAAATATTTGAACCTAGAGATCTATACTAAAATCTGAACTGACTATATTCCGAGCTAGAATATTAACTAGATTCGGAACAATAACTGAACTAGAATCTGAAATAGAACGGAACTGGAGCTGAACTAGAACTAAACTGGAGCTGAACTAGAACTTAAACTGGAGCTAAACTAAAATTTGAACTAGAACTTAATTAGAATACTGAACTAGAACGTAACTTGAACTGAAATTAGAACTGAACTGCAATCTTAGCTAGAATATTAACTAGAATCAGAAAAAGAACTGAACTAGAACTGAACAAAAAATGAACAAGAACTGAACTACAACTGAATTAGAAGATTAGAGATTCTGTACAAGATGCTGAACCATATTCTTGAACTACATTCTGTACTAAAATCTGAAAAATAATCTCAAAAAGAACCTAAACTGGAATCTTAACTAC
>PYHX02000413.1:86828202-86861592 GCA_004302925.2 Cochliomyia hominivorax | reverse complement strand
AAAGCTCCTATTATAGGTACAAAGCTCAGATTCCGTGTGGATTTTAGTTCAGTTTTTTTAGTGAAAATTTCTACATAAGATTCCTAATGTATATTTTGGTTCAGGTTCCATGTCGGATTCACTCCTCTAGTTTCAGTTTTTACCCGGCTGTGTTATAGTTCTAACTTTTAGTCTAGATTCTACTGAGATTCCTTGCTTGTTTTCGAATTCTAATTTAGACACTAGTCTCAATTTACAGATCAAGTTCTAGTTCTTAATCGTTGTTCGGATTGTAGTCAAGATTTTTGTACAGGGTTCAGTTCAGACTCTAGGCTTTTTCCAGTACAGATTATAGTCAGTTTCTAATTTAGATTCTACTTATGATATTAAAGGTAATAATTCTGATTCCAATACAGATTCTTGTTCAGATCCTAGAGGAGATTCTAATTAATACTCCAGTGTATAATAAAGTTCAGATTCCACATTGAATTCTAGTTCAGCAACTAATTCATATTGTCGTTCAGATTCCAGTCCAGTTTAAAGCTCAGAATCTGGAGTAAAGATTTAAGCTAAAGTTCTAGTTTAGATTTTAATTAAGATTCTAGACCAGGTATCCTTTTAGCTTCAGTCCAGTTTCTCAGATTCAGAATCTAGTACAGAAACTGATTCAGATCCTTTACTAGAATTTAATAATTTCTTTTTACTAATTTTATTTAAGATCATTTTTCAGATTCTTAGATTTTTAGAGTCTAATTTAGTTACTAGTTGAGATCCTTGTTTAGATCCTAGTGGAGATTCTACATAAATACTAGTTTTATTCTAATTCATGTTTAAGATCGAATTCTTGTGCAAAAACTAGTCGAGAATCTTGTTCAGATTATAGTTGACACTTTAGTTTATGTTCATTGATTGTAGTCCAGAGCCTAGTTGATATTCGAGTCCAAATTCCAGTTCAGATTAGAGTTCAGATTCTATTGCAGAATTTCTAAGGATTTTATCATAATTTCTAGTTTGATTCTAGTTCTTAATCAAGTGCAGATTCTACATTACGTATTATCAGAGATTTAATTAAGCTACAGGTGAGATCCTTGGTCACGTACTTCCAGAATCTAGTTCAGTCTTAGTTCAGTTTCTAGTCCTGATTCTTATTTCCACTCCAATTTATATACTGGTGAGATTCTAGTCCAGTTTATAGTTCAGACTCCTATTCAAATTGTGTTCAGATTCTCGTTCAGATACTAACTCGGGCTTTTTCAGGTTCAAATTTTAGCTCAGATCTCAGTTCAAATTAAGATGCATATTCTTTTTTTCAGAACCTAATTCAGTTTCTAGTTTGGTTTCTGATTCAGATTCTTGTTTATTTTTAGTTCAGATTTTATTCTTAATTCTAACGGGAATTTTAGTACATCTTTAAGTTTGTGTTCGTCAGATTGGAATTCATATGCCGATTAAAATGTTTGTTCAGATTATGGTTCAGTTCCCATGTCATTCGGATCAAATTCAGATTCTATTTCAGATCCTCATGTAGATTTTAGTTTAGATTTTTGTTCAGGTACGAGTTTGAATTCAAGTTGAAATTCTTTTTTTAGCTTTGAATTCAGATTCCATTTCAGATTCCTGTTAAAACTTGAGATCAGATTATAGTTTAATGTTTAGTTCATATTTCATATCAGATATCAAATTATGGTTTAGATTCTACTTGAGATGCTTGTTCTGATTCTGGTTCTGGTTCCAGTTTCCCATTAAAATTTCCATTCAATCCTGATTCCAAAATTCTTATATATTTATCAATCCTCGTATATTTAGTTTTCTCTCTTTTTTATTTCACATTTTGAGTACAAATTTTATAAATGTTTGCCTGTGTACTTTATGTTTGTGTGGGTGAGTGTTTACATGTGTTAGTGTTAGCTTTCATGTAGGGGCGTTTCGTACTTATTTGATAATTGAAGTGTTTGTTTTATTGATGAAGGAAATTTTTATCATGATTGTCATAAACGAACGAGTTGGGTTTTATTTTAATGGTTTTTACACAATTTTGCATGAATATTAACAAAAACAACAATAATTGTTATTAGAGGGTTAAAGGGGTAAATAGTAAATCAAATTAAAATGTTTGTAAAAGTTTAATTGATGCTTAAAAATTCATAGAGAGCAGACTATTAGTGAATCTTTTTGGAATAATTCTAATTGAATTAAAAATTTAGTTTAAAAGAGAAATGGAGATAAATTTGAATTTAGATTTTAAATTTATTTATTATTTTTTATTTTAAATAAAAACTCACCTTTTGTGACATTTATTCGTTGGCAACTTTAACTAATGACAACAAATGTCATTTATTCCCAATTTTCCTTATTTTTCCATTTTTAATGTTGCAAAAATTGTAAACAACTATAATGTCCCGGTGACAGATCAACTTAAATGCCTGCTGAGCTGTTGATGATTTTCAATCGGTATGTCTGTATGAAAAAAAATCCAACAAATTCGAAAAATAACCATTAAATCTGCAAAAAAAGTGCAACATAAGTCTTAAGATCCCGGGGTTTTTCTCACACTTCCTCTCTTCAGCGCCTTTAAACACACAACACTAAATGTCTGTTCTGGTTCGCTATTTCCGACTTGTCATGTTATATTTTTATGCATAAATTTATATTTCATTTGATTGCATACAACTCACACAGATGGACACACACATAGGGACAGATACACAGACAAACAAATATATATATCAACTAACACATAAACAATTATTTATGCTGTCTCAGCATCATTTTATATAAATTTTCTGTTTGTCAGAATTCCAAAAAAAAAACAATCCAACAAAAACAAGAAACGACAGGACTCAACTCAGCATAACAACTCAGAAAGGCCACTCATTCATTCATTTATTCATTCAGTCCTTCAGTCACTACTTCCGTATTCATAGAAATGACGAAAAATGCAACACGTATCAGCGACGTCTGTTTAAAAAATCTTGTCCTTTATTCCTCAACAAAAACTTCGTCTGTATGTTTCAGTGTATTTGTGTGAGTGTATTATCACAGTGAAAATATATTAAATGAATATTATGGAAATGCATCATGTTGATAGTGTTTATTACTTATTTCTCACTGATTTTAGTTTATGTTTTCTTTTTTCTAAAAAAAAGAAAAAACTTTTGCGTGACTCTATTTTCTTTTCTACATAAAATTGAGAGAAAGCTTTTTGTTATTCTTTCATCATTATTTTTATGCTGGTCTAAGGCAAAAAGAATTTAATGACAGATTTACAAATGGTTAAGTAGGAGTTTAATAAATGACATTAAATAAACAACGAATTGGAAATTCCGCTAACAAAAGTTTTCAAAAAAAATGATCGCTTTCTAGTTCAGTCCAGATTGTATTTAATCTTGTTCAGTTCGTGTTAAGATTTCCGTTCAGTTTTAGTTCAGTTGTAGTTCAGATCTAGTTCAGTTCTAGTTCTCGTTCAAATCCAGTTTAGTTCTAGTTCAGTTCTAGTATGGTTCTGGTTCAGTTCTGGTTCAGTTCTAGTTCAGTTCTAGTTCAGTTCTAGTTCAGTTCTAGTTTAGTTCTATTTCAGTTCTAGTTCAGTTCTAGTATGGTTCTGGTTCAGTTCTATTTCAGTTCTGGTTCAGTTCTAGTTCAGTTCTAGTTCAGTTCTAGTTCAGTTCTAGTTCAGTTCTAGTTCAGTTCTAGTTCAGTTTTAGTTCAGCTCTAGTTCAGTTCTAGTTCAGTTCTAGTTCAATTATAGTTCAGTTCTAGTTCAGCTCCAGTTCAGTTTCAGTTCTAGTTCAGTTCAGTTCAGTTACAGTTCCAGTTCAGTTCTAGTTTAGATTCCAGTTGAGATTCCAGTTCAGATTTCATTTCAGATTCTAGTTCAGCTCTATTCTAGCTCAGTTCTAGTTTTATTAGAGTTCAGTTTCTAATTCAGTCCTTCATTCCCTTCTGGATTCAGTTCTTAATTCAGTTCTTAATTCAGTTCTAAATTCGGTTCTTAATTCAGTTTTAGTTCAGTGCTAATTTAAGTTCTAGTTCAGATTCTTGTTGAAAACTAATTTGTTCTAGTCCAGATTCTAGTTCAGATTATACTTCAGAATCTTTCTCAGATTCTAGTTTAGATTTCTGTTCATGTTCTAATTCAGATTCTTGTTCCATTTCGGATTTTGGTTTGTACTGAAGTTTTGATTCAAATTCTAGTTTAGATTCTTTTTCAGGTTCTAGTTTAAATTCTACTTTATTTTTTGGTTCTGATTAAAGTTCAGATATTCGAATTCGAATTTGAGTTCATATTCCAATTCTATTTCTTGTCCAGATTCTGTTACAGATTTAAGTTTAGTTTCTAGTTCTGTTGTTCAGCTTCGGTACATACTTGTGCCTTTTTTTAATCGCTTACAATCTCTGAATATTTTCTCGAAATATATTTCATCAACTGACCAGATTTTTCTTCTCGCTTCTTTACTCTCCTTCACAATTTTCTTACAAATTTATTTCCCTTTCTTACCTTATTTATAGCTGAGCGCCATAAAATGTCATCTGTCTGTCTGACAAGTAAACAAGTGTTTGAATTTTAAACTTGAATGGTCACCAGCAGTAGTTTTCTTCAGAGGAAAAGCAGCACCAACAGCAGACTCACTGTTCTCTGCACACAAACAAAAGCAATATTATCATTCTCATCATCATTTACGACCATTGTGTACCTGGAAGGATAACAAAACAAAGAGGCAGATAGGAAGAATACTGACGCACATAGATTTTATATTTAATGAGTGTGTATTTGTGTTCCTTCGGCTTCTTTATTGTTAAATGTTATCCAGCTATGAATGGTCTTGTAATACATGAGACCAAAAACAAAAACAAGAAACAGAAATCATACTCTTTCTTTGAACGTGCCTTTTCCTTACAGTTCATCAAGTTTTTATTCTTCTTTATTGCGGACTTGTTTTGTTCTTCTTCTTCTTCTGTTCTTGGCAACATTTTGCGTTACATTTAATAAACACTTTAACGTGTATCAGAGCACAGTGGGACGGTATTAAACTATAGTTCCACCTATAGCGTAAACTATAGTTGTAACTATAGTGTAAACTGTAATCTGGACTATAGTGTAAATTATAGTACCGACTATAGTGTATGCTCTTACCCTGAGTGTAGTGTGAATGTTAACTATAGTTCTACTATAGTATCAACTACAGCCACGACTATAGTGTAAACTATAGCCACGACTATAGTGTAAACTATAGCCACGACTATAGTGTAAACTATAGACTCGACTTTAGTGTAAACTATAGACTCGACTTTAATGTAAACTATAGACTCGACTATAGTGTAAACTATAGACTCGACTATAGTGTAAACTATAGCCACGACTATAGTGTAAACTATAGCCACGACTATAGTGTTCTCTTTGTAGTCTATTCTGTATTACAAAATTTTTTCCCACATTTTGTGAATTCCATCCCATTGTACACACCTCTTGGCATCGTCTTTTAGGCGACTTGACTTTATGGGCTTGATCGTCCTCATCATTATCATCATCATCATTATTATTTGTTTTTGTTTGTGTAGGAGTTAAAACTGTCAAAAGAGTGTATAAAACGAAAGTTGGTCGGTAATTCTGTCAGTCGGTAGCTTAAGGTGTATAGAGGAGAAATAGAAGAAAAAGTGGAAGGAAGAAGAAAAAAATTGCAATCAACTCTCATTTAACAGCATCATTTGTCACTTCAGTTTATGGCAAAAGTATCCTGTCGAGTAGCTGTTGTTGTAACACTTATTGTTGCATTTTTTATGGGCCGCCATAAGTTGTTGACTGTTGAATGTTTATTGTTGTTTGTTAAGTTGGCAATGAATGGAATGGATTGGAATATCTGTAAGTCTGTGTGTGTGTATGTGTGTGAATATTTTTGAAAAATTTACAAATAAAGTAAAATTTAATTTCATTTTGTTGTTTTGTTTTTCGCATCCATTATTTTCAGTTTTTCTGTTATAAATCTCAGGAACATGCAATTTTTATTGAAATTAATGATATTTTTTTTATTTTGAAAGATATTTTATAAAAATGATATAAGTTTTTTAAAATAAAAGCTTTATGGTATTGAAAAGCTTTTTAAAACTAAAGAACTTTAATTTAAGGTCGATTAATTATCTAATCGTCCACAGTTTATTATAGTTTTCGGCCAAACTTTCATCAAAGAGCTTTTTATATCAATTAAATTTTGTTGAAAAGCTTTTAATATGTTTTCAATTTTGCATATGAATATAAACTGGGAGAGACATTACTGCCTTCGGTAAATGACAGATGATATCATCAGTGTTACACTAGATGATATTTAAACCGTTATTAAGGAAAAGTCTCTTAGTTACGATCTTCTAACATCATCAATGATTAAGTACCTACGAAAACTGACAATTATCGTGCTGTCAATGTTGTTTAATGCGATCTTGGAACAAGATCTCGCAAATTATAATGATATCATAGGCAGAGAAAAACTTGAAGTCTTACTTCTACAGACCTATTAGTCTACTCCCATGTCTGTTGAAGGTATTCGAAAAAGCCTTTTAAAAGAAAATTATGCCCATTTTAAGCGATAGAAATATTAAATTCATAAAATGAAATGTTTATTGCCATCATATACTCACAGCTCAATGGAATAATATCTAACTCACTGTTAATTAGACTGAAATATAACACTTTTGTTACAGATGATTTTGAAAAAAAAAAACGCGAATGTGCCACAATGTTCTTGACCCTACCCTCTACTTCATTTACCCCTGTGACTTACCAACGTGTGAAAATCTGGTAATGTCATTTGCGGACGATAAGGCAATAATTGGTTACTATAGGGATCAATGCAGAAATCTAGTCAATTGGTTTCATATCCCCGATGTTTGGAAAGAGTCATCTCGTAACTCTTAATGGTATAAATATATCTCAAAGGGCTTACGTAACATATCTTGGTATTCAATTGGACAGACAATCTATCTGGCATCATTACGTTGAAGCCATTATACGTCAAAAAAAATCGTTAACCCTTCACAGGCTAATTAGTAGCGAAATTCATGTATCATGTATAATACAGTACTAAAGCCAAACGGAACATATGTCATCAAACTTTGGGGAATGGTGAGTAACACGAGTGTCGACATTATACAGAGGGCACACCTAAAAATTCTTAGGACCATAACGCAAGCACCATGGCACATAAGACACGATAATATTCACAGAGATTTAGAGATACAATTTGTAAAAGCAGAGTTCCTTAAATTTTGGGGGAAATATAAAACTATGAAACCATCCAAACCACCTTGAAAGACTTCTAGTCGTAAAGGATTCGGGCACATAGCGTTATTGTGTCAACATTTTATCCTGATAATGAGAGGACCGACCACCTACTTATTCTCTCTTTAGAGAGAATAATAGATAAATAAATACTTAAACGTTGAAAAAACCTTTATTATAAGCTTTTATTTAAAGTCTTATCAATAAAGCTTTTACCAAGAGCATTTAGCTTATTTTCAAATCAATAGTAGAATAAATTTTGAAAGTCTTATAAAATTCTAGTTAAGCTTTTAATCTGTGTTTATTAAGATAGAAATCCAACTTTTTAAAGCGGTCTCTTGTTAAAAGCTTTTCTTTTCAAAATCTCAAAAGCATTTATTTTAAATCCTTAGAATCTAACTGAGTCTGTTAATTTAAAACTATTTATTACTTTATCGAAAAGTAATTGGTCTGATCTATTTTAATTTTTGTTAGAAAGCTTTTAAAATTCCATTTTAAGCTTTAAAATTTATTTAAAGCATCCATTTTTATTTATAGTGCAAAACCATAAAAGTTTCACTTAGTTCAAATTATTACATATTTTTCTTATACTATAAAAGTTTCGTAAAAGTTTCATAAAAAGCTTTTATAATGAGTTTTTAAATGAAAGAGTTTTTTAAATTTGTGTTCTAGCTTTTAGCTCTAAGTCTCTCCAAGTGAGCTTTTAATATGTTTTTAAATTAAAACACACATTAAGTTTATTCTTTGAAAAATTTTTGTAGAGATACAGGTCCTTTAATATACTTTTCATTGAAAGTAATTTTGATATTAGACAAAAGCTTTTTTCAAAAGTTTATTTAAGCTGAAATCGCAAGATATTTTTAATTGTTTAAAAAGCTCCCTTTAATATCATTTCTAGAATTTGATTTAAATTTTAAGTATGGAAGCTTTTAAATGCAAATCACAGCTTTTTTAAATGTTTTCTAAAATAAAAACAAGGGAATTATTATATTATGTCGGGTACACATTAAGCTTTAATTATAAAAGCTTTAATTGTAAACATAAAAAATTTAAATAATTTTTAATTATCAGTAATTTCTTATTTACTCAATAAACTTTTTTGTTGGTTTCGAAACGTTTTATTAAATGAACTTTAATTGAACGTAATTAAATTTTAATTAAAAGCTTTTTCGATAAATCTTATTTAAGCTGACATCGCAAGCCTTTTTCTTGTATGTAAAAAGATATATTTTATATGTCTTCTAAAACTGTACATAAACTTTAATGAGAAAAATCTTTAAGCGATCAAAAGCTACGATTTTGAAATCAACCTTTAAATTTTGGTACAGTCGTTTTTGAGCTTTAATTTACAGTTTAATTTGTTTTTTAGTTTTATTTAATATTATGTTAAAGCTTTTGTATATTAGTTTTCTTTATTCGAAAGTAATTTGAAATTTAATTTAAAAGCTTTTCATATAAATTTTATTTAAGCTGAAATCGCCAGACTTTTTTATGTATTTCAAAAGCTCCTCGTTATTACTAATCTAGAATTCTACCTTAGCTTAGATTGAAAAGCTTTTTCAATGTTTTTAAAGCTCTAATATGGGATTTTTTAATTTAATCTAAGCTTTAATTATAAAACCTCTTTAAGCTTTCAGATTTATTTCAATTTAGATTCTTAAAGCTTAATTTAAGCTTAAATTGATTTGTTTCATTTAAAGTATTATTCATGTTTTTGTACATTCATAGTTAAGTTTTAATCTTAAAGCTTTTTGAAGCTTTAAAAAACATTTAAGCTTCTATTGATTTAATGCAATTAAAGCTTCCTTAGATTTTTTAGATTAATATAATAAATCTTCATTTGAAATCTTTGAATAAGTCAACAACAACCACTGTTCAGAATCACCTTCTAAATTGATTTCATCATCATCATCATACATTGAGGAAATTTGACACATATTATTTGTCTGTGCTTAAGGACGAAGCCAATTGAAATGAAATTAAATATTTCAGGTAGCTCCCTTTAAGCCACTGCTTATCCCGGAATAGTGTTTTAAAGTCATATATATTTTAAATACCACGAGATTTTAACGAAATTCAACAAATATGAGTCTTGTAATATTACAAATCGATGTAGCAAATTATGCGAGGGTGGGACAATTACATTTAATAATTCTCCTCCCTTGAAGGGCATAAATCTCACATATAATTTAGTATTATAATAACAATAGGTGAAATTAAGAAATACACAATTTAAAATCGGTGCTTGAATTTATAAGAGAATCGGTCCATCACTTCTTTAGCTTCGATTTAACAACCCCAGAAAAATCCTTTCCAAACGAATTAATGTTAGTATCATAATAATGTACTTCTTACTTAATCATAAATCAGTAAAACAACCTATACGAAGGTCGTTCACAAATTTTTGTTAGTTCTCATTTACAGCCAACAATATAGTGACGGTTATTATATAGTCGGGCTTGACCGTTAAGATATTTTTCTAAAAGTCTAAAATCTTTAAACTTTCATATATGAAAAGGCTTTATTAAGGATTTTCTTTATTAAGTTCCGCAAAAGAAGAAAAATAAAGCTTTTTTATGCTGAAAAAATGATCTCATATGAATAAGAAATTAGAATTCATTAGAAATATTTTAAATTCTGAAAATTGAGTTTAAAATTCTGTATCTGTGTTCCTAATCATTATAGTCATAATCTCTTTAAAGCTTAATTAATTTTAAAATTTAGTGAATCATTTATTTCAAAATAATTTTTTTTTATATTTAAATCCTCCATCTAATCGAAATCTTGAAACCCATTAAAATATTTTTTCTTAATTTTGTCATTTTCTCATTTCAGGTAAGTCAAATTAGAAAAAGATCACAATAATTTGGATAAGATAAAGCAAAAATGATACGAATACGAATCATTAACATCTGTCAAGATTTAACATTAAAAAATTATAATAAAACTTTAAATTTTAAAAAGCGACCTTTTTAAAAAAATTCAGGTAACAAAATATTAAATTTTATAATAATTAACTGCTAATGATCATTATAAATTATCATTAATTTGGGTTAAAAATGTAATGATTTTATGGAAAAATTTCATTTTTTGATGAAAAATTTGAATTTCTTGTAATTTTTTTTTAAGAAAAATTTATTTTTTTATAAAAAAAAATTAAATAAAATTTGAATTTATAGTGAAAAATTGAATTTTTGGTGAAAAATGTAATTTTTGGTAAAAATGTAATTTTTGATGAAAAATTGAATTTTTGGTGAAAAATTGAATTTTTGGTGAAAAATTGAATTTTTGATGAAAAATTGAATTTTTGGTGAAAAATTGAATTTTTGGTGAAAAATTGAATTTTTGGTGAAAAATTGAATTTTTGGTGAAAAATTGAATTTTTGGTGAAAAATTGAATTTTTGGTGAAAAATTGAATTTTGATGAAAAATTGAATTTTTGGTGAAAAATTGAATTTTTGGTGAAAATTGAATTTTTGGTGAAAAATTGAATTTTTGGTGAAAAATTGAATTTTTGGTGAAAAATTGAATTTTTGGTGAAAAATTGAATTTTTGGTGAAAAATTGAATTTTTGGTGAAAAATTGAATTTTTGGTGAAAAATTGAATTTTTGGTGAAAAATTGAATTTTTGGTGAAAATTGATTTTGGTGAAAAATTGAATTTTTGGTGAAAAATTGAATTTTTGGTGAAAAATTGAATTTTTGGTGAAAAATTGAATTTTTGGTGAAAAATTGAATTTTTGGTGAAAAATTGTATTTTTTGTGAAAAATTGAATTTTTGGTGAGAAATTTAATCTCTTAAAGAAAAATTTATTTTTTTTGTTTGAAAAAATTGAATTTTTTAGAAAAAGAATCTCTTTTTTTAAAAAAATAATTTTTTGAAGAAACACTTAACTTTTAGTTCAAATTTGAGTTTTTGGTGAAAATAAAATTTCTAATAAAAAAATCGAATTTTTTAGTGAAAATTTGAATTTTTAACGAAAGTTTGAATTTTGTAGTGAAAATTTCAATTTTAAAAAAATTTGAATTTTTTAGTGAAAATTTGAATTTTTAGCGAAAGTTTGAATTTTGTAGTGAAAATTCCAATTTTAGTAAAAATTTGAATTTTTTAGTGAAAATTCGATTCGAACATGATTTTTTAGTAAAAAAATTAATTTTTTACTAAAATTACTTAAAATATAAATTTAGAAAATATTTTAAAATGTAAAAAATTTAATTTTTGGTGAAAAATTTAATCTTTTAAAGAAAAAATAGTTCTTTTTTAAATTTTTTGAAAAAAAAAATAGAGAAAAATTGAGTTTTTAAAGAAAAATTCAACTTTTAAAATAAAATTTTTAGTAAATAAAATCGAATTTTTAGTAAAAATTTGATTTTTTAGCGAAATTTTGAATTTTGTAGTGAAAATTCGAATTTTAGGGAAAATTTGAATTTTTTGTTGAAAATTTGATTTTTTTAAATTAAAAAATTTAATTTTTTAGTAAAAAAATTTAACTTTTTACTAAAATTATGTAAAAAATCAATTTAGAAAAATATTTCAAATTGTAAGAAATTGTAGAGAAAAAATCATAAAAAGAGTCATTTAAATTATCATAATGACAAATTAGAAAGTCATTATGATAAAATTTTAAAAATAATTTTAAGACAAAATCGAAAATTTTAACTCTCAATTTGATCGATTTAAATTTCCTCCATTTGTACATTTCCTTTACCCTTCGATTCAATAACACTTTAAAACTTAAGCAAAACACCTAAATTTACTCTTCATATGATAATAAATTAAAACTCTTATTTATGCTTATTTTTAATAAAATTCTATTTTGATATTTTGCCCTCTCTTATATTATTTTTTGAATGCTCTTCTGTTCATTATTTATCATTACAACTGCTTATGATTTTTATTAACTTTTTTTATTCCCTTATTTCTTCTACTTTACATCAAAAGAAAAAGCTTCTTAATAACAAGTTAACGAAACGCGTACGCAAGAGACAAAATTTACTTAAGTTCTCTCAGTGTTTATCCAACATTTCTACAGTTTTACTACAACAACATTAAAACGCATGCGCACGAAAGTTACAACAACATAACACAAAAACAAATTATTTTAATTTCCCCTTCATTTCTTGTTTTCTCTATTGACACAAAGTTTATGCTTTCAACTTATTTTCTGTTTCTCTCTCTCTCTCTTATTACTTCTCATTTCCTTTTCTTCTCAGGTTTTTATTTATGTCTGTTGATAAAAAAGTGCACATGCGCAATGTAACAAAAGTTGCAAGGTGAATGATTTAGTGTTGACAATTTGGTCAAAGAATTAAACGCGTTTTTATAAGGAAATATTTTAAATTAATTTCACCACAAGTGGTGGAAGTATATTAACGTTGTTATTCTGTGTTTAACGCTAAGAAGGAATCATCTAAGACTTCATAATGTATATATATTCTTGTGTCAAATCAAAATCTGAGTCGATTTAGCTATGTCCGTCCATCTGTATATTGTTGGCACGCTTTCATTCGCAATAATTGACAGAGCTAAATTAAATTAGGTCTGAGTATTTGATATGGTCCCGAAAAGTTTCGTATTTAAAACTTACAAAATCGTTTCAGTATGTTAAGAGATATAGACCGATATCTGAGACAACCCCTAAACTAAAACGAAGAACTTTCTTAAAATTATCAATTATAAATCGACAAATTATAATATCAAGAAATATATACCTCATTACTATTCTAAAAATTATCAAAATCGGTTCAGTAGAAAAGAAGTTAAAGCCAAAAATATAACTAATTTTATGTCCATTAAAAGTTTCTTCGCTATATAAGAGAAACAATTTCATATAATGTATGCGTTTGTGAGTGTTTATGCGAGTTTTTATGTGCGTAAGAAACATAATGAATTTATTTCTTAGGCTTTTGTTGTGGAGGGTATTGAAGATTCGGCATATCTGAATATAGCATTCTTACTCGTTTTAAATTAATATATTAGTTTGTTTTGGAATATCTAAATTGACTGTTAAACAATTCTGTGACAAAGAAATCGACAAAACTCGCAAATTTTCACTATGTTTTACGTTTTGTGGAAATTGGAAAATGTAATATTTTTCCTTTCCGGACATAAAACTTCAATTGATAAAATAATAAAAAATTCTCATATTCAAATTGTTGAAATCGATCTAATTATAGATATTTTGGTTCAATATTTTAAGATTCAAAATTTAGATGCTCAAGTTCAGCAAAATATGGAACATATCAAAATGTATCTGAATCGATTTTTTTGGGAAATAATTTCGTAACTTTTTAACCGTTAGGAGGGACATCATTTACTTGAGAATTGTATAGATAGCTTAGGAAGAATAGGAAGCCTTCTTTGGGTTGGGGTTTCAAACGTCTTTTACACAAGTTTTTTTTTACCTATGAAAACGTGGAATGTCATCTGAAGAACTTGAAATTTAGACTTTTTTAAACTGAACTTTTTATTTATTAATTTCAATGAAATCTCTACATAATGTATATGAACTTGTCTATGAATCTGGGTATTAAATATGCCTCCAAATGCAATAAGGGTCTCAATTTGTAATCACTTTCGAAAAAAGAATCTAAAATCGTCTGTCTGTATTTCGTTAAAAAAGCCTCGAAATGCAAAGAGGACCTCAATTTGTAATCAGTTTTGAAAAATGTGAAAAAAATCTAAAATCGCCATTATTTCGGTAAATAAGCCTCGAAATGCAAAAAGAGCCTAAATTTGTAATCATTTTTTTCCATTTTCCATTGAAATGATCACCCTGTCAAGTGCCATGTGACCAAAAATACTTTTTAAGTGTTAAAAAAAGAAATCAGACAAGAAAAATATAATTCCGTAAGTCAAAAATAACATTTTTAGAAATGTTTTTGAATCATTCAGGATAAGAAATATCAAAAACTATTCTTTCAAAAACTTTGTTCCTTAATATCGTTTTAATTCATTTAAAAATTCCAATATCTTCACAAGATTTTTTCGTGCTTGTATTTAAGAAAGACTTTATCAATTTTTCTAAGCATCTAGGAGTTAATTAATGTTCATTATTTATTTTATTTTATTTTTCATATTTAATCTTCAAATCCATTTAGAATTTTGAGTCAATATAATATAAATTCTCACCCGATATTAATAAATTATCAAGTTAGAATTCTAGATTCGACTATGCCGAATCTTCAACACCACCCTTCACCACAAATGCGTGAGAAGTAAATACGTTATGTTTCGTATGCACTCGAAACGTATATTTCTTATTTATAACACAACAAACTCTGAATGAGTCATAAATTTAGTTATATTTTTTGATATAATTTCTACTGAATCGATTTTCATATTTTTTTTTAATTTTTATAATTAAAAATTAAAAAAAAAAAAAAAAAATTCTTCCCTTGAACTTAGAGTTTGCCTTAGATATCGGCCTAAATCTTTTTTAATATACCGATCTGCAGGTTACAAAAAAGGAAACTTTTGAGGACTAAACAAATACACACACTTAATTTCATTGAGCTCTGTCAACTATTGTGGCCAACAACAGACAGATAGACAGACGCAGGGACATAGCTTAACTGGCTCAGACTTAATTCAAGAATAAATATACATTATGGAGTCATAATGTATATTTATTTTACCACTAAAAATAAAAATACAGTTTTTATCTGTCAATCAGCAATTATCGAAAACAATTTTTAATCATTAAATAGAAACATTTTAATCCATCAAAAACTCTCACTTTCAAATTTTCCAACATGGAATAACGCTTTTTTTCTTAACGCCACTTGACAACACTTATTTCTTTATTTACAAAAGCTCCTTTTCCGTTTCTCGTTTAGTTTTTAGTTTAACGTGAGAATTTCAACGGTGCGCGTGTGTCTTCCGGTTGTAGGGAAATAAAATCATTTTTAATTTCTATTAAATTTAATTAAAATCAAATAAAAAGTTAATTAAATTAAAAACAATTAAAAGTTTTATAAGGAAATTGAAAAAAAATTAAGCGAAAATCTCATATTTCCGTGTTAAAATTCGCGCGAGAAAAAAGTGTTAAGTAGAAATGCGCCGACAGCTAACAAAAGCAGCGCGCAGTCGTTAAGAAAAAATGTGTATCTAAATTTCTTGTTACTAAATTCTCTCTACAACGTTTCGTTAAGTGGTCGTTCTCGAAAAGCTCCTGTTTTCATTGTTAAAAGGGGTTGAAAGTGTCAAGTGTGTTGTTGTTGTTTTATAAAAAAGAGTTTAAAAGGAAATGAAGAAAAAGTTAATATGAAAAGCATGAGCAAAAGTCTTATTGAAAGGAAAAGAAAATGAGCTTTTGCAAAGTAAATAAAGTAAAGAAAAAGTAAATAAATCATATGAAGAGTAATAAGAGAGAGCTTATTTTTAAAAGAGCATTTATTTAAAAGCAGAGCAAATTATATTAAATGAAATTAAGAGAGTAAATGTCTTTCAAAATAAAGATCAAATTATTGCCAATTTAATGAAAAATTAGTTCTCTCTCTCTTTCTATGGCCTCTTTTAAGTGTTTTGAGTGTGTTTTAGTGTTAAAGTGTTTGTGTGAGTTTTAAAGTGTTTTTTCAGATTAATTTAAGTTATTGAACGGAAAAGGCTATAAATGGAAGAAATTTGTTATTTACCAACATAAAAAGGTAAAATTTAAAATGTTTTCTTGATTGTTTTAAAAATAACATTATTAGCAGAATGTTTTCTCCCTAAGTGATCGATAAAAAATAAAACTTCTTTTAGCGTATTTTTTTCCTTCATCTTATTTTTAAATCTTCATTAAAGTGAAAAAATTAGGTTTTGAACTTATCACTGACTTAAGTTATTTTTTACATATAACGACTTTTATTAAGTAATTCAGACAGTTTATGTTCACTCAAAATTCAATTTTTCTTTACAAAATGAAATCTGTCACCAAAAATTAAATTTTTCACCAAAACTTCATATTTTCACTAAAAAAAATTTAACTTTTTACTAAAACTTCAAATATTCACTAAAATTTCACATTTTCACTGTGATTTAAAATTTTTACTAAAATTTAAAATTTGTTCACTAAAAATTTAAATTTTTCTAAAAATTTAATTTTTTTTTTTTTTTTTTTTTAATTTAAGTTTTCACTAAAAATTTAATTTTCACTAAACTTTTAAATTTTCACTAGAAATTTGAAATTTTTACAAAAAATTTTTCTATAAAAATTTTAATTTTTTACAAAAAAAATAATTTTTCACTGAAAAATGAAATTTTTCACAAAAAAAAAATATTTTTTCACTAAATTGAAGTTTTTACTTAAAATTTTAACTTTTCACTAAAAAATTGAAATTTTCACTAAAAATTGAAAATTTTACCAAAAATTTAAATTTTTCACAAAAATTTTAATTCTTCACCAAAAATTTAACTTTTCACTAAAAAATTGAAATTTTCACTAGAAATTTAAATTTTTACAAAAAGTTTGATTTTTTCACTAAAAATTGAAATTTTTACCAAAAATTTAATTTTTTGCTAAAAATTATAATTTTCATAAAAATTGAAATTTTTACCAATAATTTTAATTTTTCACTAAAAATATAAATTTTTCACTATCAATTTTAATTCTTCACTAAAAATTTAAATTTTCACAAAAAATTGAAATTTTTCTAAAAATTTGATTTTTTCACTAAAAGTTGAAATTTTCACCAAAAATTTAATTTTTCGCTAAAAATTGAAATTTTTACTAAAAATTGAAATTTTTACTAAAAATTGAAATTTTTACTAAAAATTGAAATTTTTACTAAAAATTTAAATTTTAATTAAAAATTTTAAATTTTCACTGAAATTTTCTCTAAAAGTTTGATGTTTTCACTAAAAATTACAATTTTAAATTTTCAATAAAATTTCAAAACTTCACTAAAAAAAATGAAATTTTCACTAAAAAAATGAAATTTTCACCAAAAATTTTAATTTTTCATAAAAAATTAATTTTTTCACCAAAAATTTTAATTTTTCATAAAAAATTAATTTTTTCACTAAAAAATGAAACTTTTACTAAAAATTTTAACTTTTCACTAAAAAATTGAAATTTTCACTAGAAATTTTAAATTTTTACAAAAAATGAATTTTTCACCAAAAATTTTTCTATAAAAATTTTAATTTTTTACAAAAAAAAAAATAATTTTTCACTGAAAAATGAAATTTTTCACAAAAAAAAAATATTTTTTCACTAAAAAATTAAATTTTTCACTAAAAATTGAAGTTTTTACTAAAAAATTTTACTTTTCACTAAAAAATTTAAATTTTCACTAAAAAAAATAAGAAATTTTTATCAAAAATTTAATTTTTCGCAAAGAATTTGAAATTTTCGCAAAAAATTTGAATTTTTTACACAAAAATTAATCTTTTACCAAAGATTTTAATTTTTCACTAAAAATTAAAATTTTTTACCAAAAATTTAATTTTTCGCTACAAATTGAAATTTTCTCTAAAAGTTTGATTTTTTCACTAAAAGTTGAAATTTTCACCAAAAATTTAATTTTTCGCTAAAAATTGAAATTTTTCACCAAAAACTTAATTTTTCGCTAAAAATTTAAATTTTCACTAAAAATTTAAATTTTCACTAAAAATTTAAGTTTTCACTGAAAATTTAAATTTTCACTGAAATTTTCTCTAAAAGTTTGATGTTTTCACTAAAAATTAAAATTTTAAATTTTCAAAAAAATTTCAAAATTTCACTAAAAAAATGAAATTTTACCAAAAATTTTAATTTTTCATAAAAAATTAATTTTTTCACTAAAAAATGAAACTTTTACTAAAAATTTTAACTTTTCACTAAAAAATTGAAATTTTCAATAGAAATTCAAATTTTTATTAAAATTTAAATTTTCACTAAAAAATTTAATTTTTACTAAAAATTTGATTTTTTCAATAAAAATTTAAATTTTCACCAAAAATTTAATTTTTCGCTAAAAAATTTAATTTTCATGAAAATGGAAATTTTCGCTAAAAATAGAAATTTTCATTAAAAATTAAATTTTTTACTAAAAATTTAAAATTTTCACTAAAAAATTGAAATTTTCACTAAAAATTTGAAATTTTTCAAGAAAATTTCAAATTTTTACTAAAATTCCAAGTTTTTCACTAAAAATTTAATTTTTCCCTAAAATTTAATTTTTTACTAAAAATTTAATTTTTCACTAAAAATTTAATTTTCACTAAAATTTAATTTTTCACTAAAATTTAATTTTTTACTAAAATATGAATTTTTTTGGTGAAAAATTTTTCACTAAAATTAAAATTTTCCAAAAATCTAAATTTTCACTAAAAAACTAATTTAATTACTAAATTTTCACTCAACATTTAATTTTTGACCGAAAGTTGAATTTTCTCAAACATTAATATTCTTTATCATGGACACCCTAACCAATAAAAATGAGAGCTTTTTAATAGATCTTTTAAAATTAAAGAGATTGTGAAAATAGAGTTAAATTCTTTTTCAAGCTGTTTAAACAAAAATATCGCTTCTAAAAAAAAATGTGGTGGTTGAGAGAGAAACCAAGATTTTGTCTTGTTCTTAATGCATTTAGCACTTTATTGGAAATTATAATTAACTTAAATTGATCATTTGTATTTTTTTTCTTATTTTGCGGTTTTTGATAATAAAAGTGAAAAATATAAATATTTAATTTTATCAAGAAATGATTTATAAAAAAAAATTTCAGTAACAATTTAAAAGTCAGACCAAACACTTCGTCATCTGTGAAGAGAAATTGTGATTGTGATTGTGATTCTTTATATAGAAATTATCTTGATGTTTTTGCAAAAAATCTCAAAATGTCTATTAATGCGACTTATAATGGACTGGCTGATAACTACAGTCCTGTTGGCGATGGCCCTAAATTTTTTCAAAATTTTTGGAAAGGCCAAGAAAAGAGGTTTCTTTTGTGATGATGAATCTTTGAAATATCCCTATCAAGAGGATACTGTTAGTGGATCAATGTTAATGGCTTTAACGTTATATGTCCCCTTGCTTCTTATAGCTATAGGAGAAACTGTCCTGTTTCTCGTAAGACGTTTTACCACTGCTGAGGATCAAGGCTATATGAAGGCTCTTCTTAAACTACATCATAATATGGTAACATTTTTATCTGGCTTTGCCTTACATGCCTGTTTTGTGCACCTGGCTAAAACTAACAATTGGACGCTTAAGACCGCACTTTTTTGAAGTTTGTAAACCCTCTCTTCTAAAGGATGGCAGTACATGTGATAATCCTTCAAATCATGGTACCTATATAATGGATTACACCTGCCAGGCCAGTACAGATGCTACCCAGGATATGTTAACAAATATTCATATCTCATTTCCTAGTGGTCATGCCAGTTATATATTCTATGGCATGATATTTCTCATCCTCTATATACAACGTTTTGCCAAGACTCTAAGGGAACAGGGTATTGATGTGGGTCTTGTACGTTTGGTTGTGCAAATATTATGTGCTCTTTTGGCTTGGTTTGTAGCCGTGAGTCGTGTTAGCGATTATAAACACCATTGGTCAGATGTATTGGTTGGCATCCTGCTGGGCACTTCAGTTGCCATTGTGGTTTCGTTATATGTGCGTCAACAGTTAAAGAGTGTGAACAGTTGTTGCCCGGAGGGCGTTAAATCATCAAATATATCAGACACAACATCCACCACGACATTTACCACAGTTACGGCTACAAATAAAATTTTAGTTCCATGACAATAATGTCAATTTAATGTTCTTTCTTTAATATTGTGATGTGGAAGTTCTACGAGATGAGCTTGATGATGGGTGGAAAATGAGGGGGGGTTTAAATGATAACCAGCTAATTAGTATTAGTCACTATTTGATTTCATTTTCAGTTTATTGCCATGAATTTATCGTTTAAATGGAAATGGATATAAATAATTTAAAATGGAAATAATTAATGTCGTTTTTATGATTTAAGAGTTTCAAAATAAATTTATTTTTAAAATTATTGAAAGAGAAATAAAAAGCTAAAAATAAGTTAAATTATATTTTTATTTTATTTATTTATTTATATAGTTTTATATCCTACACCACCATAGGTGGTGTTCGACTCATAATCACTTCCAGGGTCGGTGTAACCATGTCCGTCCATCTGACTTTCTGTCCATGTAAAGATTGTTCGCGAAGTACAGGTCACAGTTTTGAAGATATCTTAATGAAATTCGCACGTATGAATAATTTGGCTCAAGATTTGTCGGTCTCCATTATGATCGGTCCACATTATTTCATATAGGGCCCTTACAAATGTCCATCCGGAATGAAGTTTTAAGCTAATAAAATTTCTAAACTTAAAGCGATTTTAAACAATTTATGAGAAAATTAGTCTTATACTATTTTAAAATTTTGTGCCAAATTATACGAGGATCGTTTTATTATTTCTTATAGGTCCCATACAACCACTCACTCAAATATCTTTTTCAAAAACTTAAATCGCACGTATACTTGAGTTATGTAATAGTTTTTGGTCAACTAAAGATAAATAGAAACCAAAAGCCATTTGCGAAATTATGCGAGGGTCGGTTCATAATTTTTTCTAACTCCCATATAACCACCCAGATAAAAATATTCCTTTCATAATAAACTATTGAACACATAAGCATTAATATGAAAAGCAAATTATACGAGGGCCGTTCAAAAATGTTTCGTAACAGTTATTTACAACCAAAAATGTGGCGTAGGGTATGACATAGTCAAGCTTAACCAACTATAACTTTCTTTTATTTGTATGAAAAATAATTTTTGCTCGAGAAACTCTATTTTAGATTGGATTTTAGGGCAAAAAAATCTCTTATTCAAGTATTTAACATCTAAAAAAACTTTAGAATACGTAGATTCATAATTTGTTAAAGAATATTATTAATCCAAGAGATTTTTTAAAAATTTAATGAATTATGAAAATGTATTTTGAAGAAAAACTCTATATTTTCCTAGAGGAACCACTATTAAGGCTGGATTTTAAGCTAAATCATAATTCTTTGAACCAAGTATTTGGTATCTAAGAAAACTCCAAAATTTTAAAAATTACAGTTCCATAAGAAAAATTTAGTAAAATATTTTTGGTCACTGAAATTTTTTGAAAAATTTTAAATTCTGTATTTTCGCCATTTTTTTAGCAAAATAAAGTTAATGTTTGAAATTTGATCAAATAAAATCGATTCATTGTATTTAGTTGCAATTTCAGAACAATATACATAAATTTATCCTTAAATGAGAACATTGAAAAAAATCCCAAATTTCCACACAAGAATGCCCAAAATCCCCATACCTAGAAAACGTGTCAGAAATTTGACTTTTTTCATTAAAATGATCGCCCTGTCGTTATAAAAGTCGTTTAGTGGAAAATAACTTTTTGGGACTTTACACTATACATACAACTACATATATAAAAAATAATTAATAAAATTAGATTTCTGTTTCGTCACTTGAGAATTAAATAAGAAATTATAACAGTTATAATTTTTTTATACAAATTTACAAATGTGGAAGGCGTTAGCGGGCAGATTTTTCCCCAAACTCATCCAAATTTACTATACGCATAATTTCGTTAAGATTTCTTTAGGAATCTGTTTAAATCACCTACAGTTCGGAAGATAAAATAATTTTATCAGAGAATAAACATTAACGCCTTTTTTCTGCCAAAACGCGATATATCTAAATTCGAAGAGTCTCAGACCAGTAGAGAGCCTACAATCTTTTAAATCAACTCGAAAATCCCTCGGCTACAATCGTGTGAAATCTTATGAAGATATCTCTAATGGTTCAAAAGTTACTAAATATTTTTTCCGCACCTCTGAACAGTGGGGCAGAATCGATTATTGGCAAAAAATCTATAGATTTTAATCGTTTTAAAAGCCATTTCATTAAATTTAACATAATGATTGTAGAGGGGTGTTGCAGTATAAAATTCGGAATTTGGGCCCCTTAGAGGCAACATGAATGAAGTTGTAATGGTGCAAAATGAGATAACTCGTTTATTATTTGTTCTTTTTCAATTAAAACCGGCTTATTGACCCAGATAAGGCTTTAAAAATTTGCTATGTATCTCTTGTAGTTTCAGAGTTATTTGTATTAAAATCTTCAATTTTACAAAATTTTGCAAAGATCTTAAATCAGTTTTTTAAGTATATATCCAAAAATATTGCACCGATCGCTTCCAAATTTGAAGTTGAAAAATAAAATTATTTATTAAATAAAAAAATTATTGATGTCAATATCTCAGTCCAAATATAATAAATATTTTATTTGGAAATTCAAAGAATTTTCTAATTTTTACGCCGAAAAGTTGTCTACTGTTATTTGGATCTAAAATAATTTTTTTTTGAAAAAGATGTCTGAAATTTGTATATAAGTGAGAGATTTCTTTTCATAGAAAGTCCTAATTTAAATTTTGTACTCAAAAACTAAGTCCAGGCCTCCTTGATTTTTACCCTATTTTTATCAATCTTTTGACTTTTATCTGAATTATCTAAAATTCCAAAGCCTGAAAATTAAAATAAAATGCAGTTTTGAATGATGTCATGTATTTTAAATCTTGTAAGTACGGCTTTTTGTAGACCTCCGATTTATGTGGACTCTATAGACCAAAAACGATTTTCACTCGCATTTTTTTAGAATTAAAAAAAATAAATTATCAAATCAATAATTGTTTTTGACACTTTAATTAAGAATCTCAAAATCCATATTTTCTGAAAATTTCGGAAAAATCAGGTTTATTAAAAATTCATAGAATGGAACTCAAAGTTTTAAATATTTTGTTTTTATTTTAATAATTTAGTTTTACCCCTTAGTCCGCTGTAACAGCTAAACCTTGGCCATTGTAGTTCTAAAGTCACCAAGTTTTCCCTTAGAAACCTCAAAGCTTTCTCTAGTAATTGATAGAACAATAACCTTATGCTGCACAATATAACAGATCGTCCTTCAACTTGTCTACTGGAGAGATATAAATTTGTGTGATAGGAAGTATTTTCGTACTCATAAATAGGTCACGCCTCAATAGCTCTGCTGCAATTCTCTCATAGACTTGACTCTGCTTAATTATCAATTTTATTCAAAATAAAAAATTCACATAAATATTTTGATCAGCACAATGACCCAATATTCAAAAATACAAAGAACTCTCCATCCAGACTGCGTCCACAGTTATCAACAAAAATATTTGTTTATTTAAATTTAGAAAAATATAACGTCAAAATATAAAATCACGTTTTCTTTATTTTATAAACATGATTTTGCAAAATGGCTTAGAAACTAGATTTTCCGTTATATAGAAATCTTATAAAAATATATTGAAAAATAATCTTATCACCTTTAATTTGGATCTAGTTTACGTTGGAATTATTGGCAAATAATTATATTTCTCTAGAAATTCATTTGTTATGATGAAATATAATAATTCAAATAAGTAAAATAATCACTTATTTTACAAATCTCATAGGTCTGGGATATAATTATTTGTTAAAGACGAACCCTTTCAGCCCTACAGGAAGTCTAAGACTTTGGGGAGAAATAAAACTGACTTAGAAATGAACGAGAACTAAAGAAGACATGAAATAGAATTTGAATTTAAATTTAAATCTGAAACAGATTCAGAACTCGTATTGGAAACAGAATCTTAACTAAAATCTAAACAGGGACTGAACATAGAACTGCACTAGATCTAAACTGAACTCAACTTGAATCTGAGCTAGAACTGAACTAGAATCTGAACTAGAAATGAAAAAAAATTTGAACTAGAATCTGAACTAAAATCGGAACAAGAATTAAAGTAGAAATTAACCAGAACTGAACTAGAATCTGAACTGATTGTAATCCGAGCTAGAATATTAACTAGATTCTGAACAATAACTGCACTAGATCTGAATTAGAACTGAACTAGAAATAAACTAGAACTGAACTAGATCCTCTACAAGACGCTGAACCAAATTCTTGAACTATATTCTTCGGTAGACTCTGTCCTAAAATCTAAAAATTATCTCATATAGAACCTAAACTAGAATCTTAACTACCCTCTCTACTTAACTGTCAATTAGAATCTTTACTAGACTCTCAACTGGACTCTGAACCAGAATCTGAACTTAAATCTGAACTAAACTCTAAACTAAAATCTGAGCTGAAGTCTGAACTAGAATATTAACTAAAATCTAAACCAGAATCTGAACTAATGTATAAACTGGAATTTGAACTAGAGCTAAACTATCTGGAACTGGAATCAGAACTTCTATCTGAACTAGAAATTACAGTCAGATATTAACCTGATTTTGAACTAAAATCTAAAGTCGAACTGAACTATATTCGAAATTTGTGTCCAAAAAAAAGCAAACCGCCATAATTTATTTGTAAACAAATACTGATAGCGCCAATATTTCAATTTCGATAACATATTCAGAAATATTATCAATAACAAATTCAGTTTGATTCTAACTCAGAAAGTGAAAACATCAGATTCAATTTATTAAAAATTTAAACAAATTAAAATACAAAAATGTTAAAATTAACTAAAATTCATCTCATAAAAATTCTAAGCGTTTACGCGTTTTTGGCGTTGGCAGCATTTTTCTGTTATAATACCACACTAGTATTTGGAGCACCCAGAAAACGTGCATTCCGTTGTTTTGATGAAACCTTAAATAAACCATTTGTTCCGGATACAGTGCCGCATCAGCAGCTTTATCTATTGGGAATCTATTTCCCCATAGCTTTTATAGCAGTCTGTGAATTATGCTGCAGCTTAAAAGATCGCCAGACTTTAACTAATACTTCTTGGCTTATAAAATATTTTCTGAAATGTGGCATTCTGTTGACATTATTTGGTATCGGTCTTGCGGTGGAACGTTCTTTAAAAAATATTGGAAAAATAAAAATGTCTCGTTTAAGACCCAATTTTTTAAGTGTTTGTGATCCTATGAATACGGAGGGTTTGAAATGTGGAGATTTGGATGAGACAGCTGTTATGATGGATTATCAGTGCACTACAAATTCGTATCCCTCCTGGGCCCTTAAAGCTGTCCATGTTTCATTTCCCAGTAGTCACACAAGTTTAGTCGCCTACGCTATGATATTTTTAATAGGTTACCTTTCCTCAATATATCGCAAATTCCAACAATCAAAATCTCCTACAGCAATCGTGATATTATTGGCACAAGTTTTCTGCCTTCTTGCAAGTGTTTTCGTGGGTGTAAGTCGTGTTCTGGATTTCAGACATCATTGGACTGATGTATTTGCTGGATTTCTGTTAGGTTCCAGTCTAGCAATTGCACTTTCCTGGTATATGAGACAACAATTGGAGAACATGGACAACTGGTTACATGAAGTAATGGGTCTAACAACGATTGAGATCAGTAAGAGTGCTGAAGCAAACGCTTCTGATGTTAATCGGGGGACAAGGTCTAGTGCTATAGAAATGAATGATGTGTGAGGGGTGATAGTTATTATTTATGTTAGAGTAAACGGAAAATAATATTAATTAATAAATAACACATTATTATTGTAATTAGAATAATAATTGAATTCGAATATAAAAAATACAACTGATAAGAGTAAAACAATAAAAAGTCGTTGCCAAAGTAGAAATTAATATAACTAGAACTGAACTAGAACTACTAGAACTGAAATAGAACTAAACAAGAACTAAAGTAGAACTGAACTGGAACTGAACTTGAGCTGATCTCGAAGTGAAATAGAACTGAACTAGAACTTAACTAGAACTGAAGTAGAACTGAAGAAGAACTGAACTAGAACTAAATTAGAACTGAACTTGAGCTGATCTAGAACTGAACTAGAATTTAACTAGAACTGAAATAGAACTGATATAGAACTGAAGTAGAACTGAACTGGAAGTGAACCAGAAATGAACTACAAATGAACAAGAACTGATCTAGAACTAAAGTAGAACTTAACTAGAACTGAACTAGTACTGAATTAGAACTGAATTAGAACCGAAGTAGAACTGAATTAGAACTGAAGTAGAACCGAAGTAGAACGAATTAGAACTGAATTATAAGCGAAGTAGAACTGAACTAGAACATAATTAGAACTTAACTAGCACTGAAATAGAACTAAACAAGAACTAAAGTAGAACTGAACTTGAGCTGATCTAGAACTGAAATAGAACTGAACTAGAACTTAACTAGAACTGAAGTAGAACTAAGCAAGAACTGAACTAGAACTAAATTAGAACTGAACTGGAACTGAACTTGAGCTGATCTAGAACTGAAATGGAAGTGAACCAGAACTGAACTACAAACGAACAAGAACTTATCTAGAAGTGAAATAGAACTGAAATAGAACTGAACTAGAACTCAACTAGAACTGAAGTAGAACTGAACAAGAACTGAACTAGAACTAAATTAGAACTGAACTTGAGCTGATCTAGAACTGAACTAGAATTTAACTAGAACTGAAATAGAACTGATATAGAACTGAAGTAGAACTGAACTGGAAGTGAACCAGAAATGAACTACAAATGAACAAGAACTAATCTAGAACTAAAGTAGAACTTAACTAGAACTGAACTAGTACTGAATTAGAACTGAATTAGAACCGAAGTAGAACTGAATTAGAACTGAAGTAGAACCGAAGTAGAACGAATTAGAACTGAATTATAAGCGAAGTAGAACTGAACTAGAACATAATTAGAACTTAACTAGCACTGAAATAGAACTAAACAAGAACTAAAGTAGAACTGAACTTGAGCTGATCTAGAACTGAAATAGAACTGAACTAGAACTTAACTAGAACTGAAGTAGAACTAAGCAAGAACTGAACTAGAACTAAATTAGAACTGAACTGGAACTGAACTTGAGCTGATCTAGAACTGAAATGGAAGTGAACCAGAACTGAACTACAAACGAACAAGAACTTATCTAGAAGTGAAATAGAACTGAAATAGAACTGAACTAGAACTCAACTAGAACTGAAGTAGAACTGAACAAGAACTGAACTAGAACTAAATTAGAACTGAACTTGAGCTGATCTAGAACTGAACTAGAATTTAACTAGAACTGAAATAGAACTGATATAGAACTGAAGTAGAACTGAACTGGAAGTGAACCAGAAATGAACTACAAATGAACAAGAACTAATCTAGAACTAAAGTAGAACTTAACTAGAACTGAACTAGTACTGAATTAGAACTGAATTAGAACCGAAGTAGAACTGAATTAGAACTGAAGTAGAACCGAAGTAGAACGAATTAGAACTGAATTATAAGCGAAGTAGAACTGAACTAGAACATAATTAGAACTTAACTAGCACTGAAATAGAACTAAACAAGAACTAAAGTAGAACTGAACTTGAGCTGATCTAGAACTGAAATAGAACTGAACTAGAACTTAACTAGAACTGAAGTAGAACTAAGCAAGACTGAACTAGAACTAAATTAGAACTGAACTGGAACTGAACTTGAGCTGATCTAGAACTGAAATGGAAGTGAACCAGAACTGAACTACAAACGAACAAGAACTTATCTAGAAGTGAAATAGAACTGAAATAGAACTGAACTAGAACTCAACTAGAACTGAAGTAGAACTGAACAAGAACTGAACTAGAACTAAATTAGAACTGAACTGGAACTGAACTTGAGCTGATCTAGAACTGAAATAGACTGAAATGGAAGTGAACCAGAACTGAACTACAAATGAACATAACTGAACTAGAACTGATCTAGAACTAATGTAGAACATGAACTGGAACTGAACTTGAGCTGATCTAGAACTGAAATAGAACTGAACTATGAACTGAAGTAGAACTGAACTAAAACTAAATTAGAACTGAACTTGAGCTGATCTAGAACTGAGAAGAAATGAACTACAACTGAACTAGAAATGAACTAGAACTTAATATGAACTTAAATTTAATATAAACTAGGATCTGAACTAGAATTTTAACTATAATCTTAATTGGATTCTGAACTGGGAATCTGAGCTGTAAAACTGGTACTAGATTCTTAACTAGAATCTGGAAGATATTCTTAATAAGGACTATTAAAAGTAATCGAACTAGAATTTGAGGCCAGAATCCAAACTATATGCACATAAGAATCTCAACTAGAACACAAAATATAATCTGAACTATTATTTAAAAGTATTCTGAACTACAAATTTTGTGTAGAGTCAGGAATCTGAACTAGAATTTCCATAAAATTATGAACTATGAACTTAATATTACCCCCCCCCCCCCAACAAATCCAGTTTCCTTTTTTTATTTAAAACATTTAAGTTCCTCTTTTTTATTTCAATTACACTCTAAATTGTCTCGAGAAAGAAAGTTCATAAGTTCCATTAACCTTTTTCCCTATTTTCCTCTCCTCTAAACCTTCCCCAACATTAAGGCGTTTCTATCATTTAAATTTTGTTTTATTACCTCGTCATTGTAAAGTACCGAAATCATGATTTGTATTCGGTTACTTTGTTCATGATTTTATTACTTTTTTATGCGTACATGTGTATGTATGTATTGTTGTTGTAATTTATATATTAAAATTTGTTTGTTTTTTGTTTTTTTATGACTTGTCTCTTGTTTTCATTAAGTGTAGTTAAAGCAATTAAATTTTATAATTGTCATTAAGTAAATTACAATTTTATGTCTCTGCTTAAATGTGTAAAGAATGCATTATTATGTCGCACTTTGCACATGTGTAGGTGGTTTGGGGGTAGTACATACAATGCGTACACACATACATACATACTTACTGTTGTAGGCATGAAGCCTGGTTTGGAACGTGTAAACAATTTAAATGTTGATTAGTAAAAGACGAGATGAAAAGATCATGAAAAACAATATAATCTTTTGTTTAAATTTGAATAAACGTTTTTTTTCTGTTTTCGAACACTGTGCTCGAAAGTAAAAAATTATTAGTAAAGTAATTTTCCCACACCTGTTCGCATGTGTAGAGAATTATTTGTTGATGTGACAAAATGTGTAGTAGACTTTTAGGAGGCTGTAAAATTAATGAAAAACTAAGTTAATTTAATATTTTATATTATTTTTAATTTCAACTTTAGTGATTATGAAATTAATGCTAAAAAAATTTTAATTGCCAATTCGCCATTTTGGCTTTTGCAACAGGTAAAGAGAATGAGTGTGAAGATGGAATGTTTTGAAAGTTAATTAAAATGAAAAATCATCAAAAATATAATTTGTATAAAATAAAACGGAAATACTGCGCCGATATGATTTGTTGTTGAACGTTGTCGTTCATTCAATTCTAGTTAGATTTTAGTTCAGATTTAAATACATTGGAGTCCAGTTCTAGTTCAGTTCCAGCGCAAATTCTAGTTTAGATTACAGTACAGATACTAGTTCTTATTACAGTTTTGATTCTAAATGAGTTATTGTTCAGTTCTAGATCAGTTTCTAGTTCCGATTCTATGTAAAATTTTGTTCAGTTTTTAGTTGAGATTCTAGTTCAAATTCTTTATTTTGAAGTTCTAGTTCAGTTCTTTTTAGTTCTAGTTCAGTTCTAGTTTAGCTCTAGTTCATTTTTAGTCTAGTTCAGTTCCAGTTCAGTTGTAGTTCAATTCTAGTTCTGTTGTAGATCAGATCCTAATTCAGTTCTAGTGTAGTTATAGTTCAGTTTGGTTCAGTTTTAGTTCAGTTTTATTTCAGTTCTAGTACAGTCTAGATTAGTTCTAGTTCAGTGTGTGTTTCAGTTCTATTTTAGTTCTAGTTCATTCTAGTTTAATTCAGTTCAGTTGTAGTTTAAATTCTTGTTCTGATTGTAGACCAGATTCTAATTCAGTTCTAGTTAAGTTCTAGTTCAGTTTTAGTTCAGTTCTAATTCATTTCTAGTGAACAGTTCCAGTTCAGTTGTGGTTCAGTTCTAGTACAGTTCTAGTTCAGTTGTGGTTGAGTTCTATTTTAGTTTCAGTTCAGTTGTAGTTCAATTCTAGTTCTGATTGTAGAATCAGACTATCTTTTCAGTTCAAGATCAGTTCTATTTCAGTTCTAATTCAGTTCTATTTCATTTTTAGTGCAGCTCTAGTGCAGTTCTAGTACAGTTCTAGTTCAGTTGTGTTAAGTTCTCATTTTAGTTTCAGTTCAGTTGTAGTTCAATTCTAGTTCTGATTGTAGATCAGATTCTAATTCAGTTCAAGATCAGTTCTAGTTCAGTTTTAGTACAGTTCTATTTCATTTCTAGTGCAGCTCTAGTGCAGTTCTAGTTCAGTTGTGGTTCAGTTCTATTTAAGTTCATATTCAGTTCTAGTTGATATTTAGTTCCATTACCACTTCTAGTACAGTTCGAGTTCAATTCTTGTTCAGTTTTCTTTGGGTGTATAATTGATTTCACTCTGGCTTAAAACGTGCTAAATGGGCGAAAATATTGAACTAATTAAGAAACAATAGCTCTTAACTGTATTTTGTGTGTTTAACCTTAAATATTTGCTAATGAGAAACAAATAATTAGAAAAATAATAAAATTTAATTATTTTTATTTAATTAAAAATTTTCAAAATAGTTTTTTATATATCAGAAGCTGTTTTTAGGAATTCCCTTTTTAAATTAAAATTTTTATTTTGAATTAAATTTCCTTTATTTTTTCTTATATTTGTTTCTGTACCTTTGGGGGGTGATCTTATCAGTTAACAGCCCAACCCCTTTTTCTTTAGACTGTGTGTGCGGCAAGATAATAATGTCGATAGTTATCAACTAAATTAAAATTTTTAGTTGACTTTTATTATAATACAAATGACTCACCTTTGTTTTAGAGGTCTAATAAAAATTATTAATTTCCAACAAATTTTATTTATTTAATTTATTTCTGTATTTTTATTAAAAAACAATCTTTTTACAAAATATAAAAAATAATATATTTCAACATTAATTTGTCGTTTTACAATTACAGAATATTTTGATAAAATTAATATTTTTTTTACAATTTTGGGAACTTAAAAATTATTAAACAAATCTTACAAATTAATAATAACTTTAAATTAGTGTAATTTTTATTTTATTTTGGCAAATTTATTAACAAATAATAATTAAATACTGATTAGTGTAAACATTATTTAGATGAGAGAGGAAAAGTGACAAAAATGAAAGGAGGAAGAAGCTCAGGTCCATTTGAATATCATTCTTCATATTTCATTAAATGAAATTTTGACAATTTTTGAAAAGGAGGAGCCAGTGATAAATGTCTTACTTTTGGAGTGTTATATCCCCAGGTGGATCCGGAAATGGTATATTAATAATCATTTACAGACACCCAATCGTAAGTATTTGGGAAACTTTCTCTTCGTCTGTGATTACAAAAACGTATGCTGTTTGCAAAATTTGGAATGTTATAGAGGGACAAAGATGAAAGATGGTGTCATTCAAATATGTTATCTTGGGAATCATAAAATAATTTAAATAATTTTGTAAAAAAGCCTTTAGAAACGTTTACCTATCAAGATCCTTTTGAATGTTAATATCATTCCTTTTTGAGGTCACTTTAGTCTGTTATAGTCACATCGATAAAAGAGATAGAGAATAATGATCTAACAGAACTTTTGGCTAAGCCTTATCATCTTAAATACCTCGGATTATTATACACAGAAAAAAAGTCATTGTAAGCATCCGATATCTTTGATCCTTTTAAAAGTCATTCTAAAAATCTCTTCTTAGAAAATTTTCACTTTTGACGGTTGTGATCGCTTCAACAGAGCGATAATTACAAGCGCTCTTGAAACCTCATTGAACTGAAGGGCAATGTTGTGGTATTGTGATCAACAACAATCCGTAAGAGAATTTATCAGAAGAGCTTTTGATAAACCACAAGAACGACAACAGTTTAAAGTCGAATTTATCGATAACAAAAATTTAGGAGAAGAAGAAGCAAGTGAATCGAACATAAAAGACATTTTCATAATGAACGAAATAATCATTCACTTTTTTAAGTTGACAAATTGCAAGTGTTTCCTGGACTTTGCATGATCTATTCAGAATTTTCATTATCTTCAATAATTGTATAATTTCCATTCGATTTATGATCTTCAAAGTACAGATTACGAATTAACGTGATGGAAATAAACATTTTAAAAGTTGCCAAATTCCATGTGTTCCTGGACACTTAGATTCTCATGATCTATTCAGAATTGTATATTCTTATTAGCTCCGCGTTGATTTAAGATTAGTGATTAGAATTAGAGAGACGAATTGTAATTGTTTCTCGATCGAAAAAATCGAAATGAGAATTTGATATTTGTGATTTTTGATTAAGACTTCACTGGACCGGATGTCCTAAAAAACATTATTGCAGAGGTGATCCCGAAAATCGCTATTAAGATCATTATATTCACAAAGTGATTTAAAAAAACACCGAATCTTTCTGACCGATGGAATCCTTTATCGTTTTGGAAAACCGTTAAAAGTCTTTATTTTAATAAACGTTCCTTCTTTAAAGATCTGGTATCATATATTCCGCTCTTTCTCCTTCTTAACCTTTTCTCTCTAAAATTTTTATTAATTTTGTTGCTTTTCAATAATATAATTATTTTACAATTTTTATCTTTCACTTCGAAAATCCTTACAAATAATTTACTCCTAAATTTAATATCTAAACGTTTACACCTTCGTACAATAGGTCTCATTGGTAAAAGCATTAACCGGTTGTTGATTTATCGTATAGGGCGGTGTGTGGCGGCCAGCACCTCATTCAAAGTAGCAGATGTATCTTGTCTGGCTAAACTTTCAAACTCAAAGCACCAAAATCTATAAGATTTTTTAAAGAATTTACTTATATAATTCGCTGTGATCAAGGCTCCCAGAACACCAATTAAAGATCCCGCTAAAACATCCGACCAGTGATGCCAATTATCCATAATGGTGAGAGCAGTAAACCAAGCCACATTATTAAGGAGAATTGTATAAAATGTCTTGTTAATCTGAACGACGCCAATGCATGCGCTTTTGCAGATACAGGGAAATATAGACCAAAGCCATAGAACGCCAAACTGGAATGACCACTGGGAAGGAGAGACGAGATTGGCGAAACATCTTGTATGGTATAAACCAGTACGAGGCAAAAATAATTCTCCACATAACGTGCTGATTTACCAAATCATGGCAGTGGTACATCCGATAGTTGAGTTGACATACAGCTATGAAATGTGGTCTCAAACGGCCTATGGTATATTTACC
>PYHX02000413.1:86719690-86828102 GCA_004302925.2 Cochliomyia hominivorax | reverse complement strand
CAATGACAAGTTGATTTATGGCACAGGTTTTGGGAATTAAATTTTTTATATATCAGCCTATATATCTTTCTATTAATCCGATTTCTTATGCGATTTTATTGAAAAAATTTTAAAAATTCATATTTCGAAATTTTGAAGTTGTCACAGACATCGACATATAATTTTTTGCTGATTAATTGATAAGCTGGTTTTAAATAGGAAACTGCTTAGGACAAACAGAATAATCTGGAAAAATTTCATTGAATCGGATAAGTCTAGCAGGCAGACTGACAAAGCTAAATCGTCTTAGATTTGATATGATGCAAGAATATATATAAATTATAGAATCTAAGATGATTCCTTCTTGGCATTACGCACGCAATGACAAAGTTGATTTACCCTCATCATCACTTGTGGTGGTGGAGGGTATAAAATTTGTTTGATGAAAGTGCTAACACATACACATACATCTACACATAGAAAACATATTTGTTAAACATAAAAATAACAAAATAAAAAAAGAAGAAAACATAAAATTCATAATCATTTGCAATGATTGCAATTAAAGCTTTATTTTGACGAATCTAAAAAATTATGGACCGTGATTATGTGCAACTGAATATAAAAAATTGCGGAAAACAACTCATGGCATTAGCTTTTAGTTTAGGCCCAATCAAAAACAAACAAACAAAAAAACGGAACAATAAAAAAATGTACAAAATTAAGCATTTAGTTGGTTTTTCACATTAATTCCTGTGAGTTAACGAGGGTTGGTGTTTAAGGTTTAGGTAAGATTCTGGCCTAAGTTCTTCAACAGATGATACTTTGGATTCCAGTTCAGTTACTTGAGTATTTTCTGATTGCGATTCTAGTTAAGACTCAAGTTCTGAGTCTAATTTATATTCAATTACAGATTTAAGTGAAGATTCTGGTTCGGATTATAGTTTAGATTCAATATCTGTTTCGAATCCAGATTCTAGTTCAGGATTTAGTACACATTCTGTTAAGACTACAGTCCAGATTCAATTCCACATTATTGTTTTGGATTTGGTCAAAGTATTTGTTGAAATTCTTATCCTGTTTACAGTCCAAATACTTGATCCGTTTCTAGTTCAGATTGCAATTAGATTCAGATTCTAGTTAAAATCGAAGTTTAGATTATAATTCAGATTCGAATCAGATTCGAATTCGAGATTCAAGTACAGATTCGTATCCAGATTGTAGTTCAAAATCTGATTCTACTTCAGAATTTAGTTCAGCTCATGTTATAGGACGAGCTCATATTTGAGTGGATTTTAGTTCAGTTTTTTAGTGGAAATTCTACATAAGATTCTAATGCATATTTTGGTTCAGGTTCCATGTCGGATTCACCCTCTAGTTCAGTTTTTAGCCCTGGTTATAGTTCAAACTTTAGTCTAGATTCTAGTTCAGATTCTTGCTTCGATTCTAGTTCAGACACTAGTCTAAATTCGAGATCAAGTTCTAGATCTGATTGTTGTTCGGATTGTAGTCAAAATTTTTGTACAGGGTTCAGTTCAGACTCTAGGCTTTTTCCAGTACAGATTATAGTCCAATTTCTAATTTAGATTTTACTTACGATCGTAGTTCATATAATTTATAGGTAATAATTCAGATTCCCATACAGATTCTTGTTCAGATCCTAGAGGAGATTCTAATTAATACTCCAGTGTATAATATAGTTCAGATTCCACATCGAATTCTAGTTCAGCAACTAATTCATATTGTCGTTCAGATTCTAGTCTAAAGCTCAGAATCTGTAGTAAAGATTTAAGCTAAAGTTCTTGTTTAGATTTTAATTAAGATTTTAGACCAGGTATTATTTAGCTTCTAGTCCAGTTTTCTCAGATTCAGAATGTAGTACAGAAACTGAATTCATATCCTCTACTAGAATCAAATAATTTCTTTCATTAATTTTATTTAAGATCATTTTTCAGATTCTTAGATTTTTAGAGTCTAATTTAGATACTAGTTGAGATCCTTGTTTAGATCCTAGTGGATATTCTACATAAGATTCTAGTTCGTACTCTAATTCATGTTTAAGATCGAATTCTTGTGCAAAAACTAGTCGAGAATCTTGTTCAGATTATAGTTGACACTTAGTTTATGTTCATTGATTGTAGTCCAGAACCTAGTTGATATTCGAGTCCAGATTCCAGTTCAGATTAGAGTTCAGATTCTGTTGCTGTTAATTTCTAGTTTGATTCTAGTTCTTAATCAAGTACAGATTCTACATTACGTATTATCAGAGATTAAATTAAGCTACAATATGAGATTCTTGGTCACGTACCTTCCAGAATCTAGTTCAGATTCATGTTCAAGGTTTAGTTCAGTTTCTAATTCGAATTCTTATTTACATTCCAGTTCATATACTGGAGTCTGAACTATAGTCCAATTTATAGTTCAGACTCCTATTCAATATTAATTCGGATTTGAGATTCAGGTTCAAATTTTAGTTCAGATCTTAGTTCAAATTAAGATGCATATTCTTTTTTTCAGATCCTAATTCAGTTTCCAGTTTAGTTTCTGATTCAGATTCTTGTTCATTTTTAAGTTCAGATTCTAGTTTAGATTTTATTCTTGATTCTAACGGGAATTCTAGTACAGCTTCAAGTTTGTGTTCGTCAGATTGGAATTCATATGCCGATTAAAATGTTTGTTCAGATTATGGTTCAGTTCCCATGTCATTCGGATGAAATTCAGATTCTATTTGAGATCCTTATACAGATTTTAGTTTAGATTTTTGTTCAGGTACGAGTTTGGATTCAAGTTGAAATTCTTTTTCAGCTTTGAATTCAGATTCCATTTCAGATTCCTGTTAAAACTTGAGACCAGATTATAGTTTAATGTCTAGTTCATATTTCATATGAGATCAAATTATGGTTCAGATTCTACTTGAGATGCTTGTTCCGGTTCTGATTCCAGTTTCCCATTAAAATTTCCATTCAAACCTGATTCCAAAATTCTTATATTTTTATCAATCCTCGTATATTTAGTTTTCTATCTTTTTATTTCACACTTTGAGTACAAATTTTATAAATGTTTGCCTGTGTATTTTATGTTTGTGTGGGTGAGTGTTTACATGTGTTAGTGTTAGCTTTCATGTAGGGGGCGTTTCGTACTTATTTGATAATTGAAGTGTTTGTTTTATTGATGAAGGAAATTTTTATCATGATTGTCATAAACTAACGAGTTGGGTTTTATTTTTAATGGTTTTTACACAATTTTGCATGAATATTAACAAAAACAACAATAATTGTTATTAGAGGGTTAAAGGGGAAAATAGTAAATCAAATTAAAATGTTTGTAAAGGTTTAATTGATGCTTAAAAATTCATAGAGAGTAGAATATTAGTGAATCTTTTCTGTAATAATTATAATTGAATTAAAAATTAGTTTAAAAAGAGAAATGGAGATAAATTTGAATTTAGATTTTAAATTTATTTATTATTTTTTATTTTAAATAAAAACTCACCTTTTGTGACATTTATTCGTTGGCAACTTTAACTAATGACAACAAATGTCATTTATTCCCAATTTTCCTTATTTTTCCATTTTTAATGTTGCAAAAATTGTAAACAACTATAATGTCCCGGTGACAGATCAACTTAAATGCCTGCTGAGCTGTGATGATTTTCAATCGGTATGTCTGTATGAAAAAAAATCCAACAAATTCGAAAAATAACCATTAAATCTGCAAAAAAATGCAACATAAGTCTTAAGATCCCGGGGTTTTTCTCACACTTCCTCTCTTCAGCGCCTTTAAACACACAACACTAAATGTCTGTTCTGGTTCGCTATTTCCGACTTGTCATGTTATATTTTATGCATAAATTTATATTTCATTTGATTGCATACAAATTCACACAGATGGACACACACATAGGGACAGATACACAGACAAACAAATATATATATATCAACTAACACATAAACAATTATTTATGCTGTCTCAGCATCATTTTATATAAATTTTCTGTTTGTCAGAATTCCAAAAAAAAAAAAAAAAATCCAACAAAAACAAGAAACGACAGGACTCAACTCAGCATAATAACTCAGAAAGGCCATTCATTCATTCATTTATTCATTCAGTCCTTCAGTCACTACTTCCGTATTCATAGAAATGACGAAAAATGCAACACGTATCAGCGATGTCTGTTTAAAAAATCTTGTCCTTTATTCCTCAACAAAAACTTCGTCTGTATGTTTCAGTGTATGTGTGTGTGAGTGTATTATCACAGTGAAAATATATTAAATGAATATTATGGAAATGCATCATGTTGATAGTGTTTATTACTTATTTCTCACTGATTTTAGTTTATGTTTTCTTTCTTCTAAAAAAAACTTTTGCGTGACTCTATTTTCTTTTCTACATAAAATTCAGAGAAAGCTTTTTGTTATTCTTTCATCATTATTTTTATGCTGGTCTAAGGCAAAAAGAATTTAATGACGGATTTACAAATGGTTAAGTAGGAGTTTAATAAATGACATTAAATAAACAACGAATTGGAAATTCCGCTAACAAAAGTTTAAAAAATAAAATGATCGCTTTCTAGTTAAGTCCAGATTCTATTTAAGTTTTGAATCTAGTTCAGTTCGTGTTAAGATTTCCGATCAGTTTTAGTTCAGTTCAAGTTCAAGTACAGTTATAGTTCAGTTCTAGTTGAGTTCTAGTTCAGTTCTAGTTGAGTTCTAGTTCAGTTCTAGTTCAGTTCTAGTTCAGTTCTAGTTTAGTTCTACTTCATTTCTGGTTCAGTTCTAGTTCAGTTCTAGTTTAGTTCTACTTCATTTCTGGTTCAGTTCTAGTTCAGTTCTAGTTCAGTTCTGCTTCAGTTCTAGTTCAGTTCTAGTTCAGTTCTAGTTCAGTTCTAGTATAGCTCTGGTTCAGTTCTAGTTCAGTTCTAGTTTAGTTCTATTTCAGTTCTAGTTCAGTTCTATTTCAGTTCTGGTTCAGTTCTAGTTCAGTTCTAGTTCAGTTCTAGTTCAGTTCTAGTTCAGTTCTAGTTCAGTTCTAGTTCAGTTCTAGTTCAGCTCTGGTTCAGTTCTAGTTCAGTTCTAGTGCAGTTGTATTGCAGATCTTGTTCAGTTCGAATTCAGTTCTAGTTTAGTTCTATTTCAGTTCTAAAAAAAGTTCTAGTTCAGTTCTAGTTCAGTTCAGTTTCAGTTCTTGTTCAGTTTCCAGTTGAGATTCCAATTCAGATTTCATTTCAGATTCTAGTTCAGCTCTTTTCTAGCTCAGTTCTAGTTCTAGTTAAATTAAAGTTCAGTTTCTAATTCAGTTCTTCATTCCCTTCTGGATTCAGTTCTTCATTCAGCTCTTATTAATTCAGTTATAAATTCGGTTCTTAATTCAGTTTTAGTTCAGTGCTAATTTAAGTTCTAGTTCATATTCTTGTTGAACACTAATTTTTCTAGTCCAGATTCTAGTTCAGATTATACTTCAGAATCTTTCTCAGATTCTAGTTTAGATTTCTGTTCATGTTCTAATTCAGATTCTTGTTCCATTTCGGATTTTGGTTTGGACTGAAGTTTTGATTCAAATTCTAGTTTAAATTCTAGTTCTAGTTTCTAGTTCTGTTGTTCAGCTTCGGTAAAAGCTTGTGCCTTTTTTAAATCGCTTACAATTTCTTCTCTAAATATATTTTTATCAACTGACCAGATTTTTCTTCTCGCTTCCTTATTTTCTTACAAATTTATTTTTCTTTTTTACCTTATTTATAGCTGAGCGCCATAAAATGTCATCTGTCTGACAAGTAAACCCGTGTTTGAATTTTAAACTTGAATGGTCACCAACAGTAGTTTTCTTCAGAGGAAAAGCAGCACCAACAGCAGGACTCACTGTTCTCTGCACACAAACAAAAGCAATATTATCATTCTCATCATCATTTACGACCATTGTGTACCTGGAAGGATAACAAAACAAAGAGGCAGATAGGAAGAAAACTGACGCACATAGATTTTATATTTAATGAGTGTGTATTTGTGTTCCTTCGGCTTCTTTATTGTTAAATGTTATCCAGCTATGAATGGTCTTGTAATACATGAGACCAAAAACAAAAACAAGAAACAGAAATCGTACTCTTTCTTTGAACGTGCCTTTTCCTTACAGTTCATCAAGTTTTTATTCTTCTTTATTGCGGAGTTGTTTTGTTCTTCTTCTTCTTCTGTTCTTGGCAACATTTTGCGTTACATTTAATAAACACTTTAACGTGTATCAGAGCACAGTGGGACGGTATTAAACTATAGTTCCACCTATAGCGTAAACTATAGTTGTAACTATAGTGTAAACTGTAATCTGGACTATAGTGTAAATTATAGTACCGACTATAGTGTATGCTCTTACCCTGAGTGTAGTGTGAATGTTAACTTTAGTCCTCACTATAGTATTAACTACAGCCACGACTATAGTATTAACTACAGCCACGACTATAGTGTAAACTACAGCCTCGACTGTATTGTAAACTATAGCAACGACTATAGTGTAAACTATAGTCACGACTATAATGTAAACTATAGCAACGACTGTATTGTAAACTATAGCAACGACTATAGTGTAAACTATAGCCACGACTATAGTGTAAACTATAGCCACGACTATAGTGTAAACTATAGCCACGACTATAGTGTAAACTATAGCCACGACTATAGTGTAAACTATAGCCACGACTATAGTGTAAACTATAGCCACGACTAAAGTGTAAACTATAGCCACGACTATAGTGTTAACTATAGCCACGACTATAGTGTAAACTATAGCCACGACTATAGTGTAAACTATAGCAACGACTATAGTGTTCTCATTGTAGTCTATTCTATATTATAAATTTTTTTCCCACATTTTGTGGATTCCATCCCATTGTACATACCTCTTGGCATCGTCTTTTAGGCGACTTGACTTTATGGGCTTGATCGTCCTCATCATTATTATTTGTTTTTGTTTGTGTAGGAGTTAAAACTGTCAAAAGAGTGTATAAAACGAAAGTTGGTCGGTAATTCTGTCAGTCGGTAGCTTAAGGTGTAAAGAGGAGAAATAGAAGAAAAAGTGGAAGGAAGAAGAAAAAAATTGCAATCAACTCTCATTTAACAGCATCATTTGTCACTTCAGTTTATGGCAAAAGTATCCTGTCGAGTAGCTGTTGTTGTAACACTTATTGTTGCATTTTTTATGGGCCGCCATAAGTTGTTGACTGTTGAATGTTTATTGTTGTTTGTTAAGTTGGCAATGAATGGAATGGATTGGAATGTCTGTAAGTCTGTGTGTGTGTATGTGTGTGAATATTTTTGAAAAATTTACAAATAAAGTAAAATTTAATTTCATTTTGTTGTTTTTTTTTCGCATCCATTATTTTCAGTTTTTCTGTTATAAATCTCAGGAACATGCAATTTTTATTGAAATTAATGATATTTTTTTTATTTTGAAAGATTTTTTATAAAAACGATATAAGTTTATTAAAATGAAAGCTTTATGGTATTGAAAAGCTTTTTAAAACGCTTTAATTCAGAACTTTAATTTAAGGTCGATTAATTATCTAATCGTCCACAGTTTATTATAGTTTTCGGCCAAACTTTCATCAAAGAACTTTTTATATCAATTAAATTTTGTTGAAAAGCTTTTAATATGTTTTCAATTTTGCATATGAATATAAACTGGGAGAGACATTACTGCCTTCGGTAAATGACAGATGATATCATCAGTGTTACACCAGATGATATTTAAACCGTTATTAAGGAAAAGTCTCTTAGTTACGATCTTCTAACATCATCGATGATTAAGGACCTACGAAAACTGGCAATTATCGTGCTGTCAATGTTGTTTAATGCGATCTTGGAACAAGCGGACAAGATCTCGCAAATTATAATGATATCATAGGCAGAGAAAACCTTGAAGTCTTCCTTCTACAGACCTATTGATCTACACCCGTGTTTGTCGAAGTTATTCAAGAAATCGGATTTCACGAAAAGCACGGCACTATTAAGGAAGTAAATCGTGTAACTGGAGAGATAAAAAATCGTATGAACTAACTAATCGTATGTTACAGATGATTTTGAAAAAAAACGCGAATGTGCCACAGTGTTCTTGACCCTACCCTCTACTTCATTTACCTCTGTGACTTACCAACGTGTGAGAATCTAGTAATATCGACATTTGCGGACGATAAGGAAATAATTGGGACCAACGCAAGAAATCTGGTCAATTGGTTTCATATCCCAGATGTTTGGAAAGTGTCATCTCGTAACTGTCACCTTAAGAAGAGAAAACTGTTCCACTGTTACTCTAAATGGTATAAATATATCTCAAAGGGCATATCTTGGTATTCAATTGGACAGACAACCTATCTGGCATCTGGCGTTGAAGCCATCAAACGTCAAAAAATCATTAACCCTTCACTGGCTAATTAGTAGCGAAATTAAGCCTTGACAATAAAGTCATCATGTATAATACATTACTAAAGCCAATCGGAAGATATGTCATCAAACTTTGGGGAATGGTTAGTAGCATGAGTGTCGACAATATACAGAGGGCACAGTCTAGGACCGTGGCACATAAGACACGATAATATTCACAGAGATTTAGAGATACCATTTGTAAAAGCAGAGTTCCTTAAATTTAGGGGAAATACAAAACTATGGAACCATCCAAACCACCTTGAAAGAATTCTAGTCGTAAAGGATTCGGGCACATAGCGTCATTGTGTCAACATTTTATCCTGATAATAAGAGGACCGACCACCTACTTATTCTCTCTTTAGAGAGAATAATAGATAAATAAATACTTAAACGTTGAAAAAAAACTTTATTATAAGCTTTCATTTAATGTCTTATCAATAAAGCTTCTACCAAGAGCATTTAGCTTACTTTCTAATAAATAATAGAACAAATTTTGAAAGTCTTATAAAACTCTTGTTAAGCTTTTAATCTGTGTTTATTAAGATAGAAATCCAACTTTTTAAAGCGGTCTCTTGTTAAAAGCTTTTCTTTTCAAAATCTCAAAAGCATTTATTTTAAATCCTTAGAATCTAACTCAGCCTGTTAATTTAAAACTAATTTAAAACTATTTATTACGTTATTGAAAAGTAAATAGTCTGATCTATTTTAATTTTTGTTAGAAAGCTTTTAAAATTCCATTTTAAGCTTTAAAATTTATTTAAAGCATCCATTTTTATTTATAGTGCAAAACCATAAAAGTTTCACTTAGTTCAAATTATTACATATTTTTATTATGCTATAAAAGTTTCGTAAAAGCTTCATAAAAAGCTTTCATAATTCCTTCGTAAAAGACTTAATGAATTTTTAAATGAAAGAGTTTTTAAATTTTGTGTTCTAACTTTTAGCTTTAAGTCTCTCCAAGTGAACTTTTAATATGTTTTTAAATTAAAACTCACATTAAGTTTATTCTTCGAAATTTTTTGTAGAGATACAGGTCCTCTAATATACTTTTCATTGAAAGTAATTTTGATATTAGACAAAAGCTTTTTTCAAAAGTTTATTTAAGCTAAAATCTCAAGATATTTTTAATTGTTTAAAAAGCTCCCTTTAATATCATTTCTAGAATTTAATTTAAACTTTTAAATGCAAATCACAGCTTTTTCAAATGTTTCCTAAAATAAAAACAAGGGAATTTATTATATTATGCCTTATACACATTAAGCTTTAATTATATAAGCTTTAATTGTAAACATAAAAAATTTAAATAATTTTTAATTATCAGTAATTTCTTATTTACTCAATAAACTTTTTTGTTGGTTTCGAAACGTTTTATTAAATGAACTTCAAATTGAACGTAATTAAATTTTAATTAAAAGCTTTTTCGATAAATTTTATTTAAGCTGACATCGCAAGCAGTTTTCTTGTATGAAAAAAGCTATATTTTATATGTCTTCTAAACTGCACCTAAACTTTAATGAGAAAAATCTTTAAGCGATCAAAAGCTACGATTTTGAAATCAACCTTTAAATTTTGGTACAGTCGTTTTTGAGCTTTAATTTACAGTTTAATTTGTTTTTTAGTTTTATTTAATATTATGTTAAAGCTTTTGTATATTAGTTTTCTTTATTCGAAAGTAATTTGAAATTTAATTTAAAATCTTTTCATATAAATTTTATTTAAACTGAAATCGCCAGACTTTTTCATGTATTTCAAAAGCTCCTCGTTATTACAAATCTAGAATTCTACCTTAGCTTAGATTGAAAAGCTTTTTCAATGTTTTTTAAGCTCTAATATGGGATTTTTTAATTTAATCTAAGCCTTAATTATAAAACCTCTTTAAGCTTTCAGATTTATTTCAATTTAGATTCTTTAAGCTTAATTTAAGCTTAAATTGATTTGTTTCATTTAAAGTATTATTCATGTTTTTGTACATTCATTGTTAAGTTTTAATCTTAAAGCTTTTTGAAGCTTTAAAAAACATTTAAGCTTCTATTGCTTTAATGTAATTAAAGCTTCCTTAGATTTTTTAGATTAATATAATAAATCTTCATTTGAAAGCTTTGAATAAGTCAACAACAACCACTGTTCAGAATCACCTTCTAAATTGATTTCATCATCATCATATATTGAGGAAATTTGACACATATTATTTGTTTGTGCTTAAGGACGAAGCCAATTGAAATGAAATTATATACTTCAGGTAGCTCCCTTTAAGCCACTGCTTATCCCGGAATAGTGTTTTAAAGTCATATATATTTTAAATACCACGAGATTTTAACGAAATTCAACCAAAATTTGTCTTGTAATATTACAAATCGATGTAGCAAATTATGCGAGGGTGGGACAATTACATTTAATAAGTCTCCTTTTAAATAACACTTTCATCGATTTAACTACCCCAGAAAAATCCTTTCCAAACGAATTAATGTTAGTATCATAATAATGTACTTCTTACTTAATCATAAATCAGTAAAACAACCTATACGAGGGTCGTTCACAAATTTTTGTTAGCTCTCATTTACAGCCAACAATAAATTGACGGTTATTATATAGTCGGGCTTGACCGTTAAGATATTTTTCTAAAAGTCTAAAATCTTTAAACTTTCATATATGAAAAGGCTTTATAAAGGATTTTCTTTATTAAGTTCCGCAAAAGAAGAAAAATAAAGCTTTTTTATGCCGAAGAAATGATCTCATATAAGTAACAAATTAGAATTCATTAGAAATATTTTAAATTCTGAAAATTGAGTTTAAAATTCTGTATCTGTGTTCCTAATCATTATATTCATAATCAATTTAAAGCTTAATTAATTTTAAAATTTAGTGAATCATTTAGTTCAAAATAATTTTATTTAAATTTAAATCCTCCATCTAATCGAAATCTTGAAACCCATTAAAATATTTTTTCTTAATTTTGTCATTTTCTCATTTCAGGTAAGTCAAATTACAAAAAGATCACAATAATTTGGGTAAGATAAAGCAAAAATGATACGAATACGAATTATTAACATCTGTCAAGATTTAACATTAAAAAATTATAATAAAACTTTAAATTTTAAAAAGCGACCTTTTTAAAAAAATTCAGGTAAGAAAATATAAAATTTTATAATAATTAACTGCTAATGATCATTATTAATTATCATTAATTTGGTTTAAAAATGTAATGATTTTATGGAAAAATTTCATTTTTTGATGAAAAATTTTAATTTCTTAGAAAAAAATGTTTTTTAAGAAAAATTTATTTTTTTATAGAAAAAAATGAAATAAAATTTGAATTTATAGTGAAAAATTGAATTTTTGGTGAAAAATGTAATTTCTGGTGAAAAATGTAATTTTTGGTGAAAAATGTAATTTTTGATGAAAAATTGAATTTTTGGTGAAAAATTGAATTTTTGGTGAAAAATTGAATTTTTGGTGAAAAATTGAATTTTTGGTGAAAAATTGAATTTTTGGTGAAAAATTGAATTTTTGGTGAAAAATTTAATTTTTGGTGAAAAATTGAATTTTTGGTGAAAAATTGAATTTTTGGTGAAAAATTGAATTTTTGGTGAAAAATTGAATTTTTGGTGAAAAATTGAATTTTTGGTGAAAAATTGAATTTTTGGTGAAAAATTGAATTTTTGGTGAAAAATTGAATTTTTGGTGGAAAATTGAATTTTTGGTGGAAAATTGAATTTTTGATGAAAAATTGAATTTTTGGTGAAAAATTGAATTTTTGGTGAAAAATTTAATTTTTGGTGAAAAATTTAATTTTTGGTGAAAAATTGAATTTTTAGTGAAAAATTGAATTTTTGGTGAAAAATTGAATCTTTTAAAGAAAAATTAATTTTTTGTTTGAAAGAAAATGAAGTTTTTTGAAAAAATTAATTTTTTAAAGAAAAACTTAACTTTTAGTTCAAATTTGAGTTTTTGGTGAAAATAAAATTTCTAATAAAAAAATCTAATTTTTTTGTGAAAATTTGAATTTTTAGCGAAAGTTTGAATTTTGTGCTGAAAATTCCAATTTTAGTGAAAATTTTAATTTTTAAATGAAAATTCGATTCGAACATGATTTTTTAGTAAAAAAATAATTTTTTACTAAAATTATTTAAAATATAAATTTAGAAAATATTTTAAAATGTAAAAAATTGAATTTTTGGTGAAAAATTTAATCTTTTAAAGAAAAAAGAGTTCTTTTTTAAATTTTTTGAAAAAAAAAATTAGAGAAAAATTGATTTTTTAAAGAAAAATTCAACTTTTAAAATAAAATTTTTAGTAAATAAAATTGAATTTTTAGTAAAAATTTGAATTTTTAGCGAAATTTTGAATTTTGTAGTGAAAATTCGAATTTTAGGGAAAATTTGAATTTTTTGTTGAAAGTTTTATTTTTTTAATTAAAAAATTAAATTTTTTAGTAAAAAATTTAATTTTTTCTAAAATTATCTAAAAAATCATTTTAGAAAAATATATATAAAAATGTAAAAAATTTAAAAGCAAAAATAATTTAACACTTTAAAACTTAAGCAAAACAAAATTGAACCTTTTAAAGAAAAATTTTAATTGTGGGTGAAAAATTGAATTTTTAAAGAAAAGTTAAAGTTTTCAGAGAAAAATAGATTTTAAAATTTCATAGAGAAAAATTTATTTTTTTTTTCTTTTATTTTTTTATTATTATTTTTTTATTTATTTATTTATTATTATTTTTTTTTGAGAAATTTAATTAAAAAAAAAATAAAAAATAACTTTTAGTTAAAATCTGAATTTTTGGTGAAAATAAAATTTTTAGTAAAAATAATCGAATGTTTTAGTAAAAATTAAAATTTTTAGCGAAAGTTTGAATTTTGTAGTGAAAATTCGAATTTTAGTGAAAATTTGATTTGTTTAATAAAAAGATTATATTTTTTTAGTAAAAAATTTAATTTTTAACAAAAAATTATCTAAAAAATTTATTTAGAAAATTATTTTAAAATGTTAAAAATTTAAGAGCAAAAATCATTTAAAAAGAGTCGATTTATTTAATTTGTTATTGTGATAAAATTATGAAAATAATTTTAAGACAAAATCGAAAAATCGAAAATTTTAACTCTCAATTTGATCGATTTAAATTTCCTCCATTTGTACATTTCCTTTACCCTTCGATTCAATAACACTAAAAGGTATGCAAAATACCAAAAACGGTTATGAAAGAGAGAATTATTTTCCATTTAATTTAATTTTTAATAAAATTCTCTTTTGCTATTTTGCCCTCTCTTAAGTTATATTTTGAATGCTCTTCTGTTCATTATTTATCATTAAAACTGCTCATGATTTCTATAAACTTTTTTTATTCCCTTATTTTTCCCTTCTTTACATCAAAAGAAAAAGCTTCTTAATAACAAGTTAACGAAACGCGTACGCGAGAGACAAAATTTACTTAAGTTCTCTCAGTGTTTATCCAACTTTTCTACAGTTTTACTACAACAACATTAAAACGCATGCGCACGAAAGTTACAACAACATAACACAAAAACAAATTATTTTAATTTCCCCTTCATTTCTTGTTTTCTCTATTGACACAAAGTTTATGCTTTCAACTTATTTTCTGTTTCTCTCTCTCTCTCTCTTATTACTTCTCATTTCCTTTTCTTCTCAGGTTTTTATTTATGTCTGTTGATAAAAAAGTGCACATGCGCAATGTAACAAAAGTTGCAAAGTGAATGATTTAGTGTTGACAATTTGGTCAAAGAATTAAACGCGTTTTTATAAGGAAATATTTTAAATTAATTTCACTACAAGTGGTGGAAGTATATTAACGTTGTTATTCTGTGTTTAACGCTAAGAAGGAATCATCTAAGACTTCATAATGTATATATATTCTTGTGTCAAATCAAAATCTGAGTCGATTTAGCTATGTCCGTCCATCTGTATATTGTTGGCACGCTTTCATTCGCATTAATTGACAGAGCTAAATTAAATTAGGCCTGAGTATTTGATATGGTCCCGAAAAGTTTCGTATTTAAAACTTACAAAATCGTTTCAGTATGTTAAGAGATATAGGCCGATATCTGAGACAACCCCTAAATTAAAGCGAAGAACTTTCGTAAAATTATCAATTATAAATCGACAAATTAGAATATCAAGAAATATTTACCTCATTAGTATTCTAAAACTTAAATTAAAAAATCGATTCAGTAGAAAAGAAGTTAAAGCTAAAAATATAACTAATTTTATGAATAAAAGACATAAAGGTTTCTTTAGAAATACTTTCATATAATGTATGCGTTTGTGAGTGTTTATGCGAGTTTTTATGTGCGTAAGAGACATAATGAATTTATTTCTTAGGCTTTTGTTGTGGAGGGTATTGAAGATTCGGCATAGCCGAATATAGCATCCCCACTTTTGTTTGTTTTGGAATATCTAAATTGACTGTTAAACAATTCCATGACAAAACAATCGACAAAGCTCGCAATTTCTTAGCTTTTAAAATTACTTCACTATATTTTACGTTTTGTAGAAATTGGAAAATGTAATCTTTTTCCTTTTCAGACATAAAGCTTCTATAGATAAAATAATATAAAATATGCATATTCAAATTGTTCAAATCGATCAATTCTAGATATTTTTTGATTTAATATTTTAAGATTCAAAGTTAAGATGCTCAAGTTCAGTGTGTCTTAATCGATTTTTGGGAAATAATTTCGTAAGTTTTGAACCGTTAGGAGGGACATCATTTACCTTAGAATTGTACAGATAGATAAGGAAGGATAGGAAGCCTTCTTGAGTTTTCGGACATCTGCTACACAAGTATTTTTTATCTATGAAAATGTGAAAAAAATTAAATTGAAATTTTTATTTATTAATTTCATTGAAATTGCGCCGAACAATATGAAATCTCTACATAATGAATTTGTCCATGAATCCGAGTATTAAAATGATTTCCATTTCCCCATTTCGGTAAATAGGCCTCCAAATGGAAAATGAGCCTCAATTTATAATCACTTTTGAAAAATGTGAAAGAATCTAAAATCGTCTGTCTGTATTTCGTTAAAAAAGCCTCGAAATGCAAAAAGGGCCTTAATTTGAAATCACTTTTGAAATATGTGAAAGAATCTAAAATCGTTGGTATTTCGTTAAATAAGCCCTGAAATGCAAAAGAGGGTCAATTTGTAATCATTTTTGAAAAATGTGAAAAAAATCTAAAATTGTCTGTATTTCGTTAAATAAGCCTCCAAATGGAAAATGGGCCTCAATTTGTAATCGCTTTTGAAAAATGTGAAGAAAATCTAAAATTGTCTGTATTTCGTCAAAAAAGCCTCCAAATGCAAAAAGGGCCTCAATTTGTAATCAATTTTGAAAAAAGAATCTAAAATCGTCTGTCTGTATTTCGTTAAAAAAGCCTCGAAATGCAGAGAGAACCTCAATTTGTAATCACTTTTGAAAAAAGAATTTAAAATCGTCTGTCTGTATTTCGTTAAAAAAGCCTCGAAATGCAAAAAGAGCCTCAATTTGTAATCATTTTTTTCCATTTTCCATTGAAATGATCACCCTGTAATGTGCCATGACAAAAATTCTTTTTAAATGTTAAAAAAATGAAATCAGACAAGAAAAATATAATTCCGTAAGTCAAAAATAACATTTTTAGAAATGTTTTTGAATCATTCAGGATAAGAAATATCAAAAACTATTCTTTCAAAAACTTTGTTCCTTAATATCGTTTTAATTCATTTATAAATTCCAATATCTTTACAAGATTTTTTCGTGCTTGTATTTAAGAAAGACTTTATCAATTTTTCTAAGCATCTAGGAGTTAATTAATGTTCATTATTTATTTGATTTTATTTTTCATATTTAATCTTCAAATCCATTTAGAATTTTGAGTCAATATAACATAAATTCTCACCCGATGTTAATAAATTGTCAAGTAATATTTCTAGATTCGACTATGCCGAATCTTCAGTACCACCCTTCACCACAAATGCGTGAGAAGTAACTACGTTATGTTTCGTATGCACTCGAAACGTATATTTCTTATTTATAACACAACAAACTCTGAATGAGTCATAAATTTAGTTATATTTTTGGATATAATTTCTACTGAACCGATTTTCATAATGTTTTTAATGGTCATGAATAAATTTTTATAATTAAAATTTTTTAGAAAATTTCTTCCCTTGAACTTAGAGTTTACCTTAGATATCGGTCTATATCCTTTTTAATATACCGATCTGCAGGTTACAAAAAAGGAAACTTTTCAGGACTAAATAAATACACACACTTAATTTCATTGGGCTCTGTCAACTATTGTGGCCAACAACAGACAGATAGACAGATGCAGGGACATAGCTTAACTGACTCAGACTTGATTCAAGAATAAATATACATTATGGAGTCATAATGTATATTTATTTTACCACTAAAAATAAAAATACAGTTTTTATCTGTCAATCAGCAATATCGCATATTTCTATCGAAAAAAATTTTTAATCATTAAATAGAAACATTTTAATCCACCAAAAACTCTCACTTTCAAATTTTCCAACATGGAATAACGCTTTTCTTCTTAACGCCAATTGACAACACTTATTTCTTTTTTAAAAAAAGCTCCTTTTCCGTTTCTCCTTTACATTTTAGTTTAACGTGAGAATTTCAACGGTGCGCGTGTATCTTCCGGTTGTAGGGAAATAAAATAATTTTTTAATTTCTATTAAATTTAATTAAAATCAAATAAAAAGTTAATTAAATTAAGAACAATTAAAAGGAAATTGAAAAAAAAAATTAAGCGAAAATCTCATATTTCAGTGTTAAAATCTGCGTAAGAAAAAAGTGTTAAGTAGAAATGCGCCGACTGCTAACAAAAGCAGCGCGCAGTCGTTAAGAAAAAATGTGTATCTAATTTTCTTGTTGCTAAATTCTCTCTTCAACGTTTCGTTAAGTGGTCGTTCTCGAAAAGCTCCTGTTTTCGTTGTTGAGAGGGGTTGAAAGTGTCAAGTGTGTTGTTGTTGTTTCATAAAAAAAGTGTTAAAAAGGAATTGAAGAAAAAGTTAATATGAAAAGCATGAGCAAAAGTCTTATTGAAAGGAAAAGAAAATGAGCTTTTGCAAAGTTAATAAAGTAAAGAAAAAGTAAATAAATCAAATGAAGAGCAATAAGAGAGAACTTATTTTTAAAAGAGCATTTATTTAAAAGCAGAGCAAATTATATTAAATGAAATTAAGAGAGTAAATGTCTTTCAAAATAAAGATCAAATTATTGCCAATTTAATGAAAAATTAGTTCTCTCTCTCTCTTTCTATGGCCTCTTTTAAGTGTTTTGAGTGTGTTTTAGTGTTAAAGTGTTTGTGTGAGTTTTAAAGTGTTTTTCAGGTTAATTTAAGTTATTGAATGGAAAAGGCTATAAATGGAGGGAATTTGTTATTTACCAACATAAAAAGGTAAAATTTAAATTTTTTTCTTGATTGTTTTAAAAATGACATAATTAACAGAATGTTTTCTCCATAAGTGATCGATAACAATTGAAATTTGTTTTAGCGTATTTTTTTCCTCCATCTTATTTTTTTATCTTCATTAAAGTGAAAAAATTAGGTTTTGAACTTATAACTGACTTAAGTTCTTTTTTACATATAACGACTTTTATTAAGCAATTCAGACAGTTTATATTTCACTCAAAATTCAGTTTTTCTTTACAAAATGTAATCTGTCACTAAAAATTAATTTTTTTACCAAAACTTCAAATTTTCACTAAAAAAAATTTAATTTTTTACTAAAACTTCAAATATTCACTCAACTTTCAAATTTTCACTAAAATTTCACATTTTCACTGTGATTTTAAATTTTTACTAAAATTTAAAATTTGTTCACTGAAAATTTAAATTTTTCTAAAAATTTAAGTTTTTTTTTAAATTGAAGTTTTCACTAAAAAATTAATTTTCACTAAACTTTTAAATGTTCACTAGAAATTTGAAATTTTTACAAAAAATTAAATTTTCGCCAAAAATTTTACATCAAAAATTTTTACTTTTTTAAATTTTTAAATTAAAATTTATATTTTTTACAAAAAAAAAAATATTTTTGTTCACTAAAAAATGAAATTTTTAACTAAAAATTGAAGTTTTTACTAAAAATTTTACTTCTCATTAAAAAATTGGAATTTTCACTAGAAATTCAAATTTTTTTTAAAATTTTAATTTTTACTACAAATTTAAATTTTTACCAAAAAGTTTGATTTTTTTAACTAAAAATTGAAATTTTTACTAAAAATATGAAATTTTTATATAAAATTGAAATTTTCACTAAAAATTGAAAATTTTACCAAAAATTTCATTTTTCGCAAAAAATTTGAAATTTTCACTAAAAATTTGAATTTTTTACAAAAAAATTAATTTTTCACCAAAGATTTTAATTTTTCACTAAAAATAAACATTTCTCACTAAAAATTTTAATTCTTCACAAAAAATTTATTTTTTCACTGAAAATTGATGTTTTTACTAAAAATTTTAACTTTTCACTGAAAATTAAAATTTTCACTAGAAATTTAAATTTTTTTAAAAATTGAACTTTTTACTAAAAATTTAAATTTTTACAAAAAGTTTGATTTTTCACTAAAAATTGAAATTTTCACTAAAAATGTGAAATTTTTATTAAAAATTGAAATTTTCACTAAAAATTTAAATTTTCTCTAAAAGTTTAATTTTTTCACTAAAAATTTTGATTTTTCACCAAAAATTGAAATTTTTCACTAAAATTGACAATTTTCACTAAAAATTGACAATTTTCACCAAAAATTAAAATTTTTCACTAAAAATTCAAATTTTCACCAAAAATTTAAATTTTTCACTAAAAATTCAAGTTTTCACCAAAAATTAAAATTTTTCACTAAAAATTCAAGTTTTCACCAAAATTAAAATTTTTCACTAAAAATTCAAATTTTCACCAAAAATTGAAATTTTTCACTAAAAATTCAAATTTTCACAAAAAAATTGAAATTTTTCACTACAAATTCAAATTTTCACAAAAAAATTGAAATTTTGTCAAGAAGTTTTCAAATTTTTACTAAAATTACAAATTTTTACTTATATATAATTTTTCGCTAAAAATTTGAAATTTTCACTAAAAATTTACATTTTCTCTAAAAGTTTGATTTTTTTTAATAAAAATTGAAATTTTCACCAAAAATTTAAAATTTTTACTAATAATTTAAATTTTTCACTAACAATTTAAATTTTCACTAAAAATTTGAAATTTTTTTCAAGAAAATTTCAAATTTTTACTTAAATTTAATTTTTCACTAAAAATTTAATTTTTCACTAAAATTAATTTTTACTAAAATTTAATTTTTACTAAAATTTAATTTTTCACTAAAAATATGAATTTTTAGTGAAAAATTTTCACTAAAATTAAAATTTTCCAAAAATCGAAATTTCACTAAAAACTAATTATTTACTTAATTTTCACTCAACATTTAATTTTTGACCGAAAGTTGAATTTCTCAAACATTAATATTCTTTATCATGGACACCCTAACCAATAAAAATGAGAGTTTTTTAATAGATTTTTAAAATAAAAGAGATTGTGAAAATGAGTTAAATTCTTTTTCAAGCTGTTTTAAAACAAAAATATCGCTTCTAAAAAAATGTGGTGGTTGAGAGAGAAACCAAGACTTTGTCTTGTTCTTAATGCATTTAGCACTTTATTGGAAATTATAATTAACCTTTAAATTGAATCATTTGTATTTTTTTTTTCTTATTTTGCGGTTTTTTGATAATAAAAGTGAAAAAATATAAATATTTAATTTTATCAAGAAATGAATTATAAAAAAAAAAAATTCAAGTAACAATTTAAAAGCCAGACCAAACACTTCGTCATCTGTGAAAAGAAATTGTGATTGTGATTGTGATTCTTATATAAGAAATTATCTTAATGTTTTTGCAAAAAATCTCAAAATGTCTATTAATGCGACTTATAATGGACTGGCTGATAACTACAGTCCTGTTGGCGATGGCCCTAAATTTTTTCAAAATTTTTGGAAAGGCAAGAAAAGAGGTTTCTTTTGTGATGATGAATCTTTGAAATATCCCTATCAAGAGGATACTGTTAGTGGATCAATGTTAATGGCTTTAACGTTATATGTCCCTTGCTTCTTATAGCTATAGGAGAAACTGTCCTGTTTTCTCGTAAGACGTTTTACCACTGCTGAGGATCAAGGCTATATGAAGGCTCTTCTTAAACTACATCATAATATGGTAACATTTTTATCTGGCTTTGCTTACATGCCTGTTTTGTGCATCTGGCTAAACTAACAATTGGACGCTTAAGACCGCACTTTTTTGAAGTTTGTAAACCCTCTTCTTCTAAAGGATGGCAGTACATGTGATAATCCTTCAAATCATGGTACCTATATAGTGGATTACACCTGCCCAGGCCAGTACAGATGCTACCAGGATATGTTAACAAATATTCATATCTCATTTCCTAGTGGTCATGCCAGTTATATATTCTATGGCATGATATTTCTCATCCTCTATATACAACGTTTTGCCAAGACTCTAAGGAACAGGGTATTGATGTGGGTCTTGTACGTTTGGTTGTGCAAATGTTATGTGCTCTTTTGGCTTGGTTTGTAGCCGTGAGTCGTGTTAGCGATTATAAACACCATTGGTCAGATGTATTGGTTGGCATCCTGCTGGGCACTTCAGTGCCATTGTGGTTTCGTTATATGTGCGTCAACAGTTAAAGAGTGTGAACAGTTGTTGCCCCGGAGGGCGTTTAAATCATCAAAATATATCAGACACAACATCCACCACGACATTTACCACAGTTACGGCTACAAATAAAATTTTAGTTCCATGACAATAATGTCAATTTAATGTTCTTTCTTTAATATTGTGATGTGGAAGTTCTACGAGATGAGCATGATGAAGGGATGGAAAATAAGGGGGGGATGTTTTTAAATGATAACCAGCTAATTAGTATTAGTCACTATTTGATTTCATTTTCAGTTTATTGCCATGAATTATCGTTTAAATGGAAATGGATATAAATAATTTAAAATGGAAATAATTAATGTCGTTTTTATGATTTAAGAGTTTCAAAATAAATTTATTTTTAAAATTATTCAAAGAGAAATAAAAAGTTAAAAATAAGTTAAAATATGTTTTTTTATTTAATTATTAATATAGTTTTATATCCTACACCACCATCCATGTTAACTCATAATCACTTCCAGGGTCGGTGTAACCAAGTCCGTCCATCTGACTTTCTGTCCATGTAAAGATTGTTTCGCAAATTACAGGTTACAATTTTGAAGATATCTTAATGAAATTCACACGTATGAATAATTTAGCTCAAGATTTGTCGGTCTCCATTATGATCGGTCCACATTATTTCATATAGGGCCCCTACAAATGTCCATCCGGAATGAAGTTTTAAGCTAATAAAATTTCTAAACTTAAAGCGATTTTAAACAATTTTTGCGAAAATTAGTCTTATACTATTTTAAAATTTTGTGCCAAATTATACGAGGATCGCTTTGTTATTTCTTATAGGTCCCATAAAACAACTCACTCAAATATCTTTTTCAAAAACTTAAATCGCACGTATTCTTCAGTATTGTAATAGTTTTTGATCAACTAAAGATAAATAGAAACCAAAAGCCATTTGCCAAATTATGCGAGGGTCGGTTCAGAATTTTTTCTAACTCCCATATAACCACCCAGATAAAAATATTCCTTTCATAATAAACTATTGCACACATAAGCATTAATATGGAAAGCAAATGATACGAGGGTCGTTCAAAAATGTTTCGTAACAGTTATTTACAACCAACAATGTGGCATAGGGTATAACATAGTCAAGCTTAACCGACTATAACATTTTTTATTTATATGAATAAATAAAATCGGGGAATCCTTTTTATGCTGGATTTTAGGCCAAAATATATATATCCCTTATTGAAGTATATGGTATTGAAGAAAACTTCAGAAGGTGTAGATTAACAGTTTGTTAAAAAATATTACTGATCGAAGAGATTTCTTTAAAACTTTTATGAATTGTAAAAATGTATTTTGAAGAAAAACACTAAATTTTCCAAGCGGAACCTCTATTAAGGCTGGATTTTAAGCAAAAGTACAAGTCTTTGATTTAATTATTTGTTAACTCAGAAAACCCTAAGTATCGAAATTTACAGTTTGTCAAGAAAAATTTTGTAAAATATTTTTGGTTACCGATATTTTTTAAAAAACTTCAAATTTTGGAATTCTGCAATTTTTTAGCAAAACAAAGTTAAAGTTTGAAATTTGATCAAATAAGATCGATTCATTGTATTTAGTTGCAATTTCAGAACAATAAACATAAATTTATCCTTAAATGAGAACATTGAAAAAAATCCCAAATTTCCACACAAGAATGCCCAAAATCCCCATACCTAGAAAACGTGTCAGAAATTTGACTTTTTTCATTAAAATGATCGCCCTGTCGTTATAAAAGTCGTTTAGTGGAAAATAACTTTTTGGGACTTTTCACTATACATACAACTACATATATAAAAAATTATTAATAAAATTAGATTTCTTCACCACTTGAGAATTAAATAAGAAATTAAACAGTTATAAATTTTTTTTATACAAATTTACAAATGTGGAAGGCGTTATAGGACAGATTTTTCCCCCTAAACTCTAAATTGACTACATATACAATTTCGTTAAGATTTCTTTAGGAATCTGTTTAAATCACCTACAGTTCGGAAGATAAAATAATTTTATCAGAGAATAAACATTAACGCCTTTTTTCTGCCAAAACGCGAAATGTCTAAATTCGAAGAGTCTCATACTATTTCTCAGACCAGTAGAGAGCCTACAATCTTTTAAGTCAACTCGAAAATCCCTCGGCTACAATCGTGTGAAATCTTATAAGGATATCTTTAATGGTTCAAAAGTTACTAAAAATTTTTCCACACCACTGAACAGTGGGGCAGAATCGATTATTGGCAAAAAATCTATAGATTTTAATCGTTTTAAAATCCATTTCATGAAATTTAATATAATGATTGTAGAGGGGTGATGCAGTATAAAATTCGGAATTTGGGCCCCTTAGAGGCAACATGGATGAAGTTGTAATGGTGCAAAATGAGATAACTCGTTTATTATTTGTTCTTTTTCAATTAAAAAATAACCGTCTTATTGACCCAGATAAGGCTTTAAAAATTTGCTGTGTATGCTATGAAATTTGTATATAAGTGAGAGATTTCTTTTCATAGAAAGTCCTAATTTAAATTTTGTACTCAAAAACTAAGTCCAGGCCTCCTTGATTTTTACCCTATTTTTATCAATCTTTTGACTTTTATCTGAATTATCTAAAATTCCAAAGCCTGAAAATTAAAATAAAATGCAGTTTTGAATGATGTCATGTATTTTAAATCTTGTAAGTACGGCTTTTTGTAGACCTCCGATTTATGTGGACTCTATAGACCAAAAACGAAAATTATTTAAGGATTTTCACTCGCATTTTTTTAGAATTAAAAAAAATAAATTATCAAATCAATAATTGTTTTTGACACTTTAATTAAGAATCTCAAAATCCATATTTTCTGAAAATTTCGGAAAAATCAGGTTTATTAAAAATTCATAGAATGGAACTCAAAGTTTTAAATATTTTGTTTTTATTTTAATAATTTAGTTTTACCCCTTAGTCCGCTGTAACAGCTAAACCTTGGCCATTGTAGTTCTAAAGTCACCAAGTTTTCCCTTAGAAACCTCAAAGCTTTCTCTAGTAATTGATAGAACAATAACCTTATGCTGCACAATATAACAGATCGTCCTTCAACTTGTCTACTGGAGAGATATAAATTTGTGTGATAGGAAGTATTTTCGTACTCATAAATAGGTCACGCCTCAATAGCTCTGCTGCAATTCTCTCATAGACTTGACTCTGCTTAATTATCAATTTTATTCAAAATAAAAAATTCACATAAATATCTTGATCAGCACAATGACCCAATATTCAGAAATACAAAGAACCCTCCATCCAGACTGCGTCCACAGTTATCAACAAAAATATTTGTTTATTTAAATTTAGAAAAATATAACGTCAAAATATAAAATCACGTTTTCTTTATTTTATAAACATGATTTTGCAAAATGACTTAGAAACTAGATTTTCCGTTATTTTGAAATCTTATAAAAATATATTGAATAATCATCTTATCACTTTTAATTTGGATCTACTTTACGTTGGAATTATTGGCAAATAATTATATTTCTCTAGAAATTCATTTGTTATGATGAAATATAATAATTCAAATAAGTAAAATAATCACTTATTTTACAAATCTCATAGGTCTGGGATATAATTATTTGTTAAAGACGAACCCTTTCAGCCCTACAGGAAGTCTAAGACTTTGGGGAGAAATAAAACTGACTTAGAAATGAACGAGAACTAAAGAAGACATGAAATAGAATTTGAATTTAAATCTGAAACAGATTCAGAACTCGTATTGGAAACAGAATCTTAACTAAAATTTAAACAGGGACTGAACATAGAACTGTACTAGATCTAAACTGAACGCAACTTGAATCTGAGCTAGAACTGAACTAGAATCTGAACTATAATCCGAACAAGAACAGAAGTAGAATCTTAACTAGAATCGGAACAAGAACTGAACTACAACGGAACTGGAGCTGAACTAGAAATAAACTAGAACTGAACTAGAATTTTAACTAGAATCGGAATAAGAATTGAGGAAGAAATTAACCAGAACTGAACTAGAATCTGATCTGGTATCTAGTGATAAAATCGAACTGGAATCAGAACTTTTATCTGAACTAGAAATTATAGTCAGATATTAACCTGATTTTGAACTAAAATCTAAAGTCGAACTGAACTATATTCGAAATTTGTGTCCACTGCAATTGCAAGATTAATTCCACATTCAAAAAAAGCAAACCGCCATAAAAAATGCAACTTATTTGTAAACAAATACACCAACATTTTCCTGATAGCGCCAATATTTTAATAACTTATTCAGAAATCTTATCAACAACAAATTCAGTTTGATTCTAACTCAGAAAGTGAAAACATCAGATTCAATTTTTTAAAAATTTAAACAAATTAAAACACAAAAATGTTAAAATTAACTAAAATTCATCTCATAAAAATTCTAAGCGTTTACGCGTTTTTGGCGTTGGCAGCATTTTTCTGTTATAATACCACACTAGTATTTGGAGCACCCAGAAAACGTGCCTTCCGTTGTTTTGATGAAACCTTAAATAAACCATTTGTTCCGGATACAGTGCCGCATCAGCAGCTTTATCTATTGGGAATCTATTTCCCCATTGCTTTTATAGCAGTCTGTGAATTATGCTGCAGCTTAAAAGATTGCCAGACTTTAACTAACACTTCTTGGCTTCTAAAATATTTTCTGAAATGTGGCATTCTGTTGACATTATTTGGTATCGGTCTTGCGGTGGAACGTTCTTTAAAAATATTGGAAAAATAAAAATGTCTCGTTTAAGACCCAATTTTTTAAGTGTTTGTGATCCTATGAATACGGAGGGTTTGAAATGTGCAGATTTGGATGTGACAGCTATTATGATGGATTATCAGTGCACTACAAATTCGTATCCCTCTTGGGCCCTTAGAGCTGTCCATGTTTCCTTTCCCAGTAGTCACACAAGTTTAGTCGCCTACGCTATGATATTTTTAATAGGTTACCTTTCCTCAATATACCGCAAATTCCAACAATCGAAATCTCCCACAACAATCGTGATATTATTGGCACAAGTTTTCTGCCTTCTTGCAAGTGTTTTCGTGGGTGTAAGTCGTGTTCTGGATTTCAGACATCATTGGATTGATGTATTTGCTGGATTTCTGTTAGGTTCCAGTCTAGCAATTGCACTTTCCTGGTATATGAGACAACAACTGGAGAACATAGACAACTGGTTACATGAAATAATGGGTCTAACACCGATTGAGATCAATAAGAGTGCTGAAGCAAACGCTTCTGATGTTAATCGGGGGACAAGGTCTAGTGCTATAGAAATGAATGATGTGTGAGGGGTGATAGTTATTATTTATGTTAGAGTAAACGGAAAATAATATTAATTAATAAATAACACATTATAATTGTAATTAGAATAATAATTGAATTCGAATATAAAAAAATACAACTGATAAGAGTAAAATAATAAAAAGTCGTTGCCAAAGTAGAAATTAATATAAACTAGAACTACTAGAACTGAAATAGAACTAAAGTAGAACTTAAATAGAACTTAACTAGAACTGAACAAGAACTGAATTAGAACTGAATTAGAACCGAAGTAGAACTGAACTAGAACAAAATTAGAACTTAACTAGAACTTAACTAGAACTGAAAAAGAACTAAACAAGAACTAAAGTAGAACTGAACTGGAACTGAACTTGAGCTGATCTAGAACTGAAATAGAACTGAAATAGAACTGAACTAGAACTGAAGTAGAACTGAACAAGAACTGAACTAGAACTAAATTAGAACTGAACTGGAACTGAACTTGAGCTGATCTGGAACTGAACTAGAATTTAACTAGAACTGAAATAGAACTGAAGTAGAACTGAACTGGAAGTGAACCAGAAATGAACTGCAAATGAACAAGAACTGATCTAGAACTAAAGTAGAACTAAACTAGAAATGAACTAGAAGTGAACCAGAACAGAACTAGAACTGAAGTAGAAATGAACTAGAACTTAACTAGAACTGAACTAGAACTAAATTAGAACTGAATTAGAACCGAAGTAGAACTGAATTAGAACTGAAGTAGAACCGAAGTAGAACTGAATTAGAACTGAATTAGAACTGAACTAGACCTGAACAAGAAATGAACTATAACTAAATTAGAACTGAACTGGAACTGAACTTGAGCTGATCTAGAACTGAACTAGAATTTAACTAGAACTGAAATAGAACTAAAGTAGAACTGAACTAGGAATGAACTACAACTGAACTAGAAATGAACTAGAACTGATTATGAACTTAAATTTAATATAAACTAGGATCTGAACTAGAATTTTAACTATAATCTTAATTGGATTCTGAACTGGAATCTGAGCTGTAAACTGTACTAGATTCTTAACTAGAATCTGGAAGATATTTTTAATAGGAATATAGAAAATAATCGAACTAGAATTTGAGCCAGAATCCAAACTATATGCAAATAAGAATCTCAACTAGAACACAAAATATAATCTGAACTATTATTTGTGTAGATTCTGAACTACAATTTTGTGTAGAGTCAGGAATCTGAACTAGAATTTCCATAAAATTTGAACTATGAACTTAATATTCCCCCCCCCCCCAAACAATCCAGTTTCCTTTTTTCATTTAAAACATTTAAGTTCCTCTTTTTTATTTCAATTACACTCCAAATTGTCTCGAAAAAGAAAGTTCATAAGTTCATTAACCTTTTCCTATTTTCCTCTCCTCTAAACCTTCCCCAACATCAAGCGTTTCTATCATTTAAATTTTGTTTTATTACCTCGTCATTGTAAAGTACCGAAATCATGATTTGATTCGGTTACTTTGTTCATGATTTTATTACTTTTTTATGCGTACATGTGTATGTATGTATTGTTGTTGTAATTTTATATATTAAATTTTTGTTTTGTTTTTTTGACTTGTCTCTTGTTTTCATTAAGTGTAGTTAAAGCAATTAAATTTATAATTGTCATTAAGTAAATTACAATTTTATGTCTCTGCTTAAATGTGTAAAGAATGCATTATTATGTCGCACTTTGCACATGTGTAGGTGGTTTGGGTAGAACATACAATGGTACACACATACATACATACTTACAGTCATAGCAATAAAGCCTGGTAGGAACGTGTAAACAATATAAATGTTGATTAGTAAAGACGAGATGAAAAGATCATGAAAAAAATATAAATCTTTTGTTTAATTTGAATAAACGTTTTTTTCTGTTTTCGAACACTGTGCTCGAAAGTAATAAAATTTATTAGTAAAGTAATTTTCCCACACCTGTTCGCATGTGTAGAGAATCTTTTGTGATGTGACAAAATGTGTAGTAGACTTTTAGGAGGCTGTAAAAATTAATGAAAAACTAAGTTAATTTAATATTTTATATTTATTTTTAATTTCACTTTAGAGATTATGAATTAATGCTTAAAAAAATTTAATTGCCAATCGCAATTTTGGCTTTGCAACAGGTAAAAGGGAATGAAGTGTGAAGATGGATGTTTTGAAAGTTACATCACAAAATTAAGATAAATAAAAATTAATTAAAATTTAAATGAAAAATCATCAAAACAAAATTTTTATAAAAAAACGGAAATACTACGCCGATATAATTTTGTTGTTGGAGGTTGTGGTTCATTCAATTCTAGTTAGATTTTAGTTCAGATTTAAGTACATTGGAGTCCAGTTTTAGTTCAGTTCCAGCGCAAATTCTAGTTTAGATTATAGTACAAATTCTAGTTCTTATTACAGTTCTGATTCTAATTGAGTTATTGTTGAGTTCTAGATCAGTTCTAGTTTAGTTCTAGTTCAGTTCTAGTTCAGATTCTATTTCAAATTCTAGTTCAGATTATAGTTTAGATTCTAGTTCAGATTCTCTAAGTTTGCAGTTCTAGTTCAGTTCTATTTTAGTTCTAGTTCAGTTCTAGTTTAGCTTTAGTTCATTTTAGTCTAGTTTTTAGTTCAGTTCCAGTTCAGTTGTAGTTCAACTAGAAACTGAACAGTTCTAGTTCAGTTTCTAGTTCAGTTCTATTTCAGTTTAAGTTCAGTTTTAATTCAGTTTTAATTCATCTAGTGCAGCATCAGTGCACTTCTGGTTTCAGTTGTGGTTCAGTTTCTAGTTCAGTTCTATTTCAGTTCTATTTCAGTTTTAATTCAGTTCTAATTCATTCTAGTGCAGTTCTAGTTGCATCTAGTTCAGTTCTAGTTCAGTTTATTCAGTTCTAATTCAGTTCTAGTGCAATTCTAGTCAGTTCTATTTAAGTTCTAGTTCAGTTTTAATTCAGTTCTAATTCATTTCTAGTGCAGCTCTAGTGCAGTTTTTCAGTTCCAGTTCTATTTCAGTTTAATTCAGTTCGTTAATTCATTTCTAGTGCATTCTAGTTCAGTTTCTATATTTCAGTTCTAGTTCAGTTCTAGTTCAGTTCTAGTTCAGTTTTAAATTCAGTTCTAATTCATTTCTAGTGCAGCTCTAGTGCACTTCTAGCTTCAGTTTTAATTCAGTTTCTAGTGTAGCTCTAGTGCATTTCTAGTTTCAGTTGTGGTTCAGTTCTATTTAAATTTATATTCAGTTCTAGTTGATATTTAGTTCCATTACACTTCTAGTACAGTTCTAATTCAATTCTTGTTCAGTTTTTCTTTGGTGTATAATTTGATTTCACTCTGGCTTAAAAATGTGCTAAATGGCGAAAATATTGAACTAATTAAGAAACAATAGCTCTATTAACTGTATTTTGTGTGTTTAACCTTAAATATTTGCTAATGAGAAACAAATAATTAGAAAATAATAAAATTTAATTATTTTTATTTGAATTAAAAATTTTTCAAAATAGTTTTTTATATATCAGAAGCTCTTTTTAGGGAATTCCCTTTTTTAAATTAAATTTATTATTTGAATTAAATTTCCTTTATTTTTTCTATATTTGTTTCTGTACCTTTTGGGGGGGGTGATCTTATCAGTTAACAGCCCTACCCTTTTTTCTTTAGACTGTGTAGTGGCAAGATAATAATGTCGATAGTTATCAACTAAATTAAAATTTTTAGTAGACTTTTGTTATAATACAAATGACTCACCTTTGTTTAGAGGTCTATAAAAATTATTATTTCCAACAGATTTTATTTATTTAATTTATTTTTGTATTTTTATTAAAAAACATTATTTTTACAAAAAAATAAAAAAATATTATAATTTTCACATTTATTTGTCGTTTTACAATTACAGAATATTTTTGATAAAATTAATATTTTTTTTACAATTTTGGGAACTTAAAAATTATAAACAAATCTTACAAATTAATAATACTTTAAATTAGTGTAATTTTATTTATTTTTGGCAAATTTATTAACAAATAAATTAATTAAAATACTGATTAGTATAAAGATTATTTAGTGGAGAGAGGAAAGTGACAAATTGAAGGGAGGAAGAAGCTCAGGTCCATTTGATTATCATTCTTCATATTTCATTAATGAAAATTTGACAATTTGAAAAGGAGGTGCCAGTGATAAATGTCTTACTATTGGAGTGTTATATCCCCAGGTGGATCCGGAAATGGTTTTAATAATTATTTACAGACACCCGTATCTCCTCGTCTGTGGTTACAAAAATGTATGTTGTTGCAAAATTTGGAATGTTATTGAGAATTTTAAAGGGACAAAGATGAAAGATGGTGTCATTCAAATATGTTATCTTGGGAATCATAAAATGATTTAAATAATTTTGTAAAAAAGCCTATAGAAACGTTTACCGATCAAGATCCTTTTGAATGTTAATATCATTCCTTTTTGAGGTCACTTTATTCAGTTTAGAGAGAAAGAATAATGATCTAACAGAACCTTTGGCTGTAACCTTATCATCTTTTAAATACCTCGGATTATTATACACAGAAAAGTCATTATAGCATCTGATATCTTTGATCCTTTTAAAAGTCATTCTAGAAATCTCTTAGCAAAATCTATACTTTTGACGGTTGTGATCGCTTCAACAGAGCGATAATAAGAAGCGCTCTTGAAACCTCATTGAACTGAGTGGCAAATATTGTGATATTACGATCAACAGCAATTCGTAAGAGAATTTATCAGAAGAGCTTTTGATAAACCACAAGAACGACAACAGTTTAAAGTCGAATTTATCGATAACAAAAAAATTAGGGAGAAGAGAAGCAAGTGAATCGAACAAAAAAGACATTTTCATAATGAACGAAATAATCACTCAATTTCTAAAGTTACCAAATTGCAAGTGTTTCCTGGACTTTGCATGATCTGTTCAGAATTTTCATTATCTTCAATAATCGTATAATTTCCATTCGATTTATGATTTTCAAAGTACAGATTAGCGAATTATCGTGATGGAAGTAAACATTTTAAAAGTTGCCAAATTCCATGTGTTCCTGGACACTTAGATTCTCATGATCTATTCAGAATTGTATATTCTTATTACTTATACGGTGGATTTCAAGATTAGTGATTAGAATTAGAGAGACGAATTGTAATTGTTTCGATCGAAATGATCGAAAGAAATCGAAATGATTTCCTCTAAAAAAGTATTGATATTTGTGATTTTTAATTAATACTTCACTGACCGATGTCCTAAAAACATTATTGCAGGGTGATCCAGAAAATCGCTCTCTTAAGATCATTATTTCACAAGTGATTTAAAAAACACCGAATTCAGTTCATCAATGCCAAAGATGTAAAGTTGTTTGGGGCAGATCACATGGCAGACTCTAATTCCCACAAATCATTTGAGTTTCCAAAACAATAATTGGAGTTTCGAAAAACAATCTCTATGATCTCTCAGTTAGACATAAATTTAGAGGGAACTTAAAAATGTAATAGTTAACTCGGGTGAGGTACAAAGTTGAATAGATTCCATGATTCCAAAAGGTCCCTCAGAGACTAAAATATTTCCCAACAAGTCTTTGTTCATTATAACGATCTTATGTCAATAATTTCTTCAATCTCTATTAAAGGCAGTTTTACTTTTATAATTAACAAATTCCTTCCAAATCTTAAGCGAACGCCTTCCGCTCTTTCCTCCTTCTAACCTTTTCTCTAAAATTTTTATTTAATTTTGTTGCTTTTCAAATAATAATTATTTACAATTTTTATCTTTCACTTCGAAAATCCTTAACAAATAATTTACTCCTAAACTTAATATCTAAAACGTTACACCTTCGTACAATAGGTCTCATTGGTAAAAGCATTAACCGGTTGTTGATTTATCGTATAGGGCGGTGGTGTGGCGGCCAGCACCTCATTCAAAGTAGCAGATGTATCTTGTCTGGCTAAACCTTTCAAACTCAAAGCGCCAAAATCTTTATAAGATTTTTTAAAGAATTTACTTATATAATTCGCTGTGATCAAGGCTCCCAGAACACCAATCAAAGATCCCGCCAAAACATCCGACCAGTGATGCCAATTATCCATGACACGGGTGAGAGCAGTAAACCAAGCCAACATTATTAAGGAGAATTGTATAAAATGTCTTGTTAAATCTGAACGACGCCAATGCATGCGCTTTTGCAGATACAGGGAAATATAGACCAAAGCATAGAACGCCAAACTGGAATGACCACTGGGAAAGGAGAGACGAGATTGGCGAACATCTTGTATGGTATAACCAGTACCGAGGCAAAAATAATTCTCCACATAACGGTGCTGATTTACCAAATCATGGCAGGTGGTACCATCCGATAGTTGAGGTTGACATACAGCTATGAAATGTGGTCTCAAACGGCCTATGGTATATTTACCCACTTCGGTGGCATCAAATGTTAGTAAGAGACCAAATCCAAAGTAAACAAACTGTTTAAAACAATTTATTAACCATGTGGCAATATTGAAGCCAAATATTTCCCGAGTATTACGTAATTGTCCTTTATTACGCTGACGAGCATATTCTCCTATTACCAGGATTATAACGGGAGGCAGGGCCACAATTACACCCAACATAACGGGTGTTATGGTATTATCTTTAAACGGATAACGTATGGTTTCATCATCACAAAAGAAACCACGTCGAAATGGTTCGATGGCAAATTCACATACAATAATGGGTATAAGTAGGACCACAATGATCAGGAGATCGAGTAGGATACGTTGTAGAAGACGGCGATTTTCCAGGGCTTGTGAGGGATCACAATTAATGTTGGCGGAGGTTTGCATTTTGGCGGAATGTTTTTAATTTTTCTTTGGAGGGAGTTTAAACTTAAACTGTTATATTTTTTTTAGGTGACGATTATAGGCGAGATTTTCGAACAATAGTAAACTGTTATAAATCCGATTAAATTCAGTTTGCGGTTTTAATTATATAGGGAATTTTTATATTTATTGTTTTGGTCTTGGAAATAATTTTGCGGTTTTATTTAAAAATTTAGCACTATTTTTTTCTTAAGAATCCAACTGTTATAAATATTTTAAATGTTGATTTAGAATAACTTTTTCGAATTCGTTGAAACTGTTATAATATTAAATAATTTCCTAATAACAATTTCTTACTAATGACCAATTCTTTCTGATAATTATTTAGAATTGTTATACTTTAATTGAACTGTTATAGTTTTATATATGTCTTTTTTACTTTTATATTGTTTTGAAACTGTTATAATATTATTTGTTTTTAATTTAAAGTTAATTTTATTTAATGATTTAAGATTTTCTGGGTTATTACGTCTTAGATTGACTTCATTACACTTTTTTATACTGTTATACACTTTTTAAACTGTTGTTAACTTAAAATTATTTGCTATTATATTTTAAAAGCTTTAAATTGTTTTTAAACTGTTATAATATTTTCCTTTCAAATATTTTTTCACTTTTATAATTGTTTAACTGTTATAAATTGTTTTAACGGTTGTATATTTATGCTTATATCATTTAAAATAACTTTCTTCAATGATCTTCGAATTTTTTGGACTGTTATAAATTTGCTGAAGCTGTTATAATCTTTTTAAAATTTTATCATTTAATTTGTTTTTCCTAAAGGAAAATTTTTTTAAGATTTTAAAATGTTTTCAAGTAACTTCTACAAATAAAAAACTGTTATACAAATTTTTTTAACTGTTGTAATGCAAATAAAAATATATATTATTTTAGAGTTTTTGTGTTATTTTTAAGTAAATTAAATATTTTAGTTGTTATAATTTGACTGTTATAATTTTTTAATACAGTTATAATTTCATTGATTTTTCATAAAAAAATTAGCAATTCGGAAGTGTTTCTGTGTAACAGTTTTTTTTTAACTGTTATAAATATTTTTTGAAAGTATTTTCTAAACCGTTATAATTTCATTTATTTTTTAATTAAAATTGTTTTTTTTATTTCAAGATTTTGTTTCTTTTTTCAGTAGTTGTTATATTTTTAAGCTGTTATAACTTTTTAAAAACTGTTATACAGTTTCATAAACTTTTATAAATTAAGTTTTTCTTTAATTTTTAATAAATTTAAGAATTTTTGTAAAATTTTTGTGTAGCTGTTATAAATTTTAACTGTTATAATTTTTTGAAACTGTCATAATTTTTGAAAAACTGTTATAATTAAATTTGTTTAAATTTAAAACGATTTAATAAATGTTTTTACACATTTTGCACATTTAATTTTTTCGCTAAAATTTTTGTTTGTCGAAAAGTGTAAAAATTTTGAAACTAAACGTTTTTTTTAGCAATTTTTTTTTAATAAATTTAACAAATAATTTTATTATAATTTCGTACTTTTCCAAATCTTGTTATCAATACTTTTTTCAAATATTTCGTTTAATTTTTCACTTTATTTATCCACTGCTTCACTACTCAATTACTCGATCACTTTTGTTATATCACAAAACACCTTCACCGATTTTTATTTTTGTTAAATATTCTCTCTCTTTTTTGTTAATAATATTAAAAAAATTCTTAAATTTTTTTTATAGACAATTTATTTTGCCACTCATGGAAGAGTCATCGATGCGCATCGTCGTAATCGTTGTTGTAGCAGGGTCGTTAGTTGTCGTTAGACTGAAGTTCTCTTCATTAAAATCATGTAGTTTATTTTTTCATTATTATTATTTTTATATATTTTTAAAAATACCAGAATATTACGTATAATCGTTGGTGTTGTTGTTCTTCTTCTTTTTGTTGTTGTTGTTGTTTATAATTTTTATAACCAGTGAGTCCCAATAGCGGTTAAGTTTATATGACTTCTGTTTTAATTTATGGATGACTGTTAAATTTTTGGGAGCATTTTCTGCTGGTATTTGAATACAATGAACATCATTATCATCAATTTAATCATCATGATCACCATCATCACTACGATGATGATAATGATAATTATTAATTTGCTTGTTTTCCTTTTTTTGCTATAATTTTTTTAGATTCCAAAAACTGATATAAATTATGGTGGATTAAATATCGTTAAACAGCAAAAATTAACAACGCAAATTAATAAAAAGGGGTCGGTAGGGTTAAGTAAAGCTGTAAAGAAAGGGGAAGGAAAAATTAGTAAATTAAAATAAAAAACTGATAAGCGGAAATATAATAACAAAGTTAATAAAAAAGAACATAATTAGGCCCACTGTGAGTCATGCTAAATTGTATATAACAATAAAAATAATTAAACTTATTCATCAGCTATCAGTATTCAAAAGAATGTTTTCATATTTCATCCATTTAAGGGATAAATTTAATTGTTTACATCATGTCAAAAATGTAAAGAATTAAAAAGAAAAAAATTACTAAAAAAAATATTGAAATATAAAAAAACTCAAATAAAAATTCATCATTTTAATTAGTTACATCGTGTCGACAACGTAAAAATTTATCCTACACAAAAAATAAAGTTAAATTTCATCCATTTAAGGATACAATTGAATTGTTTACATCATGTTAAATATTAAAAAAATGAAAAAAATAAAAATTGTAAAAAAAAACATCAAAAAATACAAACATTTAATAAGAATTCAAAACTTTAATTGTTTACATCACGTCAACAATATAACAATTATTTGTACGCAAAAAAAATATAAATTCTTTACTTCGTGTCAATAACGATCAAATTATTAAAAATCATTACATTTACTTTCATTACACCAAAATTTAAAATACATACAATTTTGTACAAAAGTCATTTGTTTACATAATGTCAAAAATATAGAATTCTAAACAAATATATAATTTTAAAATCATAAACGAACAACAATGAAAATCTCTATTGAATTTAATTATTTACATCATGTCAAGAATGTAAATAATTGAATAAGCTTCGAACAACAATAGTACTTCATTAGAAATTCATTATACATATTTATTTATTACAAATTCAATTATTTACATTGTGTCAAATATGTAAAATATAGAATAATTTAAAAATCTCTTCATAAAAAATGAACAAAAATCTTCTTCTTCATCATGTCAAAAATTTTCAAAATAGAAAAACAAAATATTAAGAACGTAAAATATTCGAGTTTAAATTTTAGTTCAGTTCCATCTTTTGCGTCAGTCTAATGAATTGTTTCAAATAAATTCTTTTTTTTTTTTAATTCAGAATTATTTAACTTCAAGATCACCCAGATTAGATAATTGAGAGACAACTTGCGACAATAATGACAATGTTTACTTTAATTCAGTCAACTTAATTTTATAGCACAATCATTTGATAACATTAAGAGCAATAAAAAAAATTCGTAACATTTGGGCAACAACAATAACAACAACGAAAAGTGCAATTTTTTACTTAAAAAGTAAAAAAGACTTAAATTAAGTACAAACTAATAAAAAAGATTTCGTATACAAAGAAGTGACAATAAAAAGAGCTTGAAGAATAGTTTTTGCTTAAAAAAATGACAACAACAATGAGGTTTATTTACGCAAAATAAATAAAAGTAAATAAACTAAAAAGAAAATAATAAAAACAGGGGAATAAATAAGGAACAATATAAAGTAAACAAAAGAAACAAGTGTCAATAATGTAAACAATATATTGGAATAATGTAAAGAAAACACAACAGAGAATTTAGAACCGAGCGATATGTAATAAGAGAGAGAGAGAGGTAGAGAGTATAATTAAAAATAGAGTATGGAAAAACTCGGTTCAGAATCTCTATTTTCAAATGAGCTTTATTTTTACTCTTCTTTGAAGAGATTAAAAAAATATATAACAATTTTTATTTGAATAAAATTTTAATCTTTATTTTTTCGAAATCGCAAAAAATATATTCTTCTTTTAGCGAAGAGTAAAAAAAAGATTCTTATTTTTTACTCCTGAAAAGTGCGAAATTTTGAAAAGAAAACAAGAAAAAGTAAAAAAAGGTAATTTAACAAGAACAAAAAAATTGCATGCCGCTGTTTTATATTAAAAAATGCAATAACAAAAATACCTAAATATTCATACAACAAAATTAAAAAGATCTTAATATGTGAATACATTTTTATATTCATAAAAAGGTTGTAAACATACAAGCATCCATTTTCAGCTTAAACACATTTTTCTCTACAACACACGACTTTCTAACAATTTATTCGAATTATTCATTATAATTCTTTTCAGGATTTTGCACTTTTTTGACTTTAATCTTGTTCAAAGAGCGATAAAAAATAAAAAAATTGAATTAAAAGATCCGATATATTGAAAAATAAAAAAAGAGTCAAAAGCCGTATCTTGATTTAAAAGAAATTGAAAGATCAATATTTATTAAACGATCGATTGAGTGGCAGAATAAATCAATAAAAATATTTATTAATTTATGACTCTCATTTACTGTTTACCCCCTTCTCTTTCTCCACTTTACACTGATCGTGTTAATTTTAACTATAAATGTTAACAGAGTTATGGAGTTTAAGCGCATTACGAGTAATTAAACTTGTTGTGGGTAATTTTTCTTTTCTTTTTATATGAAAGAAAAGACATACTGACCCATATTAAAGGGAGAAGCATGTGAACGTGCTCAAGGCCGTTTATAAAAAGCGATAAACTGGAAGTTGTTTATAACAAGTTTAAACATTTTTTGTAGTTTTTAATTATTTTGGACTTATTTTGGACTAAGAGAAAATTTACTATTAAATAAAGATCTAAAGGCCGAGAATAAATTTTGATTTAAAAAAGATTTAGATCAGGATTCCTACTCTGATTTTAAACATTGTTTTTAATATTATAAAAGTCCATCGCAAGGTCGGGACCTTGATTTCTTTTAAATTTTTGTTTTAAAGACCAATACCATCTGAGACATAATTTAATATAAATATTACGGTCAGACCAAATTCCGATAAGCTCTTGATTTTAAGATATATTTAAGAAAACTACAGTTCTAGTTAACTTCAAGCTCAGTTTTAAAACTCCTCCAAAATAGGAGTTAATATTTTCTACTTTTGTTTCAGATTTTTATTAACATTTTACTTTAGATTCATAATTTAGCCCTTAACTCAAATTCTCATTCAAATTCTAGATCAGATTTTAACTCAGATCCTAATTTTGATTATAATTCAATTTCCAGTTTAGATTTTAGTTCACTTCCTAGTTAAATTTCTAGTTAAGAATTAATTTAAGTTACTAATTCAGATTTTAGTTTAAATTTTAGTTACGTTATTAGTTTAGGTCTAGTTCAGATTATAATTCAGACACTAAATCAGATTCTAAATCACAGCTCTGATTCCCGTTCAGTTTCTAGTTAAGATTCCTGTTTAGTTTTTGTTCAGTTCTAGCTCATATTCTGGTTCAGTTTTTACTTCAGATTCACTGAAATTTCTGTTTCAGATATTAATTCTATTTGAGATTTGCACACAGATTCTAAGTCGCATTCTAACTCTGATTCTGATTCAGTTAATAGTTGTGTTTCTGGCTCTAATTCTAATTTAGTTTTTAGTTCTAATTCTATCTCAGATTTTAACTTTAATTCGAATTCAGTTTTTAGTACAAATTACAGTTCGATTTCAGTTCATATATCTGTTCAATTTATTTTTTTGATTCTAGTTCGCTTTCTCTTTTTCTATATCAGATTCTAGTTCACATTATTGTTCAGATTATGGTTCAGATTCTAGCTCAGGTTCATGTTCTGGTTGATTGTAAAGATTGTTGTTCTGATTTCAATTCAGAATATAGTCTAGATTCTAGATTCAGATTTATTTTCTGGTTCGAAACATAGAGCATATTATAGTTCATGTTTAGCTCAGATTCGAGTTAAGATTTTTGTTCAGATTCATTTTTAAATTCTAGTTCAGATTCTGGTTTCCAGTTCAGATTCCATTACAGATTTTGTTTAGATTTTATTTCAGATTAAGATCCAAATTTGTACTTAGATTTAGATTCAGTTTCTGGTACAGAATTTGTCAAGCATTCTAATACAGAATCTTGTTCAAATTTTAGCTCAGATTCTAGTTAGTGATAGAGTTCGAATCAGTTCCCAGTTCAAATTCAGTTATTTTTCTAGTTCAGATTTAAGTTAAGATTCTCAATTAAATTCACAAATAGTTTAAATTGTTAAGGTTCTGATTTTTAAAGTTTATATTTTGGTTCTGATTCTAGTTCAGTTATGTTATGTTTGTAATTCAGATTCTAGTTGAAATTCTTGTTCATTTCTGGTGCAGTTCTAGTTCAATTTTATAATTTAGTTCTAGATTAGTTCTAGTTCAGTTCTAGTTCATTTCCAGTTCAGTTATAGTTAAGTTTAGTTCGGTTCTATTTCAGTTCTAGTTCATTTTTAGTTCGGTTCTAGTTCATTTCAAGTTAAGTTCTAGTTCAGTTCAGTTCAGTTCAAATCTAATTTAGTTCTAGTTCTGTTGTAGTTCATTTCTAGTTCAATTCAATTCTAGTTTAGTTCTAGTTTTGTTCTAATTCTGTTCTAGTTCTGTTCTAATTCTGTTCTAGTTCTGTTCTAATTCACTTTTAATTTGGTTTTAGATCGGTTCTAGTTCGGTTCTAGTTCAATTCTATTCTAGTTTAGTTCTAGTTCTGTTCTAATTCTGTTCTAGTTCTGTTCCAGTTCTGTTTTAATTCAGCTCTAGTTCAGTTCTAGTTCTGTTCTAATTCAGCTCTAGTTCTGTTCTAGTTGAGTTTATTCATTATTTTAATTTTGTTAATATTTTTATATAATTAATATTTCCCATCCCTGTTCTTTTCTTTATTAATTTCTTTAACGAAGATTTTTGTTTTGTCTTCTTTATTTAAACAAATATAACTGTTATTTATTTTTATGCTTAAAAAATCAATGTTGTTTATTTTCTTCTTTTATTTACTTTGATAACTCACCAAAATAGCAACAACAACAATATAACAACAGACACCTTACGATTTGCTTGAACATGTTTTACTAGTGTGATTGTTTTTGTTTATCTTTTTTGTTTTTGCTCTACATTATTTTGCAATGCACTCTAATTACTCTCATCGTAATGAAACTCTCACTATGTCTCTCTCTCTCTCTCTTCACCTTTTTAAAATGAACGGGTCATGTCATGCATCAAAAGAAGAACAAGAAAATCATTAATGCATTAACATAATTGAAGGTTCAATTGAATTAATGTTGACTTAGAAGTTTGAGCAACAAATTAAGTTTAAATCAAATTATTAAAAATTAATAAAATTATAAATAAATAAAATGTTTAAATAAACAGTGTTTAGTATAAGTGCGCGTGCGTGTTCGTGTTACAGGAGTGAGTTAGTTAGTTAGTGAGTGAAGTGTGTGCAAAATTATAAATATTTTATATTTTATGAAGAAATAAAAAGTGTTAAATATTTTAAATGTTTATTTAATATGTCTCGTCGTCATTGTTGTCGCCGTTGTTTTGTTGTTATTGTTATTATTATTCCTAAAAAGGTGTGTGTTGTTGTTGTTGTTGCTGCTTCTAAAGATAACAAAAGGTGATTCATCATGGAATGTAGAAATTGTTGTTATGCGGCTTGTAAATAATTAAGGTAAATATTGCGTAAAAAATATAATTTTTTTTATGGCAAACATTGTCTACTATTTATGGCGCTTAAATTCTAGATTTGTAAAAACAAGAGATTTCCTCTTTTTTTTTTTTCGTTTTTGTCTTTCTTATTGATGTCATGATTATTCATATTTTAATATTGTGTTTTTATACCCTCTACCACTACAAATGGTAAATATGGTATATTAACTTTGTCATTCCGTATGTAACACTAAGAAGTTATTATGCCAGACCCCATAATGTATATATGTTTCTACATCAAATCAAAATCTGAATCGATTTAGATATGTCTGTCTGTTTGTTCGTCTGTCTGTTGTTAGCTCAATGAAATTTGACCTGTGAAGTTTCCTAATTAAAACCAGCAAAATTAATTCAGTATATTAAAAGTTATAGACCGATATCTGAGGAATCCTGTAAGTAAGGCAAATGTCTTTCACAAAATTTTCAAATTTAAATCGACATGTTAGAATAAAATTTTTCTACACCTTTCAAAAAATTATCAAAATCGGTTCAGTTAAAAAATCTTATAGTCAAAAATATAACTTATTTTATAATTCATTAAGTGATCCTGTGTTGTATTTAAGAAAAACGATTATATATACGTTAGGGGAGTATGTATGAAGGTGTATGTACGAAACATAACATTCATATTAACTTCACACGCATTTGTGTGCAGCGTTCGGTATTGCCGAATATAGTATTTTTACTTGTTTTGTTTTTGTATTTTATTGATGTCATGATTATTCATGTTTTAATGTTGTGTGTTTATACTCTTTACCAGCTTTGGTGTTGCAGATGTATGTAACGGGGAAAAATAGTCCGACCACTTTTTCACTTTTAAGTGAACTGTTCGAGTCAAAATCACTTGCTGAGTTCGTCCGGCAGGCTGTCTGTCCATGTCCATTATTTTGGTTCAATCAAGATGGCTATTGAAATAGGTTTTGATGGGTCCATTATTTCATATAGGTCCCATACAAATGTTCTCCCGGAATAAGGTTTTAGGCCCATAAAACTCCTAAATATAAATATTTGGCAAACATAAGTCTTATGACGTTTTAAAAGGATATGCCAAATTATGCAATTGTCTTTCCATTGCTTCCGATAGAAGTCCAAATATGACTTTGAAGGGCTTCACGTATACATTGGTGTTGTAATTATAATCGATCAAATTAAGACAAAAATCGATGTACAAAATTGTAAAAGGGATCGGACATAATTTCTTGTAGCTCCCATATAACTCACAGAAAACTAATTTCAGAACGACAAGGGTCCTTCATGAATTTATCGTAATACCATTTTAACCACCAATGTGGTGTAGGGTATTAGATAGTCGGACTTGACCAGGACTCTACAACTATTAACTTTTTTTGTTCATCATATGAAATGAATCGTTTATTATTACACTTTTAATTATAATCATCTGATTGTTGTTGTTGCTATTTGAAAAAAAGGGTTTATTGATCTCAATATCTTTTTATTCTTATTACGCATCAAGTTGGTTTTATCATCATTATCATTTCTCTATTAAAATAAGTTTTGCTTTTTAATGATAATTAATTCTATTAATAAATCTCATTATTAAATTCCTGCTTAACATGATTATGATCTTGATTTTAAATCTCTTTGTAAATCTTAAAAAATCCATTTTATTCATTTATTAATGAATAAAACATAATTTTCATAGAAATTTTCTATAAATTTCTCATCAAAAGTGTTGTTATGAGTCAGGATTTTTTTTTAAAAAAGCTCTTAATTTAAAAATGCCTTCAATAACGTGCTGAAAATATTAATAGAATTTTTTTAATGTCGACTTTTAAGGGAAATAGTTTTGAAAATTGTTTGAAAATAAATAATTAATTATTTTGATAAAATTAATAACGATCGCCTGACAATTTAATATTATAAATTTTAGATAATATTTTTTTAACTTTTAATAAAAAATTTTCTTTGTTTTCTTTTCAGGTATGTAAAAATTTAATTTTGAAAATTAATTACTTAATTAAGGGCGGTAAGTTTTTTAATTGCTTTTAACAGGAAATAAGAGATAAAGAAAAACATGTGCATTCCTACTACAATGTTTTTTATAGAAAAATTTCCCTCAAATAAATTTGATAGAAAATTTTTAATTTAATTATTTTTTTTAATTTCACTCAAATAAATTTTATAGAAAAAATTTATCTTAAACAAATTCTTTAGATTTTCCTCAAAAAACTTTTGAAGAAAAATTTTCCTCAAATAAATTTTTGAAAAATAATTTTCCTCAAATATTTATTTGAGAAAAATTTTCCTCAAATATTTTTTTAGAAAAATTTCCCTCAAATAATTTTTTTTTAGAAAAATTTCGCTCAAATAAATTTTTTTTGGAAAAATTTCCCTTAAATAATTTTTTTTAGAAAAATTTCTCTCAAATAAATTTTTTTAGAAAAATGTCTCTCAAATAAATTTTTTTTTAGAAAAATTTCCCTCAAATAAATTTTTTTTTAGAAAAATTTCCCTCCAATAATTTTTTATAGAAAAATTTCCCTCAAATATATATTTATAGAAAAATTTCAAATAATTTTTTATAGAAAAATTTCCCTCAAATATATAATTATAGAAAATTTTCCCTAAAGAAAAATTTAATAGAAAAATGTCCCTCAAATAAATTCTTATAGAAAAATTTTCCTCAAATAATTTTTTATAAAAAAATTTCCCTCAAATAATTTTTTAAAGAAAAATTACCCTCAAATAAAAGTTTGTAAACAATTTCCCTAAATTTTTTATAAAATAGTTTCCCTCAAATAGATTTTTATAGAAATATTTCCTAAAATAAATATTCATACAAAAATTTGCTTTTGGTTTTTTTTTTTTTTAAATAGAAAATTTTCCCTTAACTAAATTTTTATAGAAAAAATTTCCCTTAACTAAATTTTTATAGAAAAAAAATTCCCTTAACTAAATTTTTATAGAAAAAAATTTCCCTTAACTAAATTTTTATAGAAAAAATTTCCCTTAACTAAATTTTTATAGAAAAATTTCCTTCAAATACATTTTTATAGAAAAATTCCATCAAATAAATTTTATAGAAAAATTTTATAGAAAAAATGTCCCTCAAATAAATTCTTATAGAAAAATTTTCCTCAAATAATTTTTATAAAAAAATTTCCCTCAAATAATTTTTTAAAGAAAAATTACCCTCAAATAAAAGTTTGTAGAACAATTTTCCTCAATTTTTTATAAAATAGTTTCCCTCAAATAGATTTTTATAGAAAAATTTCCTAAAATAAATATTCATAGAAAAATTTGCTTTTAGTATTTTTTAATAGAAAATTTTCCCTTAACTAAATTTTTATAGAAAAAATTTCGCTTAACTAAATTTTTATAGAAAAAAATTTCCCTTAACTAAATTTTTATACAAAAAAATTTCCCTTAACTAAATTTTTATAGAAAAAATTTCCCTTAACTTAATTTTTATAAAAAAATTTCCTTCAAATACATTTTTATAGAAAAAATTCCATCAAATAAATTTTTATAGAAACATTTCCTTTTTTAAATCTTCGGTAGAATATTTTTTCTAACAGAAATTTTTCTGTAAAACGATTTTTCTTATAGAAAATTTTATATAAAATTATTTCTTCTTAAAAAATTATTTTTTTATAGAAAATTTATTTTAGATATTAATTTTATAGAAAAATTTTGTAAGTTTCCTTTTTAGGGAAAAATGTGGCAAATTTTTTTTAATCTTTTTATAGAAAATTTTTTGAAAAATTTTATTTTTTTTTTGTGGAAAATTTTAGACAAATTCACTTTTATAGGAAATTTAAGATAAGTTGGCGTCATTTTATGGGATTTTTTTATGGAAAAGAAATTGTACTAAATTAACTTATTAAAAATTTTTAAAAATTTTATTTATTATAATTATTTTTTAATTTTTTTTATTTTTTGAAAAATTTGATTAATTTCCTTTTTAAGTTTTGAAAAATTTTATATTTTTAACTTAGATTATTTTCCTTATTAAAGGAAAATTTTAACAGGAATAAGAAGAATTTTCATAAATTGAGTTGTTAAAAGGAAAATTTCGATAAATTTGCTATAAATGACATTTTTTTTTTCACAAATTTATTTTTAAAAAGAAATTTTTTAAATTAATTACGATATTTCTGGGAAAATTTCATTTTCGTAGTTTTCGTGTCAAATACTTTTTTCGAAAATTTTCCATTTTTTTACAGGATTTTTTTTGATTTTCCTTTTGTAGAAAATTCTTAATAAATTTAGTTTTAAATAGAAATTTTTGATAAATTTAATTTAAAATTAATTTTAAATATTTTTTATAAATTTCCCTTTAGTGGGAATTTTTAATAAATATTCCAACTTACCATTATTTTCTTTTTATATTCCCTAAATTATACTTTAAATGTTATTTTAACTAAAATTTTAACTTTTTTTGTTAAATTGCATTTTTTTAATCACAATCATAAAATTAATGCATTTCCGGTTTAACGTTTCAAAAATGTTTAAAATAAAAAACAAAAATTGGCTTAAATTAATGCGCCTTCTTGGAAATTATCATAACTTTTAGTATCACAAACAATAAAATACTCATATTTAAAACATAAAATCCCGCTTAACTTTTTTATGGATTTTGTCTGACTTTTTTTATTAAGATTAATGTTAACTGTCAATTTAAACGAAAAAGAAGCAAAAACTGTTAAAGAAGCAAAATGACTCTAATATGAAATTTTTGAAAATTTACTCTACGAAAACTCCCTCCTCCCAATTGGACAAATGATGGAAAAAAATATGACACAAAAAATAAAGCTAGTTTAGCCTATTGACATTAAATGTTATGGGTGACAACGACGTCAACGACAATAACGATGATGACAATGATGCTCATCAACATCATCATCATTATCATGATCTACATCAACTCAGAAAAATTAAAACATGAAAAATATTTCGAAACAAAAGTTAAATAGATGAAACAGAAGAGGAGAAAATTATAGTTCTACTACTTGAAAAAAAATAATTAAAATTTTTCTCATTAACTGATCTTCAGTCACATAACTATTTTTTGCTCCACAACTATTATTTTTAGCTTCATTTGTTGTAAATCCAACTTTGTTTCTGATTCATGTTAATACTCGAATTCAAAACCAGAGTTTCTAGATGATGATGATGACCCTCTTCCACTATAACTGTTTGCATGATCCATAAACATAAACATTAAATTAAACTTTGATCACAATCTACCTCTCTTTCTCTCCCTTTCCCATTCACCCAATTAAAGACAATGTGACTGATTGTTTGGCACATTGTGTATGTATGAAAGTGAATTAAGGCGGGGGTGACTATAAAATTTAACAGTCCATTTGCAACTCCTCACTTGTTCATTTGATTAATCAAAATATGGACAAGAGAATACTTGATGAATTTATGTCTAAATGAGGGATGATCGTTGATTAAATGTCAATTAGATTATAAAGATGATGTTGTTTTTTTTTTCTTTTTGTTTCACATACGGAATTGTTTTCTTTTTGGGAACAGTTTCGTAAAGAGAAATAACAATAATGATCATTAATATGATCGTTAATTAAAATAAAATGAGCATTAAATTGGTTAAGCTGTTTTAGATTTGTTTTTGGAGAATTTATGCATTTTTTTGGGCCATTTTTACAACAAGATCATATTTTTTATATGAACTTGATCTATTATTAATTGATCTATATTTTACAAATAATAATTTGATCTTTTTAATGTATATTAATCTATATTCTATAGACTTTAAACTGATTTATAGTCTCCAGACTATAAATTGATATCATTGATCAGTCTAGGGACCAATCTTTAATCCCTAGATTTTGCAGGCATTGAATTTCATTTATAAACACTAGACATATGGATTGAACTATAGTATCTAGACTATAGATTATAGACACTACAGATTGATATATAGTCTCTAGATTGTTCTCAGAGATTGATCCATAGTCTTGATTTCTGATTTTTGGTCTCTAGACTTCAGACTATTTTATAGATTGATCTATAGTCTCTAGACTATAGATTGATCTATAGTCTCTAGACTATAGATTGATCTATAGTCTCTATACTATAATTGATCTATAGTTCTAGACTATAGATATCTATAGTCTCTAGACTATAGATTGATCTATAGTCTCTAGACTATAGATTGATCTATAGTCTCTAGACTATAGATTGATCTATAGTCTCTAGACTATAGATTGATCTATAGTCTCTAGACTATAGATTGATCTATAGTCTCTAGACTATAGATTGATCTATAGTCTCTAGACTATAGATTGATCTATAGTCTCTAGACTATAGATTGATCTATAGTCTCTAGACTATAGATTGATCTATAGTCTCTAGACTATAGATTGATCTATAGTCTCTAGACTATAGATTAATCTAAAGTCTCTAGACTATAGATTGATCTAAAGTCTCTAGACTATTGATTGATCTAAAGTCTCTAGACTATTGATTGATCTAAAGTCTCTAGACTATAGATTGACCAATAGTCTACTCTAGATTCTCTAAAGTATGGATTGATCTATAGTTTATAAACTATAGATTGATCTATACTCTGTAGACTATAAATTTAATATAGTCTCTAGACTATAGACTTTTCTTATAGATTGATCTATAACATCGAGACTATAAGTTGATCAATCAACTCTAGACTATAATATGATCTATAGTCTCTGGACTATAGATAGGTCTATAATCTTTAGACTTTATTTTGATCTATATTATCAAGAATATAAATTCTAGATTATAGATTGATCTGTACACTCCAGATTACGAATAAATATAAAGTATCTACTGATCTGTAGTCTTTAGTGTCAAGATCAAGATGATCTAAAGACTATAACTGATTTATAGTTTCTAGACTTTGGATCGATTTTTCGTCTCTGGACTATATATAGGTCTATAGTAATTTGATCAATTGTCTTCGGATTTGATCAATAGTCTCGGGATTATTAGTATAATGTTAAGGGTCTAGACTAGAGTTTGACTTGTTAATGCCAATCCGTTCTTTGATCTATAATTTCATAATCTCGTGATCTTTAGAAAATTCTCCATTGTAATTTGGAAACAGTGTATTATAATCCTCTTTTTTTTAGCAAAATTATTATTCACCCAATAAATTAGATATTTTTTCGCTTTTTTCCAAAAACGCGGGTGTAAACTTTTCAATTTGTTTCTCCTTCAGTTAATTTCCAAAAAGCAGCTTCTTACAAAAAAATTTCACTTTTTTCTATAGAAAACATTTTAAATTTAATTCATTTTCATTAAAGACTTAGACTTTTTTCACATTAATTTTTTTGCGATTTTTTTTCATTTAATTTAATAACTAGTTTAAAAGTACAGAAAATGATTATAATTCAAGATCATATGTTAACGCTTCAGTAATTAACAATGAGTTTTAGTATTTATTTCATATTTATTTTATTTGTTGTTTTTTTTTTAATTATTTATAACGAAATTATTTATAACAAAATTTAGATTTGTTTTATTTTTCATACATGTGAACACTAATTATAGCTCTTTTTTTCATTATTTAAAAACAATCGCAGATTTATATTATTTTCTTACTTCTTCCACTTTCAAATAAATTTTCAAATATTTTTTTCTTCTTCACAAATCAAAATCTCTTTTTTTTTAATTTAATTTATTTCACTTTCAGTCTTTATCGAATCGAGCGCCTTGAATTGTTGTTAAATCTTGAGTATGAAGCTTGAATTTAACGCCTCACTTATTTTACAAATGCGTTTATAATGGAAGACTCTTTACAGCGTTTTACTACTGTTTGCTGATATTGTAGTTGTTATTCTGTTATTAATGTCGTTTTTTTGTTATTACACTCTCATTGATGACGTTTTGTGGTCAATTGTCATTCATACACCAGCAAAAAAAAAAATATATATACAAAAGAGCCCCCCTTAAGCGCCTTTAATTGAAAAGATTATAACCCATAATTAAGCTTTTGACAAATCAAAATGCTCTTGAAAGAGTTTTACATTTCAGTACTTTTTGTCATAAAAGTACTTACGCTAAAAGTACCAAAAAAAAGTAAAAAATAAAAAGGGAATTTTATTTAATTAAAGGAAACGAAGTTTTTTATCATGATCTCAGTTAAGTACTATTTGTCACTTTCAAAAAAAGTACTTTTATTTCTACCCATCTCTATTTATACTCTTTTTTATTTAATTCTCCCCACGCTGAGAATAACATTTTGGCCTCTAGTTGTCAAGTTGAATTAAATTAAAACCGTGAAAATCAATGATGGGTTGATTACGGATTGTGAATATAACAAAACATTAAAGTGTACAAGTGTGTACTTTGGTCTTGATGGTAAATTGTCGCCTAATGACGTTTAAATTAAGATGGGTAAAGGCTTTACCATTAAAATAGTCTACAATAGGTGCACAAATCAATAGTTGCATTTGAATAAAAGATCAATAAAAGAAACAACTTTCTCAGACTATAGTTGGAATTATACACTTATATAGCATCTAGACTATTAAACTATAGTCTCACGACCTAAAATCTAGTCTCAAGATCAAACTTAAAGCTCTATGTGGATAAAAGATTGATCTCTAGATTTTAGAGTAATCTATAATAGTAGAGTGATCCATAATATCTAGATTGTAGAGTAATCTATAATCTTTATACCGTAGAGCGATTTAAAGTTCTATATTGTAAAGTTAGCTATAGTCTCTGTAGTATCTAATCTGTAGAATGATCTGAAACTGTAATGCGATCTACAGTCTCTAACCTTTAGGGTAATCTATAGTTTCCAGACTGTTGAGTAATCTGAAACCTTTAGATTGAAGAGTGATCTATAGTCTCTAAAATGCAGAGGGATTTATAGACTTTAAACTGTAGGGTCTAGATCATAGTTTCCTCTTTACTCAATGCTATAGATACACATTCTCTTGATTGTAACATGATAAATAGTCATTAGATTGTATACTGAAGACCAAACTAATTCATTTTATACTAAAAATTCATTTTTATACTAAAATGTAGTTTTATACTAAAAATTCATTTTTATACTAAAAATGTATCAATTTTATACTGAAACTTCATTTTATACAAAATCAGTTAAAATTCAAGTTTTATACTAAGAATTAATTTTATACTAAAAATGTATTTTTATACTAAAATTAATGTTTATACTAAAAATGTAATTTTATACTATAAATTCATTTTTATACTAAAATATATTTTTACTAAAAATTAAATTTTTACTTAAAATTATTTATACTGAAATTCATATTATACTAAAAAGTAATTTTTCACTAAAAAATAATTTTTATAATAAAAAGTAATTTTTACACCAAAAATTAATTTTTATACTAAAAATTAATTTTTATACTAAAAATTAATTTTTATACCAAAAATTAATTTTTACACTAAAAATTTATTTTTATACTAAAAATTAATTTTTTTACTACAAATTAATTTTGATACTAAAAATTAGTTTTTATACTAAAAATTCATTTTTTTACTAAAATTAATTTTTATACTAAAAATTAATTTTAATACTAAAAATTAATTTTTATACTAAAAATTAATTTTAATACTAAAAATTAATTTTGTACTAAAAATTTTATTTTTACACTAAAAATTATTTTTATACTAAAAGTTAATTTTTACACTAAAAATTAATTTTTACACTAAAAATTAATTTTACACTAAAAATTAATTTTTACACTAAAAATTAATTTTTACACTAAAAATTAATTTTTACACTAAAAATTAATTTTTACACTAAAAATTAATTTTTACACTAAAAATTAATTTTTACACTAAAAATTAATTTTTACACTAAAAATTAATTTTTACACTAAAATTAATTTTTACACTAAAAATTAATTTTTACACTAAAAATTAATTTTTATACTAAAAAATAATTTTTACACTAAAAATTAATTTTTACACTAAAAATTAATTTTTACACTAAAAATTAATTTTTATACTAAAAATTCATTTTTATACTAAAAATTTATTTTTATAATAAAAATTCATTTATATATTAAAAAAATAATTTTTATCCTAAAAATTCATTTTATACTGAAACTTCATTATTTGCTAAAAATTAGGTTACTCTTGGAAATGATATTAATTATTGAGAATTCTCTATATGTTGTACTTCCGTATAATACGAGTTAAATTCTGTAAATTTTTAAACAAAAAGCTCAAAAATACCCATTTAAAAAATTCACTCAATTGATCACTCATACTGAAAGCTTCTTACTTTACGTATTACTTAATTCAAAATGAAGCTTTTTATTGATGATTATTATTTAAAAGCTTTTTATTAAATGAAATACCAACAATCTTTACACAGACGATAATAAAATATTCTTAAGTTGTTTTTTTTTTTTTTTTTTTTTTTTGTAAAAATTGTTAATTATTTTAATTTGAAATAAGCTGTGAAATTATTAATTCAACCAAACAATACAAATGTTAAAATGAAGACAATCGCATAAGCGTGTGTACGTTTTTGTTTTTGTCTTGTTGTTTGGGATGTAACTCTTTTTTTCTTTTAGCAGATAAAGTGAAGATATTTTTGTTGTTTTTTAGGAAGACCCACTTAACATTTGATGACCCTGAAGAATAAACAAGTAAAAAAAAAGAAATGAAGACACAATTGTTTTTATAGGAAAAAAGAAACATAGTAGGACAGACGGACGGACGAACTGAGAGAGGGAGGGACAGACATTTAAATAGACGGACTAAGTAGACTTTGTGTTTTAAACTAGCAAATATGTGGTTATTACAATGACAATTTAGATGTGAAATCATTTGTTATAAAGATCTGTTAAAAGCAGAGAGGTAAATGAATGGAAAAATTAAAATCAGATTTGACAAATAATTGAGGTTAAGAAGGAATTTGGAGAAAAGAGAAATGAATTATTTCTGGAGTTTTAATGATGGGACAGAAATTTACTTAAAATAGGAAATTGAAAGTTTTTTTAGAATTAGACTTAATGCTGGAAAATATTAGCATAGTTTGTCCGAAAATTTGACGGTCCTACAGCTATATAATTTTTTGTGTAATAATTTGTATGGATATTTAAGGAGATTTATTTTAAAAATAAATAATAATGGCAGACTATTCCAAGAACCAAATCAAACTGTACATTTAAATAATTTGACATAAAAATATAGAGTTTTATTAAAGTGTGAAACAAATTTAAGGAACCAAGTCCAAGTTTTGTTACACTTCTAAGTTCGCCGAGATAATGTTCGATTTTTGAATTAATTGACGTACAGTTCATCTATAATCAAAACTATAATTCTATCAGCAATCCCGATCCTAGTGAAATCTTTTTTCCAGAATACAGTTTAAACTTCAACAAGATTTTTGGTTGCATCATTTTACAAAAAGAAATGTATTGGAATTTCTATTAAACGTTATAATATTAGATATTTGTCTAATGTGCCCCAAATTTGAACCAAATTAAGACAATTAAGGTTTTTTATACCGTATTTATATTTGGGGTATAATGTGTTATAATGAGATTTAACGCACTGAAATTTGGCATGTGACATAATTTTGCACTAAGGCCGCTGCCTATTGAAATTGGTGAGTCCATTAATTCATTGCCCCATACAAATATTCATCCCGTAATGTGTATTTAAGGTCACAAAAGTCCTAAATATAAAGTTTAGTTTATTAATATTCAAAAACGATGTGCCAAATTAAATGGATCTTTCCGTTTATTTCTTATAGGTCCCATACAAACCCCTACAAATATTACTTTGAAGGGATTAAATCTCAAAAAAACGTTGGTATTGTAATAAGAATAAGACAATTCAAGACAAATATAAGCAAAAATCAATGAGCGAAATTTTACGAGGGTCGGTCCTTTAATTTCTTCTAGCTCCCATGTAACGCCACAGAAAAAAACCTTTTAGAATGTAATAATCCCACATGGAAGTTGGTATCAGTATAATATTTTGTACATTTAAGCATAAATTAAAGAAATACTTCATACGAGGGTGGTTCATTAATTTTTGGTAGCTACCATATATAACCAACAATGTGTTGTAGGGTATTAAATAGTCGGGCTTGGCCATATATAACTTCTTATTTGTTTACGATTTAAGTGTTTTTATATTTGGAAGGTAATGAACCGTTAATTTTTACTGAAAAATATTACAAAGGAAAAGTTATAGAAATGCGAAAACGAAGTCAAACTAAGCAAATCAACGATGTAATAAAAATTATTTGAAGTTTCAACATTTTTAAAGAATTTTGAATGAAATGAAAGAACGTAGAATTTTTTTGTCAGATTTAATGCACGCAGAAATCAATCTCATGCGCCTCAAGTGAAAAGGATGAAATTAAAAAAAGTTGCGGATTTACTTTGGTATTAAATTTTCTTATAAATTTCGAAGAATTTTTTTAAATCTTTTTAAAAATAGACTCTTAAGTAAACATGCAAATGAAGTCAGACTAGACAAAGAAATCATAATGTATTTAAATTCTTACAAATTTTTGTCTAATGTGCCCAATTTTGAAAGAAAGAAATGGGTGTTGAAAAAAGTCAAACTTAGCAAAGAATTGAAATTAGGCTATAAAGGAAATTGACATAAACAAATAATATCCGATAAAGTATCTCAAAGTTGTTTTCATATTTCGAAGAAGATTTTTAAAATTTCTAACTAAAATAGAAAGTTAAATAATTAGGCAAACAAAGTCAGATTAGACAAAGAATTGTTGTAGTAAACTTGATGTAATTTAATATTATATTGAAAAGAAATAAGAAGTACAAAAATCGGATTAAATTTAATCAACAATATATAAGAAAGTCTGCCTAAACTTTGAATCGAATCAAAAATTCTTTTTGATTAAAGCTTTTCTTATGTTTAAGGCAGACTTATCATAATCTGAAATATGACGATCTTTAATAGTAATTTCTTAAAAGGCGACAAATAGGAAAGGGAAGAAATTAAAGTCAAATTAAGCAAACAAATATTTTAAAAAAGTTAAATTAATTCAACAAATTTTAAATAGAAATATTAACATACTTTGTACGAATATTAGTCTAGTCTGACTTTTACTTAAAGGACCAAATGTTAATATTAAGCATATTTTAGGCTAAATATTTACAATATTTAGAGAATTCTACTTAAGTTAATCTTATCTTGTTGTTTAAAGTATATGAAAATGATTTCATTCCTTTAAATATTTTCCTCTTATATTAATCTCTTGCATCAGATACATTCAAACAAACAAACAAGTTGATATAAAATATTTGACTGTAGATGACGTTAAAACCATAAAATTGAATTATTATTTAATAATCTTTTTTTTATACCCTTCACCACACAAGTGGAGAAGAGGAAGTATTAAACTTGTCATTCCATATGTAACGCTTAAAAAAGGAATCATCTCAGATCCCATAATGTATTTATATATATTCTTGATCAAATCGATTGGGAAGTCTTACTACATCTATTTGAATGCTACTTAAAATTTAAGGCAGACTAGACTAATATCTCTAAAACCACTGAATTTTAAATATTATTTTTTAAAATTTTAACTTATATTATTTGAATATATTAATTTTTAATTGCTTTTTTAAATTAATCAAATTCACATTAGTTTTACTACAACAATTCTTTGTTCTAATCTGACTTTGTTTGCTTAATTATTTAACTTTCGATTTTAATTCGAAATTTTGTCTGTCAGTTGTAGACACGCCACGTCCACAATAATTGACTGAGCTTAATTGAAATTTAGCCTGAGTATTTGTTATAGTCCTGAGAAGTCTTTTTATTTAAAATCAGACCAAATCGGTTCAGTAAATTAGTAGATATAGAACGATATCTCAAGCAAGCTCTTAGTTCAAGCAAACAGTTTTCGTAAAATTGTCAGTCATAAAACGACAAATTGGAATGAAAATTTGCCATAAAATTTTTATATATTGTATATGTCTGCGAGTGTATTTAAGAAACATAACATATATACTTCACACGCATTTTTGGTGGAGTTTGTTGAAGATTCGGCTTAGCCGTATACAGCATTCATACTTGTTTTCGTATGTAATAAATATATTTCACATACATATATTTTATTATTATTTATTTTTGGGATGCTGTAAATATATACGATTTTTTAACAAAAAATAATTTAAAAATAAAATAACTTTATCTCTGATGGTTTGACACTTTTAATGACTTCATATATTAATTCTTGTGGTCATTTTCTGTTATTTTCAAACATTTTTTTGTTTGTTTAGAGTAAAAGTCTCATAACAATTTTTGGTTTTTATCTATGTCATCATCATATTAATAAACATTATTGTCATTATTTTAAAAAAATATATATGTAAATGTAATACAAGTTTTATTATCAAAAAAAAATTAATAGATTTCAGACAAATTTATTTCCCCCAAAGAGATTCAAACCAAAAAAATAAATTGAAACAACAAGTTGTTTATTACGTAAAGAAAAAAAAACTCCAAAAACAACAAAAAATTAAATACCAAATATTTTGAAACGTGACTAAAATCTATAAAGAATATTCAAATAAATGCAATTTTATCCGTTGCGAGGTTTTTTTTTCAAATTTTTATTAGTTTTTTTTTCTCAATTTGAAATGTTTGAGTGTCACTTATTGCGATAGTATTTTTTGTAGGTAAAGTGTGTGTTACAGTATGATATTTTTGTAAACTACATCAGTATAACAGATAGTATAACAGTTTTTTTATTAAAAATTAGGAAATAGTTCCTGTTTTAAAAATAACTCAGAGTACAAAATCGGACGCGTTATTATAAACTACACCATTGTAAGTTATTGGCGTATTCTGCCATACAAAAAAATACTGTTAAACCCACCTTTAAGTATAACCTTCGACTCAGAATCACTTTCTGAATCGATTTAACGATGTTCGTCCGCCTGTTTTTCTGTCCATGCTAGCTGTCCATGTAAACGTTGTGAATACTCTACAGGTTGTAATTTTTTGGAGATATCTTGATGAAATTCGGTACAATATTCAAGGTAGCTCTCATACAAATGTACAAGACCCCCTTCCAAATTAGATTTTGAAAGGCATAAATCTCACATATACTTTAGTATTGTAAAAATAATTAGTCAAATTGCGAAAATTTTATATAAAATCGATGTGTGAAGTTATACGAAGGTCGCATAAATTTTCCCAAATTCAACTAATCTGAAAATCATATTATACGAGGGCCTTTTATAAATTTTTGTAGAATAAAAAAATTATAGTACAGAATTGGAATTTTGGTAAAAAATTGAATTTTAGTGAAAAATTAAAATAGAATTTTTAATGAAAAATTGAATTTTTAGTGAAAAATTTAATTTTTAGTGAAAAATTTAATTTTTAGTGAAAAATTTAATTTTTGGTGAAAAATTTAATTTATTGTGAAAAATTTAATTTTTAGTGAAAAATTGAATTTTTAGTGAAAAATTGAATTTTTAGTGAAAATTGAATTTTTAGTGAAAAATTGAATTTTTAGTGAAAAATTGAATTTTTAGTGAAAAATTGAATTTTTAGTGAAAAATTGAATTTTTAGTGAAAAATTGAATTTTTAGTGAAAATTGAATTTTTAGTGAAAAATTGAATTTTTAGTGAAAAATTGAATTTTTAGTGAAAAATTGAATTTTTAGTGAAAAATTGAATTTTTAGTGAAAAATTGAATTTTTAGTGAAAAATTGAATTTTTAGTGAAAAATTGAATTTTTAGTGAAAAATTGAATTTTTAGTGAAAAATTGAATTTTTAGTGAAAATTGAATTTTTAGTGAAAAATTGAATTTTTAGTGAAAAATTGAATTTTTAGTGAAAAATTGAATTTTTAGTGAAAAATTGAATTTTTAGTGAAAAATTGAATTTTTAGTGAAAAATTGAATTTTTAGTGAAAAATTGAATTTTTAGTGAAAAATTGAATTTTTAGTGAAAAATTGAATTTTTAGTGAAAAATTGAATTTTTAGTGAAAAATTGAATTTATAGTGAAAAATTGAATTTTTAATGAAAAATTGAATTTTTAGTGAAATATTGAATTTTTAGTGAAAAATTGAATTTTTAGTGAAAAATTGAATTTTTAGTGAAATATTGAATTTTTTAGTGAAAAATTGAATTTTTTAGTGAAAAATTGAATTTTTTAGTGAAAAATTGAATTTTTTAGTGAAAAATTGAATTTTTTAGTGAAAAATTGCATTTTTTAGTGAAAAATTTAATTTTTTAGTGAAAAATTGCATTTTTTAGTGAAAAATTGAATTTTTTAGTTAAAAATTGCATTTTTTAGTGAAAAACTGAATTAGTGAAAAATTGCATTTTTAAGTGAAAAATAGTTTTTTTTAAGAGAAAAATTTAATGGTTCTTTTAATTTTGCGATTAAGCAAGATTCAGAGTACCCTTTACCTTAAGGGGGAGGGAAATGTCGCTCCTTAGCAATATAGAGCCTCGCCAACTGGGAAATAGTTTTCAAGCTCCTTACTTTTTAATTAGATTGCGAAAATACGTTTTATTAGGGTTTAAAATTATGGTTTGTACTTTAGAAGGGTCGGTCCAAATTTGGTCATATCTGCCAAAATTTTGTATATTATTTTTACTTCGTATTTAAGACTTTATCTAGATTTGGTGCTCCTCGAAAATCCATGTATCATATTTATCTTATTTATAGTCGGGTAAAATCTTCCATGGCTTCCATTATATTTGATGTAAATATATCCATCTTCCGGTCCGTCAAATTATAATTTTTAACATTTGGTTTCTAATCTCAAAAGAGATCTTTTTCTTTTTATTAAATTTTCTATTCTTAAACTAAAAACTTAAACCTAAGAGGTACTTTAATATCTTAAATATTTACAATTAAGGGTCCTTACAAGTTCCAAAACACTCTTAATAATATCGCGGCCTGGGCATAACCGTATAATAACCATAAATATTTGGAGTTTCCTCTCGTACACGACGAACTTTAACTGGAACTTTTTTAAAGAATTGCGAAACCAGGTGAGTCATAAATAGCGCCAAAGTATAACCAATTAATAAACCTGCCAAAATATCAGACCAATGATGACGATAGGCCATAAGGCGTTCAAAAGAAACCAATAAGGAGATTGTTATTGCCGAGACTTGTAAGAGAGTGCGCCATAGTTTCAGCCAACCAGTTTGAAGACGGGCTTGCAAATAAATGGCCATAAATAGCATGGCATAGGCTGTAGTGGAAGAATGAGCACTGGGAAAGGATTGGCGCATAACGGTTAACAAATGAGCATTGGAGGTCAGGGAGGCACAAGTGTAATCCTCTATATAATGACCGAAATGTTCGTGACTAGTGCATGCCGTTTTATTGGAGGCGAGAAGAGGTTGACAAACTTCAAAGAAATACGGAGCTAAACGGCCAGTAAATCCTTTAGTTAAGGTGGTTACTATTAAGACCAAAGCCAAGCCAAACAGGTAGACACCCATGGTATTATAACATTCACTCACAAAGGTGGGTATATTAACACCTACAAACATATAACGTTGCGGAGATTTTGGCACGAGACTTGAGGAGGTGGCATTAGTTTTATTTGAGGGAAATGCCGAACGTAACATTTCCGTACACACGACCAAAGCAGCAGGTACCGCTATCACCAGAATAGTAACATGAAGGCGTTTCAATATAGTCTCTTGTTTATAAGGATATAAAAGGGTTTCATCACCACAAAAGAAACCACGATGATGAGTTTTCAATACTTGAGGCAAAATTATTAACGCGACACAATAAACACTCGTAAGCAGTAGAATGTCGATAATAAGTCTCATCAAGAGACGGGTATTAGGATTTGAACACATTTTTCCCGGAATTGAATTTTTTTATAAATAAATTTATTATTTTGTTTTTATTAAGTTTAATTCAAAATCTTTGACTTCAAAAGACAAAAATATATATTTATTTTTAATCGTTTACTTGAAATCACCGTGTTTGTCGTTTAAATGTCAAATTAAAACTAGTTTATTTAAAAATTTCTTTATCATCTTTTAGTCCAAAATTTTAAGTTTAAATTAAAAAATAAAAAAAAAAAAACACATTTTGAAATATCTTCGCAGTTATTTTGTCTACATAATCAAACAAATAAAATATTCATTCAAAATTTTTAACATTTCTATTCATCAAAAAAGTCATCGTCGTCTTCGTCAACACACTCACTCACTCATTCACTCACTCCCAACCACATCCAATTTAAATACACGTTTAAACACGCGTTACTTTCATTGTCATGTAAATCTCATCATCGATTTAATTTCAATATTTATGCAGAATTTAATGTTTTACATTTTAAACACAAACAAATTTTGAAAATAATTTTTTTTTGTTTTCATTTAGCGAATTTCAAATAAATTTTTAATAACGGTTTTCTTTTGTATGGAATCAGGAAAATTAGTAACAACAGATGTCGACATCATATTTACAGTTTTAAGAACTAAATAAAATTTTCGATTTATTTGTTTTGATTATTAAAATTGTTTCAGAGAGATTTTTTTAAAAGTTAAACGTAAAACGACAAAAAATTGGGATAAAATAGACAAATTTTTGTAAATATTTGTAACAGCTTTTTCTGAAGTATTTAAAAAAAGTAGCAAAAAAAAAAAAAAAAACTTCAACTATAAAATTTGGTCCTTTGAATTGGATTGTAATGTTACCTTTTTGTTCAAAAATAGAACAATCTTTTTATCATCCTTTCAACCAGACATGAAACTAATAATGAAATGGTACTTTTTATCTCTCATTTTTCTAAAACATTTGGAATTTGGTCCTGCGAACCTATGGAAAAACTCTATACAATTTGGTCTTTCGAACTGTTTTATAATGTTTCCTAGTTGTTTAGAAGGTACTCTTTTATGAAACCTCCCATCAGACAAACAATATTAATAAATTTATTTTATAAATCTCATCTCTTTTAAACATTTGAAAATGGGTCCTTAGAACCTGTTTAAAAACAACTATAAAATTTGGTCCTACATACTGGATTATAATGCTCAATTGTTGTTTAAATGAAATTCTGCTTTAGTCAAGACAATAATTTTACAATACTTCCAATCCTTGAAATGAATGAATGAAATTTCGTCCTTCAAATCTGTTAAACAAATTTAAGATCTGGTGCTTCAAACTGGACTACAAGAAAAAAATAATAACAATAGTTTTTATCTTCAGCTCTCTTAAACATTTGAAATTTGGTCTGCTAAAAATCTGGTCTAAAATAAACTCTATCTCTCACACCTTTGAATTTTGGTACTTCGTGCCTATTAAGAATGTTCCCTTTATTTTGAAAATAAACCCTAATTAAGGTCTCTTAAACAAAAGGAGAAATAAATTATGAACAAATTTTTCTGAACTTTCCAACCAAACAAACATTTATTAAAGAGAAAACCTCTCTCGAACATTTGAAATTTGGTCTTTCAAACATGATAAAAATAAATTCCTGTATTTTAAAAGGAACTCTTGAACAGAGTGAGAAATTAATGAAGAAAATATCTTTCAATCAGGAAAAAATCAAATAAAAAATATATTTATTTATAGTCCTTCGAACCGGATAATTGTAAAAAAAAAACTACTTTTAAATTTTATTAAACTGAAAAAATTACCTAAAAAAAACTATGCCAAATATAAAAAAGAAAGCTCACAGTTTTTAAAGTTTGGTCCTTCGAACTGGTTAACATTATTTTTTTGTATTTCGAAAGCAACTCTGCTCTTCGTCCACTAAAGAATGGATGAAATAAAAAATTATATTTGTTTGTAGGCCATCGAAATGGACCATATATATATAGAAAACATTTTCTCATTTGTGAAGGGAATATTTCTTCCCCTGTCCCTATTTGAAACTGTTACTTAAAGATTTTTTCATAAAAATTATTTTAGGAATAATCGCATTTTTCACTTTCGTTAAATATCGCAGAAGTCGAAGGACACACTTCATTGGAATATAAACTTGATATGGGCCACATTATATCGGATCATATGTCGAAGCAACCCATATAATCGCATTTTTCAGTTTCGTTAAATATCTCAGACGTCGAAGGACACACTTCATTGGAATATAAACTTGATATGGGCCACATTATATCGGACCATATGTCCAAACATCCCATATAATTAGACCTTTGACCCCATATAAACAGGAATTTTTTGAGGATTAAAACTTTTTTAGATTAAATTTAGTTCAAATTTGGCGATGTGATGAAAATGTGCATTAACAGCCAGCCAGACGGAAGAAACGACGTTATCTGATCCATTCGGAAAGTGGTTCAAGACCAAATAAAATTGTGAATATTACTATAATTAGTATATATTACAACTGTTCAAACAAAAGCTTAAAATTCACTTCTCTATATGATTTAACACTCCCCCCCCTTTTAAAACTGTGAAAATCACGCTGAATTTCTAAAGTATATTTTTATTTGTAAACACTAATTTCAAATAAATATTAAACATTTTTTTTATTTACGTCAATAATTATCGATTTGAGATTTTCAATTATACGTGTTTTTGTCAAAAGAATGAAAAGTGAGCGTGATGCTTTATGTAAATGCACTTTATTTCGTTGATTATTTAATTCTATAGAAAAATCTTATTGATCAGCTGTTGATCTAATCATTTGAATAAATATTTGAAAATCTATAGAGAGATATTTTATTAAGGAAATGAAATAAAGTTGCATCACAATAACTAGAATTTAACCGGCTTTTTATTAAAGTTTGATGACACTAGAAAATAATGAGAAAGAGAAAATAATAGAAGAGAATTAGAGATTCAATGATTTCTCAAGTTCTCAATTGATTTTGAGAACTTTTTTTTTAAATTTCGAAAAGTATTAAATGTCATAAATTATGAAATGTTGCTGATTCAAGTTCCTTATTCACCATTTCTCTCATTTTCCTCTATTTACACCCTTCACCACCAGCAGTGGTGAAGGGGATATACTAACTTTGTCATTCCACATGTAACGCTTAAAAGGAAACATCTTAACCCCATTTTGTATATATATTCTTGCATCAAATCAATAGCAGAGACGATTTAGCTATGACCGTCTGTCTGTTTGCCTATCTCTATGTCCGTCAGATCTCAATGAAGTTTGGCTTGAGTCTTTCCTATATTCCTGAGAAATATCTTATTAAAAACTATCAAAATTGATTTAGTATATTAACAGATATGGACTGATATCTGAGGCAGTCTCTAAATTCAAGCGAAGAACTTTCGTTAAATATAATTTTGCATCAAATCCGAGTCGATTTTGCTATTTCCGACTGTCTGTCTCTACGTCCGTCTGTATGTTTGTCAGAGTTCAATCAAGTTTGGGTTGAGCATTTCTTATAGTTGTGAGAAGTATCCTGTTAAAAACCAGCAAAATTTGTTTAGTTCATTAAAGTTATAGACCGATTTCTAAGGCAACATATTAATTCAAGCGAAGAACTATCAAAAAATAAATTCATATATCAAATCGATGTCAGAGACGATTTAGCTATGACCGTCTGTCTGTGTGTTAGAGCTCAATGAAGGCTTGGCTTGGGTATTTCTTATAGTCCTGAGAAATATCCTATTAAAAAACAAGCAAAATTGGTTTATTATATTAAGAGATATAGAACGATATCTGAGGTAACTCTTAATTCAAGCGATGAACTTTCGTAAAATTATCAATTAATATCAATAAATTAGAATGAGTTTTTTTCTCATAATATGAAGTTATATGTACTTCATTATCATTCCAAAAATGATCAAAAACAGTTCAACAGAAAAGAAGTTATAGACAAAAATAATTAGTAATCTTATGACTCATTAAGTGTTCATGAGTTCTATTTAAGAAAACCCTTTTATATACTGTGTACATTTGTGAGGGTGTGTATGTACGAAACATAATGTATTTACTTCTCACGCATTTGTGGTGTAGGGATACTGAAGATTCGATACAGCCCAATATTAACATTCTTACACACTTTTTACCTTCGTTAAGTTTATGATCTTTATGACCCATTTTTCTGAGTTGCACATAAATATTTGGACGAAATATTTCTGTGGCATAAAAAATTCGTTGTATTTAGTATGCAACGGATATAATTTCAAAATCTTTTTCAATTGGATCCCTCTGTTTCAAGAAACCATAAAGAGTAAACAACATTTTTTTGTCTTTCATACAAATCCCAACCCATGACAGATAAATTAATTACATTTTAAGCCACCAAACTTGTAAATTATTCTGCAATAAATGTTGTTTCTGATTTTTACATTCTTAACATGTTTCTGAAAATATTTTTGCATCGTTTAAATTAAAATAAAAAATAAAAAAAAACAGCTAAAAGACAAAACTCAGGCGTCACTTACCACACGTTATGGCAACAAATACTTACGACTTCTTTGGTTAGAGACTTTATTAAGATCAGGTTCTTGTTTTACCGCTTTTGCGATAACACCAACTGACTGTCATGACAGTCAGTTCTTGGTCTGCCCATTAGAGCTTTGCCTTGGAATACAAAATAAAACACATTTTTTTTCTTTGAATTTTGTTTTTGTTTAATCCAGTCTTAAGATTATTATAAACATATTTTTGCTATAATTTATTTATTTTATGTAAATTTGAATACAAGTTTTTTTGCTATAAAAAAAATATTTTCAACTTTTGCTTAAGAATTTATTTATACTTAACAAATTTAAATAAATTAATACAAAAAAAATTATCTTTTATGGTGTTTAAGTAGAAAAAGTTTATATTGCAACAAAAAATTATAATTATAAATAAATACAGTGGAAGCTGTAAAAGGGAAGGAAACTAATTTTTTTTAAACACAAAATGAATTTCCTAATATCTGTTTTGATCACAGACTTTGATATATATTAAGAGCTGTACTGGATAGTTAACTGCTTCCAAGCAACCTGAACTTGCAACAAAAACCGCCATAGATTTCTTTGATCACGATGATCAATTTGAGCGCATTTGCTATACATCTACTAAATTTCAATATACAAAATTTCTTGGGTCCATTAACAATTGGTGCATATAGATCGGTTTCGGGGTGTGACCAATAGTCACTGCAAAAAGGCAAATTTATGCTTTCAAATTATAGATAACAGATCTTTAATGGATCCTCAGAAACTCCCCAATAAACAGATGAAATATTAACACAACAGAGAATATTTCGAAACCATCAGTGACTAAAGCATCAGTTCCATATCATGCTTTCCATACCGGAAAAACAACAACCATAATCGATACTTAATTATTTGCTTTTCTAGAACTTTAACTGAACTAGAATTAAACCAGAACTGAACTAGAACTAAACTGGAACTGAACCAGAACTGAACTACAACTGAACTGGAAATGAACTAAAATTAAACTGAAATTGAACTACTACAGAACAATAACTAAAAAGAGATGAACTGAAACTGAACTAGAACTTAACTCGAACTAAACAAGAACTGAAATAGAACTGAACTCGAGCTGTAGGAGAACTATCATAATGAAATTCTTATTTCAGGACAAATCTACGTTATTTCAAGAGCATTTAAGTCTGAACAACATTTAAAACTAGGAAATGATGAAAACGATATAGCTTTTGTTTAGGAAAGCTTTTATCGGAAAGCTGAGATCCCTTGTATAATTATCCAAAGGCTTCTTAGCACTGTTATGGAAACATATATGTTTTATACTTAAAGAAATATTCGAACTTTCCGTAATGTAAAAATGTCCTTGATCTGAATAAACCCTGTCTGAAAAGTAGTCTTAACTCTCTCTCAATAATATATGCATGTAAGGAAGTCTATTGGTGTTAAAGATCAGAAAGAACATGAAATAAGTGGGCAAAGATATGAAATGATCTGACGTTTCCCACGTCCAAAATTAGTAATCTCAAGGAAGAGTGAGAGAGGAAAACGTGGAATCAGAATTTGTTTTGTTGATGAATCTTATTTTTTCTATGTTTGATTTTCCTTCCGAATTGACATGATCTTTAAGAAGACTGTCTTAAAATAACCTAAAAAAATAATACAACATCAGCTTAAATGATCTTTATAAAGTTATCTAAAGAACACAACACCGACTAACATCACATCTGAAGTTAAACTATTTTCTGAGAGTTGGAACTGATTCAACAAACTTAGAAGATCTAAATTAAGTTTCCTTAAAACTTAATCTGAAAGGAACCTAATTTTTAACTCTGAAACCCAATTTTGTAATTGTGTCATACGATTTTATAGATTTTGTCTTTAAACATTTTCTTACAACACTCCCTCATTAAATTCTTTTAACCATTTTTATCTCCAATTTGTGACTACACCAGTGATCACTGTATTTTGTAATTCTTTTTTTTACATATTTGACTAAAAAAGTAAAACTTTATTACAAAAAGTAGAAAAACCTATAAAAAGAAACTTATAAAATCTATATACAGACTACTAAACCAAAGACTCGTATTAAGTATTAATTGAAGGTGGACGAGAGGCGGCACCAAATGAAACTCAAAAATAAAAAAATTGAATTGAAATGAAATGAAAACACAAATTTAAAAAAAAATTACATTTTTCGATTTTTAATTACAACAAAATATATAAATAGACAAGCAGCATTACAGTGAATGATTGAATGAATCTTAGACCAAATGTAAGTCCGATTTTATGTCCGTCCATCCGTCTGTCACACAGGCACTCAGTCTCTCTGTCCATCTGTCTGCTGTTTTACTATACTTGGCTGCATATTTACTAAACTAATTTTTAACTTAAACTAAAAATATATAAAATAAATATACAAACTAAGTGAAGACAAGTTTTTTTTTCAAAAAAAAAAAAACTTAAAAACTAATAATAAAAATTATAAAAAATTAAAAAAAATAATAATAAAATTAAAAAACAAACAACCAAAAATAGGCACGCAAAAAAATTTTTTGTAATTTTTTTTCTACAACATGCAGCATGCAACACACAAGTTTGACTACTTTCACATTATAACACACATCACATCAGATAGCAGCAATTAGCAGACACCAGAGATTGTAGCAGCATCATCGCCATCAGTTTCATCTTGATTAAAAGCTTAAGCTTAACTTGCATGTTTAAGGTACATAACCATAATTGTGATAGGTCTGAGCATATTGAGCCTGTTGTTGGGCTGCTGCTGCTGCCGCCACAGCCGCTGCAGTGGCTGCATGAGGATGAGGCAAATAGGGCAAGGTACCAAATGTATAGGCTGGCAAGACGGGCGGTGAATTATTCGATTTTGCTGATGAGTTAGTGGGTGAGGCAGCTGGTTTGGCTGGTGGTTTAGGAGCTATATTTCCATTGGATCTTAAAGGTTTTCTGCTAAAGATTTTCGCCACAAATATGGCCACCACAAAAGCTATTAAAGTACCCAAAATTGTGCCCCCCAAAACATCCGACCAATGATGCCAATAGTCTGATATACGAGTCAATGAAACATACCAGGCAAACATGATGAAAATAAATTGCAACAAATGTTTTAGCAATTTTGAGGCTCTAGTACTTAAGGCCGCCTGCAAATATATAGCCAAATAAACCATGCTATAGAAGAATATGCTAGCATGACCACTGGGAAAAGATTGTCCCAATTGGGCTAAAGTAGAGGCTGTATGATTTTGTCCCACACATTCGTATTTTTCAATATAACGGCCAAAATTAAAGGAATCCTTACAAGTCGAACCATCTGGTAATTGGGGCTGGCACACGGCAAAGAAGTGAGGCCTTAAGCGACCTATGGTATACTTGGTTATGTGTGTGGCCACCAGACATAAAGCCAAACCGAAAAGATAATAACCAATTTGTATATAACAATGCATTAAACGTTCTCCAATACGGCAGCCAGACTTGGAATTGCAATGTTGGTTGGCATTGGGTTTCCTTTTATCATTTCCTTGAGGTGAAAGTTGTTTAAATAACTCCACCACCAGCATAATGGAAGTGGGCACTGCCAAAACTATTGCCACCAAAAATATCGTACCTATGGTACTTTCCTTAAAGGGATATTGCAGTGATTCATCATTACAAAAGAATCCCCGTTTGTAGGGTTTAATCCATTTGCGTAAAGCTAATTCCGTTAAGCATAAGCCAGCGAATATTAGTAAATCGAAACTAATACGAGCTACACTTTTTAAACGTTTCATTTTGCCAACACACACACACTCTTAATTCAATTATTATATTTTATTATTATTATATTATTATTAATATTATTAATCAAAAATTCCCCGTATTGTGTTTATTAAAGCTTAATTTTTGGTTTAAAAATCTTCTTTTATCTTTCACAAAACTCTCATTTCTATAACTTTTTTTACACCTGTTCGTTCGTTAGTTTTTGTAAATATATTTTTTTAATTTTTTAAATTTTATTCTTTTAAAATGCGTTACGTTTGCGTTAAGCTCAACATACCTGTCGTAGGTTTAAGAAATGACTAACTTAAGCTGGTTTTGTTAAAGTATGCTTAAGGTGTCTTTTAGCTCGCTGGCTGTTTGCCTGACTTGCCAAAATATGCTCACTTATAGCTCAACAACAATCATAATAATAATAACAACTCTAACTGACACCATAAACGAGAAAAGAGAGCCTGTTTATTATTGCTGTTGCCACCAAAAAAAGCAACAAACAATAAAAATAACAACTCACTGCAGAAAATCAGTTTCTAGCGGGAATCAGTAATGAGAAAGTATGAAATCTTTTAACGAAAGAATAGAAATAGAAACACTTATTCAAATTCAATATTTAAAATGGAGGATTTCAAAATGAAAGCTGTTCTTACTAGAGTACAGCTGCATTAATCAAAGGGTACAGCTGCATTCACCGAAGGTACAGCTGTAGTGACTCCGTGTTATCCGTCAAAAACACGATTGAAAAATTTCATAATATATTTAAGTATCTTCTATCAGTCTCATGAGTGAAGTTAGTGTACAGCTGCCGATTAAAATGATTTTCTAGGTTTAGGTTGTTTGGTCATTAATGACCAAATAATATTAAGTATAAAAAGTACAGCTGCTTTCACATAATGACCAACTAACACTCTTATAAAATCAAAGCTTAATCGGTAATTTAAAATAATTAAATTTCACGAAATATTAAATAATCTTCTATAGATATACGAGGTAGATTTTAATAATTTTCAGAATGAAGGACCTTATAGAATGTCCTAAATTAGTAAACGTTTGAATATTAAGGTACACTTTTATTTTACTAAGCGTACAGCTGCATTGGCAAAGGGTCAACTAACTATATACTCAAATAATCTAGTAACTTGATCATTCGTAATAGTCTGTCATTTTTGCATTGACTTCTAATGGCTAGTAAAAATTAAGGGTAAACTGACTCCCAATCCGTCCAAAATTATCAGTTTAATGGCGATTCTGGATCGCCCCATACATGGAAAGTCAAAAACCCTCTTAACTGATCGTTTAGACTTTTCTTGTGATGAAACTGTTGAAGTTAGAGAGGCACAGATAGAAGAACTTTAGTAGTTTCTAGATACCAAAGTCTGGTAGCACGGAATCTAGTAGCCTCTAAAATGGTAGGACTTAGTCCGTGTATTGGTTGTTGATAAGACCATTCAGGGAGTTTGGTGCTGGCTGCGGTTTAAAGCAAAATTGCTAGGAGGAGGTAACGTTGGTTATTATGAGGACGCTTGTTTACGCTTTTTAATCGCCCAGTACTAAAATTACCGTGGGAATCTTGAACATATCTGTTGGGCTATTGGAAATGTTATTGACTCGAATTTAATTGCCCCTAACTAATACTTTTGAAAGCCTTAAAGATCTTTTATCGGTGAAATACGTTAGCCGCATTTTTGACGCAAAAGTACAGTTATACTACACATCTCTTTGGATTATTTAGTCACCAAATTCATTGGACTACTTGAAGGCTCATCATTTAACTGAAACTATTAGATAAACAGTATTTTTTTGTTTAGGCGATTAGTCTCAAGAAACCTCTTGATTTGTATAACCTCCTCCACCACAGTATACAAACTTTGTCATTCCTGGTGTAACACCAAAAGGAAACACCTTAGATCACTTGATGTATATATATACCTATATCCTATCAAAATCTGAGACGATTTAGCTTGTCTATTGGTCACAGTTATTTTAAAACCAGCAAAATCGGTCAAGTAACTGAGAATCTATGGACCGATATCTAAAACAGTCTCTTAATTCAAATACAAAACTTTTGGTAATTTTCCAATTATTTTAATCGAATAATTTATAGCAAAATACTCTTCAGTGTTGAAAAAAATTAAAGTCAAAAATGATTTAATTCTTTTCCATTCTGTTTTTACGGAAAACAACCATAAATGTTAAACAAAAAAACCCATTTTTTCCTTCTTTATTTATTTAATTGTTTATTTATTATTTTATTTTTGTTTATTTTGTTTTTGTATTCGTAAAATTTATTTTCAATCACACAAAATGCAACGTTATTCACTCACCATCAGTTACTTTGGTAACACCGTTGTTACCAACAGTTACCTGCAGTTGTTTTCTCAAGATTTGAGCATAACTAATAAATTGTTGCTGTTATTTAAAGCTCTTGCAGTTACTGTTGTTGGTGTTACAGCTCATCAGCTGTTTCAGTTATTTCTCTCTCTCTCCTTCTCTCTCTCTCTCTCTTTGTTTCTAAACCAGTAACGAAGACGTGTTTATAGCAGTTTCAGAAAAAAAAGATCTGTTAAATGCAACTATTTGTTTTGTTTAATGCATCTTCTTCTATTTGTCTATTTACATCATCTTCTTCATTTGCATTTTTTAAGTTTTTGTCTTTTTTTCCTCATCTTTTTCGTGTGAGAAATCTCGAAATAAATGATTTGTTATTTTAAATATCTCTTTTGTTCTTAAATGCACACTCTCATGCAACAAGTAACCGGTTTTTGATTTCTCAGATACCTGTTTGCATTGCACTTAACAACAACAACGTCATCGTCATCATCATCATCATCTTCCATAAGCAGCATTGGCGATTGTAGATTTCATAAGACACCCAGTCAGTGTTGTTTGACGTATTTGAAGTGCATTTATTTTGTTTTTGGGAAGATGTATGACGTTTCTACTTTGCGTTCGTTTAAACAAAACCCCTGAGGAAAAATGTTAGTTCAAGAAGGTGTATTTTCATTGTTTATTTTAGCTTTAGGCTTAAGAAAGAAATGGTTGATGATTTTGAAACAAAAGGTTGTTGTATTTGCATTGGTTCACTATATCAAAGGTAATGAAATCGGTCAAGGTTGAAGAGATCTAAGAAACAAAAGAAAACAATGGCCCTATAAAGAGAAAGAAATGTGGGAATGCAAATCTTTATTTTGTGTGTTGGAAAGACAATAAAGAAGAATGGTGAGAAGTTTTTCGAGAAGGAAGTTGCTGGATGATGAATGATGTTGGGAATTTGAAATTAAATTTGGGAAGATGATCGCTATTAACATTTTAGTTTAGCACTAGTTCAGTTCTAGTCCAGCTTAAGTTCAGTTCTAGTTCAGTTCTAGTTTAGTTCTAGTTCAGTTCTAGTTATGTTCTAGTTCAGTTTTAGTTCAGTTCTAGTTCAGTTCTAGTTAAGTTCTAGTTTAGTTCAAGTTCAATTCAAGTTCAGTTCTAGTTTAGTTTTAATTCAATTCTAGTTCAGTTCTAGTTTAGTTCTAGTTCAGTTCTAGTCCAGCTTAAGTTCTTGTTCAGTTCTAGTTCAGTTCTAGTTTAGTTCAAATTCAATTCAAGTTAAGTTCTAGTTCAGTTTTAGTTCAGTTCTACTTCAGTTCTAGTTCAGTTCTAGTTCAGTTCTAGTTCAGTTCTAGTCCAGCTTAAGTTCATTTCTAGTTCAGTTCTAGTTTAGATTAGTTCAAGTTCAATTCAAGTTCAGTTCTAGTTCAGTTCTAGTTTTGTTCTAGTTCAGTTCTAGTTTAGTTCAAATTCAATTCAAGTTCATTTCTAGTTCAGTTTTAGTTCAGTTCTACTTCAGTTATTGTTCAGTTCTAGTTCAGTTCTAGTCCAGCTTAAGTTCATTTCTAGTTCAGTTCTAGTTTAGTTTAGTTCAAGTTCAATTCAAGTTCAGTTCTAGTTCAGTTCTAGTTTAGTTCAAATTCAATTCAAGTTCAGTTCTAGTTCAGTTTTAGTTCAGTTCTACTTCAGTTCTTGTTCAGTTCTAGTTCAGTTCTAGTTCAGTTCTAGTCCAGCTTAAGTTCATTTCTAGTTCAGTTCTAGTTTAGTTTAGTTCAAGTTCAATTCAAGTTCAGTTCTAGTTCAGTTCTAGTTTAGTTCTGGTTCAGTTCTAGTTCAGTTATAGTTCCGTTCTAGTTCAGCTCTAGTTCAGTTCTAGTTCAGTTCCAGTTCGGTTCTATTTCTAATTCGGTTCGAGTTTAGTTATAGTTCAGTTCTAGTTCAATTCAATTCAAGTTCAGTTCTAGTTCAGTTATAGTTCAATTCTAGTTCAGTTCTAGTTCAATTCTAGTTCAGTTCTAGTTCAGTTATAGTTCAGTTCTAGTTCAGTTCTAGTTTAGTTCTATTTTACTTCTAGTTAAATTCAATTTCAATTCAAGTTCAGTTCTAGTTCAGTTCTAGTTCAGTTCTAGTTCAGTTCTTGTTCAGTTCTTGTTCTGTTCTAGTTCAGTTCTAGTTGAGTTCAAGTTCAATTCAAGTTCAGTTCTAGTTCAGTTATAGTTCAATTCTAGTTCAGTTCTAGTTCAATTCTAGTTCAGTTCTAGTTCAGTTCTAGTTTAGTTCTATTTCACTTCTAGTTAAATTCAAGTTCAGTTCCAGTTCAGTTCTATTTAATTTCCAGTTCAGTTTAAGTTCAATTCTAGTTTAGTTCCAGCTTAATTCTGGTTCAGTTCTTCTTCAGTCTTAATTCAGTTTTACTTTAGTTCTACTTCAGTTGTAATTCATTTCTAGTTCATTTGTGGATCCGTTCTTCTATAGTTTTAAAGGAGTTTAAGTTCAGTTCAAGTTCATTTCATTTACAGTTCAATTACAGTTCTACAAAAAGACCATTTCACTTTGAGTGAAATTAGTTATTTTCTTGGTTTTAACTAATTTATCTTCCATAACTTTTTCTAATTAAAAATTTATGCTTTTTTTACTTTCAGGTATGTTGTCCAAAATTCCTTTCTTAAATATTCATATTTTTTGGTAAAATTAATTAAAAAAAAAACTAAACTTTTTAAATAAAATTGAAATCTTTAGAGAATTTTTACTTTTAATTAATTCATATATTCAGCATTCAAAAACTGTCAGTTATCTTTAACTAGTTTCTCAGCATATTTACATATAAATAAAAAAAAATTAGCCCAAACTAATTTATGATCCAAAACTAATTGATACTAACACTTTCGTTTTAAAGTGGCCTAAATATTGTACTTTTGTCCCTGCTGGATCCACACAGTTTTTTTTTAATAAAAATTCCAAAATTCGTCATACATACCAAAATAATTATATTTGTGGTCTGAAGTTAAAGACATTTCAATAGATTTTCATACATTTATTTTATTCATTAAAGTGATATTGTTGAACAAATGACTCAGCAGCTTTAATTTAAAAGCTTTTTTTTCAAATTCATGAGAACAAAATGAGTCAGTTTAAAATACTTCAAAACATATGCAACGTAACCCTACGAACTAAACACCAAACAACTTCTTGCAACTAAACCAAACTTTATTTCTTCATTTGACACTTGAATGTTTAATAAATTTTACTTCTGATCGCATTTCCAATAGATTTTTAATAGAACCTGAGAATTAAATAATCCAACATCAAGATTTAAGATGATGATGTTGTTGATGTCTGTGTCTGATCGGTACCAATTCATGTTTACACAATTTTATTATTGTTATTTATTTCTCCAATTTATGCTGGTCGTCGTTTTCCTTGTATTTGCATAATTTTGGACTTAACTGTTGTTCTTGTTGGCTGTTTGGTTGATTGGTTTTGGCTCCGTGTGAGTTTTATTCGTTTTTTATTTTTTGTATTTCTTATGTTGATTTCTTGAGTACCTTGTGGCACTCACGAATTCAGTGAAGCTTTACTCTTAATATATGTTGCATGTCTACCGGTTTAAGTTGTGCTTTTCGTCTTATTTGATTAGACGGTAGTCTATCAATGGCTTTTTCTTACTGTGCCAAGTTATATGTATGTTTTAATAAGTCTATAAGTGCTTTTAATGCTTGAATGCTGCAGATAGATAAATATGTCTCCGTGTGTGTGTATTGGTTTTGGTGTTGGCTTTTAAGTGGTTAATACATATGTATGAATTAACCTAAAAACGGGAACATTATGGTAAGTGGGGTCTTTAAGGGTATGAAATTTCTATAAACTACATAGTTTGAACGTTACGCAATGGTCGATTTTGTAGATTACGCTACTGTCATGTCTATTACGTTACGATCGCGTCTTTATGCTACTCTTGTATGTGTAGAGTACGCTACAGTTAAGTCCACAGCCTATGCTATAGTCTATACTACTGTCGATTATATAGACTATACTACTGTCGAGTCTATAGAAAACGATTCTATAATCAAATCTTCAAACTACGAGTCTAAAATCGGCGCTAAATTCCATTCTATAGACTACACATATACTATAATTACGCTGCTGATTACTCTATAGACTAAGCGAAAGTAAAGTCTACAGACTATATTAAAGTCCAGTTTTTAGACTACGCAAAATTTCAGTCTATAGACTACGTCTACAGACTGTACTATAGACTTCGCTGCTGACGTCACTATCAAATCTGCAGACTATATAGTCGAATTTATAAAGCTCGCTTTAGTCGATGATTAACGTTGCTGTCGAGTCTGTATACTTTAATATAACAGATTCCAGAGACTACTAGCCAAACGCTATAATCGAATTGATATAATAAAATATAAACGAGGACATATATCGATTAATCGAATCGGCAACTGTATATACCACATAAGTCACTAGTCTCTCGACCACGAACACAGTATTGGCCACGCTATAGACTAGTCTCTTAAGACAAGTTTATTGTCTTCGCTATAGCCTAATATATCGTTTAAAATAGTCACTCGACTACGAGCTCTAATTCGGTTTTTATCTCGGACTCTAGTTTAGATTCCAAGTCACATTAGAAGTACAGAGCCTGTTCAGATTCTAGTTTGGAATTTAGTAAAAATTTTACACCAGATTGAGTTCATATTAAAGTTCGTAGTGTAGTTTAGGTTCCAGACTAGATTCCACTTCAGAATTCTTCTCAAGATTACAATTTTTCAGTCTGAATTTTAGTTCAAAATTTACTTCAGATTTTAGTTTGAATTTTAGTTCAGTTCCCCTTCTTCTTTAGATTTAAATTGGAACTATATTTCTAATTTAGATTCCTGCTCCAATTCTACTTTATAATCTAATTTATACTACATTTTAACAACTCGTTTAGAGTTAAGCTCAGATTGTCGATCCAATCAATTTAGCTCATACAGTTGATTCAATTTAAATTCTTATTGAATTCCGATTCTAGTTTGAATTCAAGATTAGTTGAGAATTTGGTTCAGATTGTAGTTCTCGAATTCTAGTTTTGACTCAAATTAGGTACCACTTTAATTTCTAGTTCAGATTTAAGTTTAGATTCTATTTCAGAGTTTCATTCAGATTGTAGTTTGGATTCTAATTGGATTTAAGAGCGGATTCTAATTTGGATTCCAGTTTAGATTGTAGTTCTGGTTCTGATTCAGATTTTGGTTTGCATTTAACCTCAGATTTCATTTCAAATTCTGATACGGATTCTCCTTCGCACTCTAGTTCAAATCCAGTTTTTTGTTCAAAGTACAATAACGATTGTAGTTCGAATTCTCTTTCAGATTCTTGTTCAGATTTTATTTAAGTTGACATTCTAGTCTAAGTTATTGTTCTGATTCTGATTATTTTCTACTTCATTCGTATTTCATTCACCGTATTTTTTGGTATCTGCTTACCATTTCCGTCTCCTTGACTCATTTAAGGTTTAACCACACAACTCACCGCTCACATATGTAAGAGTAAATTATTATTTTTGGTTGTTTATTATATTTTTTTCCTACTCACGTTGCTTTTTTTTGGTAATTTTAGTGCTTTTTTAATTTGTTTCAATAAAATTTTATAAAAAGCGGAACAGATTTCTGTCCAAATTTTATATGACTTGCGAACATTTCACATACGAAACTAAAATTGCAATTTTGTTTTGAAAGTTATAATTAAAATTATTTTATGTGATAAATGAAAATTGAAATTACTTGGACCAACCGACCGACACCTGTTCAAGAAGGTTTTTATTTATAACACACCAACACACGCATGCACACACTCTAGAGATGATGGGGGGGAGAGAGGGGGTTTGATCAGTGTTTCAAATCAATTTATGAAATTTATAATTATTTCGAATTTTGTTTGTGCGAATCAAAAATGGGATTTTTTTCTAATTTTCGTTGTTTGCAAAGTTATTTATTTCTACAATAAATTGTTGTTGTAATTAAATGTTTCTTCCCTTTTGTTTATCGCGCAAAAGTTATCTTATCGGCAAAATTGAAATATTTAAAATTCTTTGTTAATTAATTTCATTAATTTCAGAATAAAAATATTTCTGTTTCAATATTTGTTGTTATTAAACAATTTACACACACCTTTTGTTGGCACCTGTATTTTTCTTGTATTTGTAGTTGTAGGCTTTTAGCACATAGTTTACTTTAATACTCGCAATTTTAAGTTATTTCTTCGTTAAGTTGTTGCCAGTAGGGGATTGTTTATAAATAAGCTTATTAAAGAGTGTTAAAATGAAAAAAAGGGTTACCAGGTTAGAAGAAAATGATGGAAATAAAGGAAACTATGAATCGAACAAATTAAAATATGAAACTGGTTTGATACAATGAGTTTAGTTTAAGTTTAGTTCTAGTTTAAGCTCTAAGTTTTAGTTTAGTTGTAGTTCAGTTCTAGTTCAGTGCTAAATCAGTTCTGGTTCATTTTTAGTTAAAATTCTAATTCAAATTCTAGTTTTCTAGGTAATTTTTAGTTCTGTTCTAGTTTAAATTCTAGTTCAATTCTGGTTCAGTTATGGTTGGCTCTAGTTCAGTTTTAGTTGAGTTCTATTTCAGTTCTGTTTAGCTCTAGTTCAGTTCTCGTTCAGTACTAGTTCAGATCTAGTTCCGTTCTAGTTTAGTTCTAATTAAGTTCTAGTTCAATTTCAGTTTTTAGTTTAAGTTCTAGTCAAGTTCTAGTTAAGTTCGTTTTAATTTAGTTCTAGTTCTAGTTCAGTTCTAGTTCAGTTCTTGTTCAGTTCTAGTTTAGTTCTAGTTCAGTTTTAATTCAATTCTAGTTTATTTCTAGTTCAGTTTTAGTTCAGTTCTTGTTCAGTTCTAGTTCAGTTCTAGTCTAGTTCAAGTTCAATTCAAGTTCAGTTCTAGTTCAGTTCTTGTTCAGTTCTAGTTCAGTTCTAGTTCAGTTCTAGTTCAGTTCTAGTCCAGCTTAAGATCATTTCTAGTTCATTTCTAGTTTAGTTCTAGTTTACTTCAAGTTCAGTTCTAGTTTAGTTCAAGTTCAATTCAAGTTCAGTTCTAGTTCAGTTCTAGTTCAGTTCTTGTTCAGTTCTAGTTCAGTTCTAGTTCAGTTCTAGTTCAGTTCTAGTTCAGTTCTAGTTCAGTTCTAGTCCAGCTTAAGATCATTTCTAGTTCATTTCTAGTTTAGTTCTAGGTTAGTTCAAGTTCAATTCAAGTTCAGTTCTAGTTTAGTTCAAGTTCAATTCAAGTTCAGTTCTAGTTCAGTTCTTGTTCAGTTCAAGTTCAATTCAAGTTCAATTCAAGTTCAGTTCTAGTTCAGTTCTAGTTCAGTTCTTGTTCAGTTCTTGTTCAGTTCTAGTTCAGTTCTAGTTTAGTTCTAGTTCAGTTTTAATTCAATTCTAGTTTATTTCTAGTTCAGTTTTAGTTCAGTTCTAGTTCAATTCTAGTTCAGTTCTTGTTCAGTTCTAGTTCAGTTCTTGTTCAGTTCTAGTTCAGTTCTAGTTCAGTTTTAATTTAGTTTTAGTTCAGTTTTAGTTCAATTCTAGTTCAGTTCTAGTGAAGTGTTAGTTCAGTTCCAGTTCTAGTTCAGTTTTAGATCAATTATTTTTATAGTTCAGTTCTTGTTTGGTTTAAGTTCAGTTTTAGTTAAATTTTTGTTCAGTTGCTTATATTTCCTGCTCTGGCAGCCCACTTTTAACAAGACCTCCATAAATAGTCTCCCAATTAAATTTGTCTGTATTATTGTTGTAGATTGTTTTTAGCGCCTTCTCTGCTGGTGCTGCTTATCACTGAAAATAAGTAATAATTTGTATGACAAGTACTTACGGTCGGTAACTATTTACTTTGTATGTCTCGTACAACTGACAGTTATCAAATAAAATATAAAAATTTACAATTCAAATAAAAAACAATTTAAAAATTGCGATTTTTTTCCAAAAATTATCACACCGCAAACAAACACACATTCATACAAGACTATAATCTGGATACAGAAATTTTGAAATTATACAAATATGACTTCAAAATTATTTACCTTAGAGACATAATGCGAAATTCTTTACTGCAGCTACAAATCATATGAATATTTATCAAAAAAGAAAAAAAAACTCAATATTTTTGGAGGGACTGTTTTTTTTGACAATAAAAAAATGTATAAATAATTATCTGTTCTTTTTTTTTTTGTTTAACAAAAATATTTGTTATTGAAAACATTGTATGTGGAACTCCCTTGAGTTTAATGAATTGAAAAGAATGAAAGATATTAAGAGATAAAAATTTGAAACTACAAAATAATTTTATAATAATGGAATAATAAAACATGTATGAATTGGAAAGATAACGGTAAAAATTTAGGAGGGGTTATGAAGAATGTAAGAGGGAGCTACAGTATGCATGGAGGTGCTTCATCAAATCTATATTATATTTTATAGTCAATATTTATAATGGAGTATGGAGTTTAATGTGGATTAAAGTCTCAGTTTTAATTTTTATATCAACTATAGTCTGTGCTATAATCTCAGTTATTGTTGGAACTATTTTCTTCCGTAATATGAGTTGTAGTATCAGCTATAGTTTTTGCTTTGAATTGAATTATTAGTTCAACTTTACGTATTATTTTCAATTACAGTCGGAACTATAATATCAAATTTTATTGAAATTGAGGGTGAAACCTGAAAAGGGTACCTCACATTTCGGCAACTCGTGAAATCAATAAGTCGTCGTACTTCGACATGAGTCATTTTCTTAAATATTTTAAACTAATTTGTTGCATCTCCTTGGACTACTAATGATAACTCCCTTTTTCTAATGGCTTCTAATGGTACTGGTATTTAGAGTATCCCTTTCTGACATTTCCAGGTCGTTCAGATAACGTCCAAACTAACAATATTAAATATACGCTGTAATGCATACTATAGTTCCAGTTCTGGTTCTAGATTAAAAATTTTTGTTTAGATTCAAATTTCAAATTAAGATTCTGGTTCAAATCTTTACTTTTCCAAATCCAGTTTAGTTTCTAAATCAGAATATGATTCCGGATCTGGTGCAGGTTCTAGTTCAGGTACTGATTCTGGTTCAGAATTTGTAACTTTAGGTTCCAATTCAGATTCTAGTTAAGTTTCTAGTTTATACTTTTGAGAAGGTCTAGTTAAATTCTAGTTTAAATTGTAATTAAGATTTTGATTCTGATTCAGTTTCCACTTTGAATTCTAATTCAATTGTGAGTTCAGATTCTCATTCAGATTTTAGTTTGGATACTAGTTCAGAATATGATTCAGTTTTTTAGTACAGATTTAATTTAATTTAGGATCTAGTTTAGATACTTTCTAAATCACATTATGATTCAGTACAAGTTTAACTTCTTTTTTTTGATTTTAATTAAAATTCTGGTTCCGACACTTGTTTAACATTTAGTTCATATTTCAGTTTCCACTTCAGATTCTAGTTTAGATTATGGTTCCATTTAGGTACTAGTTTATATTCTAATTCAGACTTTGGTTCAGTTTTTATTTCAGAATCTAGTTCATATTGTGATAAAGATTCTGGTTGAGGTTTAGTTTCTAGTTCAGATTCTGGTTCTGTTTCATGTTTAGATTCTAATTGATATTTTGATTGAGTTTCTTGTTCAGAGTTTGGCTGAAATTTCGATTCAGGTCTAGATAAGGTCATTGATTTTAAATTCCATTTTGACTAAGATTCCAATTCCAAGATTCTTTTTCAGATTCTAGTTCGGATTCTATATCTAGTTCATGTTTGGATTATGATTCAGGTATCATTCTGTTATAGGTCCGATTCCAGTTTATATTTATTTTTATTTGAATTCTTGATAACATACAAAAACACATTTTAGTTCAGATTCTGAATCTGTAGCTTATAGTTTATATTCTAGTTCAATTCTATATCTCGTTCTAGTTCAGAATTGAATATAGATTCTGGTTCAGATTGTGGTTAAAAATTCAGTTCAGATTTTCATTCACAATCTAGAATTCTGGCTCAGATTTTAGGTCAACAATATTATTAATCGAGAACGACTAATTCCTCTTTGTAGCGCCCCTTAAACCACAACAAACCATTAAGCGCAAAATAATTTGACCTAAAATGAATTAAAATATAAAAAAAAAACATTAATAAAATTTATTTGCGAAAAAACGCCTAGAATTAAATGTCCATTCTTATAAAATCGTGATTTTTAGTTGTTGTTGTTGTTGTTCAATTTGCAAAAAGCAAAAAAAAGCTGAGAAAAAAATTAATAAATTAATAGTCACCATTAAGTCCACTCGCATTAGTGTTTTTGTGTTCAAATTATCGGTTAGTAAACTTTTTGGCGATTATCACTTAATTGCGTTTTTTTTTTTTTTTTTTTTTTTTGAGTTTTTGTCTTTTTTTTTTTCTTCAATTATGAAAGCAAAATATTTTTATAAAAATATTTTTTTTGATTTTCGTTGTTTTGTGGTTTTTTGTAAATATAATTTCACCGATATTCACCTAAAACACACTAGAGCATCTAATAAAAGCTAAAAAAATGTATTTTTTACTTTGATAATTGATATGCCTGTATTTATGCCATTTTTTTCATTTTTTGCCCATAATTCCACAAATATATCATTTTTTTAATTTGTTCTCAATTTCAATATTTATAATTTGAGTGGAGGTTTTCGCTGTTTTTTATCGTTGAGATGATTTTTAGTGGATTTATTTTCTAGTTTTTATTTCAGTCTTTTATTTGCCTCTTTTGATCGTATTAAAACCAGAAGCCTTATAAATAATTAAGACAAGAAATAAAATTTGTGAGATGTCTGTTTGTTTGTTTATGTGTTGTTGTTTTGTAATTAAATTTCTGTTGTTTTGTTTTTCTTATGAGGCTGAAAAACAGTGGGAGGGTAAATTTATGAAACGCTTGTTTAAGTTGTGAAGGAAACAGAGGGAGTTGTAAATGGCAAAAAGAGGCGAATTGAAGATTGAAATCAAGATGGATTAATTAAAAATAAAATGAGAACGTAAGAAAACTTTATAATTTTATTTTAGAAAAGGAAATAAATGATAATTTGGGATAGAAAAAATGCAAATATTTTTTAAAAAGAAAATTTAACGAAAATTTTCTATTAAAAGAAAATTTAACGAAAATTTTCTAGGAAAAGAAAATTTAACGAAAATTTTATATTAAAAGAAAATTTAACGAAAACTTTCTTTAAACAGAAAATTTAACAAAAATTTTCTATTAAAAGAAAATTTAACGAAAATTTTCTTTAAACAGAAAATTTAACGAAAATTTTCTTTAAACAGAAAATTTAACGAAAATTTTCTATAAAAAGAAAATTTAACAAAAATTTTTTATAAAAAGAAAAATTTTCTATAAAAAGAAAATTTAGCGAAAATTTTCTATAAAAGGTAAATTTAACGAAAATTTTCTATAAAAGAAAATTTTTTCTGTAAAAATAATATTTTCGAAAAATTTTCCGTAAAAATAAAATTTAACGAAAATTTTCTATAAAAAGAAAATTTAACGAAAATTTTCTATAAAAAGAAAATTTAACGAAAATTTTCTATAAAAAGAAAATTTAACGAAAATTTTCTATAAAAAGAAAATTTAACGAAAATTTTCTAAAAAAAGAAAATTTAACGAAAATTTTCTATAAAAAGAAATTTAACGAAAATTTTCTATAAAAAGAAGATTTTATGAAAATTTTCTAGAAAAAGAAAATTTAACTAATATTTTCTATAAAAATAAAATTTAACGAAAATTTTCTATAAAAATAAAATTTAACGAAAATTTTCTATAAAAATAAAATTTAACGAAAATTTTCTATAAAAATAAAATTTAACGAAAATTTTCTATAAAAATAAAATTTAACTTAATTAACTTAATTTAATTTAATTTAATAAAATTTAATTAATTTTCTATAAAAAGAAAATTTAAAGAAAATTTTCTATAAAAAGAAAATTTAACGAAATTTTCTATAAAAAGAAAATTTAACGAAAATTTTCTATAAAAAGAAAATTTAACGAAAATTTTCTATAAAAAGAAAATTTAACGAAAATTTTCTATAAAAGAAAATATAACGAAAATTTTCTATAAAAAGAAAATTTAACGAAAATTTTCTATAAAAAGAAAATTTAACGAAAATTTTCTATAAAAAGAAAATTTAACGAAAATTTTCTATAAAAAGAAAATTTAACGAAAATTTTCTATAAAAAGAAAATTTAACGAAAATTTTCTATAAAAAGAAAATTTAACGAAAATTTAACGAAAATTTTCTATAAAAAGAAAATTTAACGAAAATTTTCTATAAAAAGAAAATTAAACGAAAAATTTCTATAAAAAGAAAATTTAAAGAAAATTTTCTATAAAAAAAAAATTTAAGAAAATTTTCTAAGAAAAAAAATTTACGAAAAATTTCTATAAAAAGAAAATTTAACGAAAATTTTCTATAAAAAGAAAATTTAACGAAAATTATCTATAAAAAGAAAATTAACGAACATTTTCTATAAAAAGAAAATTTAACGAAAATTTTCTATAAAAAGAAAATTTAACGAAAATTTTCTATAAAAAGAAAATTTTCTATAAAAGAAAATTTAACGTAAATTTTCTATAAAAGAAAATTTAACGAAAATTTTCTATAAAAGAAAATTTAACGAAAATTTTCTTTAAAAGAAAATTAACGAAAATTTTCTATAAAAAATTTAACGAAAATTATCTATAAAAAGAAAATTAACGAAAATTTTCTATAAAAAGAAAATTTAACGAAAATTTTCTATAAAAAGAAAATTTAACGAAAATTTTCTATAAAAAGAAAATTTAACGAAAATTTTCTATAAAAAGAAAATTTAACGAAAATTTTCTATAAAAAGAAAATTTAACGAAAATTTTCTATAAAAAGAAAATTTAACGAAAATTTTCTATAAAAAGAAAATTTAACGAAAATTTTCTATAAAAAGAAAATTTAAAGAAAATTTTCTATGAAAGAAAATTTTAGGAAAATTTTCTATAAAAAGAAAATTTAACGAAAATTTTCTATAAAAAGAAAATTTAACGAAAATTTTCTATAAAAAGAAAATTTAACGAAAATTTTCTATAAAAAGAAAATTTAACGAAAATTTTCTATAAAAAGAAAATTTAACGAAAATTTTCTAGAAAAAGAAAATTTAACGAAAATTTTCTAGAAAAAGAAAATTTAACGAAAATTTTCTAGAAAAAGAAAATTTAACGAAAATTTTCTAGAAAAAGAAAATTTAACGAAAATTTTCTAGAAAAAGAAAATTTAACGAAAATTTTCTAGAAAAAGAAAATTTAACGAAAATTTTCTAGAAAAAGAAAATTTCACGAAAATTTTCTAGAAAAAGAAAATTTCACGAAAATTTTCTAGAAAAAGAAAATTTCACGAAAATTTTCTAGAATAAGAAAATTTCACGAAAATTTTCTAGAAAAAGAAAATTTCACGAAAATTTTCTAGAAAGAGAAAATTTCACGAAAATTTTCTAGAAAAAGAAAATTTCACGAAAATTTTCTAGAAGAGGAAAATTTCACGAAAATTTTCTAGAAGAGGAAAATTTCACGAAAATTTTCTAGAAAAAGAAAATTTCACGAAAATTTTCTAGAAAAAGAAAATTTCACGAAAATTTTCTAGAAAAAGAAAATTTCACGAAAATTTTCTATAAAAAGAAAATTTAAAGAAAATTTTCTATGAAAGAAAATTTTACGAAAATTTTCTATAAAAAGAAAATTTAACGAAAATTTTCTATAAAAAGAAAATTTACCGAAAATTTTCTATAAAAAGAAAATTTAACGAAAATTTTTTAGAAAAAGAAAATTTAACGAAAATTTTCTAGAAAAAGAAAATTTAACGAAAATTTTATATAAAAAGAAAATTTAACGAAAATTTTTTATAAAAAGAAAATTTAATAAAAGGAAAATTTAACGAAAAATTTTTATAAATATAAAAAATATAAACATTTTTATAGAAAGAAAATTGATCGAAAATTTTCAAAAAAAAAAATATTTTTTAATTTAACGATATTTTTTTAGATGAAAATTTAAATATAACAAATTTTTGTAAGATTTCTTGGAGTCTGAAATTTATTGTAATTTTTTAAATCATGAATTTATCGTAAATTTTCCTTAAATCATAAATTAATTGCAAATTTTCTTTAAATCGAAAATTTACGGTAATTATTCTGAAAATATTAAATTTATCGTAAGTTTTCTATAAATCTTTGATTTATCGTTAGTTATTTTTTTTAATTGAAATTTAAATTATTCTTTAAATCTTCAATTTATCGCAAATTCAGGATAATTTTTTTCAAAAAGGGAAATTTTAATGTTTACATAAACTGTAGTTTAAACTGCAGTTGAATTCTTGGTTTAATTGTTTAACTAACTTATTTTATGTTTAAGCTTGTAGTTGAGATTTTCATTTAATCTGTAGTTTAATCAAGAGCTTTAACCATAGTTTAAACTAAGGTTAAGTCTGTGATTTATTGTCTTTACTTTATTTTGTTTTCGGCTGATTGATTGATGTCCTTCAACTCCCTGGAGACTTGTAGCTGAAAATGTATTTCGTTAATCACCAATTTATGTTTCTCTTCGCTATTTTTACTCCTTTCACAAAGAAAAAAACTCTTTTTGTTGTTGTTTCGTTTTCAATTTATTTATACAATTTACTTCTCTATTTATTATTGTTCGATTATCTTTCAAATTAAATTTGTATTTGGCAAATCGCAAAAATCATTGTAAATAGGTGTGAATAACAATAAAAGCTCTAAAAATGCCTCCAGACCAAAAACAAACATAATTGATTGTAAGTCTATGACAGTTTATTTGTCCGTCCAGCTGTCTGTCTGTTTGTCTTTCTTTGTTTAGAGTAGAGTTTAGAGTTTTATTGCAGTTCCTTTTGCTGCAAATGCATTTTAAAGAGTGGCACGTTTTGTTTTTTGAATTAGGTTTTGTCTCTAGAGTAAAGTGACTTTGTAAAGCGATCATTCCTTATGATCATTCGTTCACATTTCAGTAGTTAAAGCGACAGTTATAATTTTTATTTATACAATTCATACGTTTTTTTTTTTTATTTTAATCAGGAGGTTTTTAAAAACAAAAATAAGTAAGACTGCTAAATTCGGCTATGCCGAATCCACAATACCCTCCACCACAAATGCATGAGAAATAAATACATTATGTTTCGAACATACACACTAACACATACATTCACGCTCACAAATTTAATACAGGAGCATTTAAAAGTTATGAAATCAGTTACATTTTGTGCTATAACTTTTATGCTACAGAACTGATTTTAGTAATTTTTAGAATGATAATGAAGTGAGTATAACTTAATGTTAGAATAAAATTTCATTCTTATTTTTCGATTTATAATTGACAATTTTACAAAAGTTGTTTCCTTAAACTTAGAGGTAGCCTCAGATATCGGTCTATATCTTTTAATATATTGTACCACATTTTTTGGCTTTTAAATAAAAAACTTTTGAAGACTATAACTAATCATCAGGCCAAATTTTATTGAGCCCTGCCAATTATTGTGGATGTGAACGTGCCAGCTACAGGTAGGCGGACAGATAGACAGATGGACAGACAGACATACAGACAGACAGACAGACAGACGGACATAACTAAATCGGCTCAAATTTTGATTTGATGCAAGAATTTGTATATATTATAGGATCTTGGCATTACACAAGGAATGACAAAGCTAATATACCCCCTCTTCACAACTTGTGGTGGTGTAGGGTATAATAAAGTGATTTTTTCTTTTTCTCGCTTTTTGCGAGGAAAAATAATAAAAATTAATGTTGTATTGTGAAAAATACATAAATAAAACATTTTTTCTCATTTTACAGAGTACAATTTGACAAAATTAAGATTTAAACATGATTTTTCTTTAAATAGAGTTTAAAAACGCTTAAAGACTTAAATAAATTAAGAGGGATTTAAATTTTGACCATTTCGAAATTACACAATTACATTTACAACTTCTGAAGGGAATTTGTTTTTTAGACAAATTACTCTAATTACAAGCAAAAATCAACCAACCACTCCTTGATTTTCGTTATTTTGTCATGTCAAGGGCTTTTGTTTGCAAAAAAAAAAAAACCCCGAAATTTGGCACAAAATATTAAAAAAACTTTTTGAATGCATTTTTTTAAGCATTTTCCCTCTATTGTCGTTATCTAAGGTGTGAATCAGTCAATGTCCAACATATTTACTTCATGCATGATTGTTGTATGACAATTTTTGCACGAGTTGCAAACATTTAATTTATTCAGTTGCAAAGTTGTTTAACTTCACTCATGATGTTTGTTTGATGTCTGAGATTGTGTTTTCAAGACGAGATCACTGAAATCCAACAAACAGACAAATACCTGGAAATTTTATTTTTAACTCTGACAATTGGACAGAAAGACAGACAGACAGACAGACTAATGGACGGACGGACAGACCAATAGACATTTAAAAACAAATGTTATTTGTTGTCTTTTGATCACTTTAAGTTTTTTGTAAATTTTCTTAAAAATGAAGACTTTAATTCCAACTCTAAAGCAAAAACATTATTCGAAGGTGGCAAAAATAATGTTGAATGTACCTTTAAAACAGATCTTGTAAAATCTTTGCCACAACACGAAAAAAGAACTTTAATTTGTGACAATGTTGATGGAATAAATTAGCATATGTTGCAACTTCTCAATGACTGGAGATTTATTTAAATAACTATTAATTGTGTTAAAAAGTGAATAAACAGCAGAATAAACATAAATTCTTAGAAATTACAAGAATTTTAAAATGGTGGAAACGTCCTCTTCAAAAATTTCGATATTAAAGAAAATTTGCAAAAATTTGTGATTTAAAGACAATTAATAAAATTAACGATTAATTAAAAATTTAAGAAAAATTTGCGATTTATAAAAAATTAAAAAAATATAAAAATTATGAAAAAAATTAAGATTCCAAGAAAATTTTACGATAAATTAATTATTTAAAGAAAATTTACGATAAATTTAAGATGTGAAGAAAATTTACTATAAATTTATGATTTAAAAAAATGCGATAAATTTTGAATTGAATGTAAATTTACAATAAATTTAGGATTTTAAGAAAATTAAAAAAATCGATCTTGAAAAAACTTAACAAAAAATTTACAAAAAAATTCCGGTTTAAGGAAAATATTCGATAGATTTAAATAACGATAAATTTTAAGATTTAAAGAAAATTTACGATAAATATCCGAAGTAAAAAAATTACGATAAATTTGCAATTTAAAAAATTATGACAGAATTCTGAAATAAAGAAAATTTACGATAAACTTTAGTTTAAAGGCATATAATTTTTCGTAAAATAATATTTTTTAAAACATTTTCGTTAATTTTCTTTTTATAGAAAATTTTTGTTAAATTTTCTTTTCCTAGGAAATTTTCGTTAAATTTTCTTTTCCTAGAAAATTTTCGTTAAATTTTCTTTTCCTAGAAAATTTTCGTTAAATTTTCTTTTCCTAGAAAATTTTCGTTAAATTTTCTTTTCCTAGAAAATTTTCGTTAAATTTTCTTTTCCTAGAAAAGTTTCGTTAAATTTTCTTTTTCGTTAAATTTTCTTTTTATAGAAAATTTCGTAAATTCTTTTATAGAAATTTCGTTAAATTTTCTTTTATAGAAAATTTTCGTTAAATTTTCTTTTTAATTCGTAAATTTTTTCGAATTTAAATTTTCTTTTTATAGAAATTTTCGTTAAATTTTCTTTTTATAGAAAATTTCGTTAAATTTTCTTTTATAGAAAATTTTCGTTAAATTTTCTTTTTATAGAAAATTTTCGTTAAATTTTCTTTTATAGAAAATTTTCGTTAAATTTTCTTTTTATAGAAAATTTTCGTTAAATTTTCTTTTTATAGAAATTTTCGTTAAATTTTCTTTTTATAGAAAATTTTCGTTAAATTTTCTTTTTATAGAAAATTTTCGTTAAATTTTCTTTTTATAGAAAATTTTCGTTAAATTTTCTTTTTATAGAAAATTTTCGTTAAATTTTCTTTTTATAGAAAATTTTCGATAAATTTTCTTTTTATAGAAAATTTTCGATAAATTTCTTTTTATAGAAAATTTTCGATAAATTTTCTTTTTATAGAAAATTTTCGATAAATTTTCTTTTTATAGAAAATTTTCGATAAATTTTCTTTTTATAGAAAATTTTCGATAAATTTTCTTTTTATAGAAAATTTTCGATAAATTTTCTTTTTATAGAAATTTTCGATTTTAAATTTTCTTTTTTTTATAGAAAATTTTCGATAAATTTTCTTTTTATAGAAAATTTTCGATAAATTTTCTTTTTATAGAAAATTTTCGATAAATTTTCTTTTTATAGAAAATTTTCGATAAATTTCTTTTATAGAAAATTTTCGATAAAATTTCTTTTTATAGAAAATTTTCGATTAAATTTTCTTTTTATAGAAAATTTTCTTTAAATTTTGAACTTTCTTTTATAGAAAATTTTCGTTAAATTTTCTTTTATAAAAAATTTTCGTTAAATTTTCTTTTTATAGAAAATTTTCGCTAAATTTTCTTTTTATAGAAAATTTTCGTTAAATTTTCTTTTTATAGAAAATTTTCGTTAAATTTTCTTTTTAAAGAAATTTTCGTTTAAATTATTTTATAGAAAATTTTCGTTAAATTTTCTTTTCATCAAAAATTTTTCTTAATTGTATGTTTTGTCACAAATTTGCTTTCTTTTAAATTTTCGTTAAATAAATCATCTTTAAATCGAGATTATTCTTTTAAAGATTTATTTTTAATTCTATTTTTCTTAAGAATTTTAATTAAGTCAATTAATTAGTTCCCCCTTTAGCGGAAAATAAGTTTCACATGTTCTTCGTATTTAGTATTATTTGTTTAGTATACGAAACTGAAAATCTTACTAAGAATAAATCCACAATTAAACGCGATTTCCAGCTGAGCTACACAGATTAGTTTGACCAATTTAAATTGAGATTATTTTTTGTTATTTTAACTATTATTTACGATGGAAAGGGTTATCAAAAAAGATGTGATCATCTTCAACAAATGATCAATTTTAGTCAATTGACATCTCTGGGCGAAGCCTTTTTGATAGAGGTCTTCGGGAAATTTTAAAATAAATTAAAGGAGATTTTAAAACGAAAAGAAAACTTGAGCTTAAATTTTTTTCGGAAATAAATTCACAACTTTTATTGGATAAAACGATTGAACTTAAACTTGCGCAGTCATGATAGAACCTTTGGATCTACAGATGAGCGATATTTTTACGACTTTAATTTAATCACTGTGATTGGTAAATCAATAGTAACCTCCGTCGTCCTTTCTTCTTTTGTTGCATACTCAAATGTATTTGTTTTTATTCATCTAGAAAGAAAATTATCCCTTTCCTACCGTGTAGAGTATGAACTCTAATAGAGTATCCAATGTTCAAAGTAGACAATGTCTTCTGTCGTCTTGTATTGTACTCTTTTGTTTTCTGCGATTTTTAATTTTCTTGTTTTCCTTTGAAATACTGTTTTAAAGAACAGTGATTTTAAATTCACTTTCATTGGGAACGAAGTTATTCAAAAGTCATGGTGTCACTATTTAGAATCTGATCTTTGGAGTCCTGCAAAGGAGCCCCTTTGAAAATGAAAATTTTTGATGTATTTTCCCTATTAACTTTTTTCACACTTTATATTATTTTACCCTTTATCCTAATCACATTTCACGTCAGTGAACTGTATCACGTAGTAGTGACAACAACAACAACAAACTAACTAACTGTTTAAACAACAACCAACGTATATTGTGTTCACACGTCGTTTGTAAAAACATTACAAAAAGACACAAAGAGTGAATGTTCCTAAAATGTTATCTCTATTTAAGACGCTAATGCACATTGTCAGTCAGTCCGTCTGTCTCCTCGTCCGTCCACACGCACTTAAAATGTACGCAATATATAGTGTACCCTACAGTTGTAGGAAAAGAACTTGGAAATGTTTTAGTGAAAAGAGAGAGGATTTTTGAACTTTATTATCCTGTGTTAGAAGCGAGTTTAATTTGATTAGATCAATTGTCATATATGACACATTTCATTAAGGGCAATGTTGGGCCAATAAGGGAGAAAAGAAGATATGTTATTTTCCTCACTTTTATTTTTCACTCCTTTAGTCACCCATTTAAATAAAGAAAGTTTCTTTAAGGGATTAAAACAATTCTCGCATCAATTCTAAGATTGTAGAAAGAGAGAAGAGAGAAATTATATTCCCCTCTCTTGTCCTTTATATGGTTCGTTAGGCATCACAATTTTTCACCGTGCATTTGTCAAAAAGAAAAAGCGAGAGTAAACCGGGGTAGGAACAAAGCGAGAAAGAAAAGAGTGATATAGCTGGGCGAGACAGAAAAAGAAGAAAATATGAACATTTTTCGCTGAAATTCTAAGTCTATATAAGTGAAAGAAAAAGGAAAATTCTAATCCTTCCATTCCCACTGTATGATTTTTCAGAAATTAACTTCTATACTAAAAAAGGCGAGAGAAAGAGAGAAATGAGCTGAGAGCACAATAACTGCGGGAGAGAGAAAAATAAAAGAGAGGAAAATAAAATATGAATATCACCGCTAAAAGTTGGCTATTTTCTTTTACTTGAAGTGAAAAAAATTCCTTTTAATAAGCAAATTAAATCTGTCGCTTCTTCTTTTCGGAACTGTCGGGTAAAGAGAGTTTAAAAAAACATTTGATACTAATTACAATTTTTTAAAATTTTTCTGATTTAATATGAAAAACTGGAACACAGAATAAATTTATTTAACACAATGAAAAGCTTTGAAATATAGTCCGAAGTCTTCCAAAACCCCCGATCCTCTTAGAGATCGTTATAGGGATTGTTTTCTTACCATAACAAAGTTAAGTTACCTCCTTAAACGGAGAGTTCTCTTTTAACTTTTATAACCCACTGTTTCACTCTGCGTTTTGTGAGTAGAATTTTTTATAAAAATACACAAATTAAATAAAACGGCGACAATGTAGCGCCAATGATAACGCGTAACTAGCGACTGCAGGCAGCAGCAACAGTAATAACAACAAATGGCCCGATATTAAAGAAGAAATAAATATTCCAATAAAAGACAATTTCAATAAAAATGCAAAAATGAATCAAAATAACAATAATTTTACAAAAAAAGTACTTCAAAAATAAACAAAAATTGTTTAATTGTAACAAAAAAGGCGACTGCCAAAGTCTAATAAGAGCCAAAGCAGTAAAAAGAGTTTCTAAACGGTTATAAGGGATTTGAAATACCCTCCTACAAATAAATTATGGACAGTATTTTCCATTCCTCTGCTTAAGTGAAAATTTTCTATAGAAAATTTCCTCTGTTTAAGTGAAAATTTTCTATAGAAAATTTCCTCTGTTTAAGTGAAAATTTTCTATAGAAAATTTCCTCTGTTTAAGTGAAAATTTTCTATAGAAAATTTCCTCTGTTAAGTGAAAATTTTCTATAGAAAATTTCCTCTGTTTAAGTGAAAATTTTCTATAGAAATTTCCTCTGTTTAAGTGAAAATTTTCTATAGAAAATTTCCTCTGTTTAAGTGAAAATTTTCTATAGAAAATTTCCTCTGTTTAAGTGAAAAGATTTCTAAACTCCAAATTGGAGAGCTGTAGCGTACTTTAAAAATAAAAACAAAAGTAAAATCAATTTAACTTTTGTTTTTACTCTTGCACTCACTTATGAATGTATTTATGTTGTTGTTGTTGATTTTTCACAATTTAGAATAAAACTCGAAATCTGGACACGAAAACCACCAAAATAAAAAAGAGCAACAAAATACATGAAAATTTTGTAAATTTTAAACGAAAAAAAGAAAACAAGAGTAAAATGATATCGCCAGAAAAACAACAAGAGAACAAACAACGAGGAGTAATTTAAGACTTTACGATTTGTATCAATAAAGTAATAAAAACAACAACAATAATAAATCATGTGTATGTGTGTAAACTAATTGAGATTGTGGTGGTTGTTGTTGTCGATATTCTTACGATTGAGGGTCTACGAAAATTTTACACAGACCAACAACAAATCAAACATTGTACAATTTGGTATTGTTGTTGTTGTTGTTGCTTTTTCCACTTTGCTGTTGTTCTAGTCAAATGAAAAACGATCACTCACTCAATCCGATACAGAAAAAAAGAGTATTGAAAATTTTTAAAAACACAACAAAACGACTACGTTAAGACTAAACGAAGTGTATGTTTTTAGTCGCAGACGACATCGTTAGTCGTTGTCATTAGTATAACATACAGTGGTTTGGGGGTTTCAATGCCCCCTCTTTCCTATCTCCATCAAAAAAAAAAAAAAAAAAAAAAACACAAGAAGTCTTTATGGGAATTAAATAGGAAAACATTGACGCTGTAGCTGTCGCCTTTAACGTTGTCGTGGTAGTTATAATTATACAACTGCTAACGCTGCTGCTGTCGCCGCTGCTATTGCTGCGCCTGCTATCGCTTTTTAACTTTAACTCAAAATAGACAAAACGTTTCCAAACAGATCTTCGCTCTAAGTTTTTGACTTTTATTCCACAACAACAACTCGCTGATATCGGTCGAAAACCGCGCGCTCTATCAAGCCGTCCCCCCCTATTGAAGGACGGACAAAGAAAAATTAATAAAAACGCGAAAATAAAAATTTTTGTTTTGAAAAACCAAAACTCTAGTTCGTAACGGACAGACAAACGAATAGCACGCGCAAGTTTTCAAATAAATACATTTTTCAAAAAAAGAAAAAAACGGCGAGAAAAAGTGTGGCCGTTATTTTTGTAATTTTTTTGCCACAAACAAATTGTTATTTAAATGGTAAATGAAACATTGTTTAAAACAAACAACTACGAGACAAGATCAAATAAAAAAGTGAAAAAAAAACAAAGAGATCTTAATTTGAAATACAAAAATGGTGTTTTAAAAAAAATAAATAAATAAAAAGTGCAACGAATAAAAATAATAATTATAACGCAAAAAAGTTTAAAGATAATAAAATGTAACTAAAAATAACTCACCGGAAATAAATCAATATTAATTGTCTTAATAAAGTGAAATAAGAAAAAAATATCGGAAGAAATAAGCGGAATGGAATGTTCACAGCGAAACTGTTTCTCGATTTATACTGAATTTTCTATAGAAAATCTACTGCGATCTACAGTAAATTTTCTATAGAAAATCTACTGCGATCTACAGCAAATTTTCTATAGAAAATCTACTGCGATCTACAGTAAATTTTCTATAGAAAATCTACTGCGATCTACAGTAAATTTTCTATAGAAAATCTACTGCGATCTACAGTAAATTTTCTATAGAAAATCTACTGCGATCTACAGTAAATTTTCTATAGAAAATCTACTGCGATCTACAGTAAATTTTCTATAGAAAATCTACTGCGATCTACAGTAAATTTTCTATAGAAAATCTACTGCGATCTACAGTAAATTTTCTATAGAAATCTACTGCGATCTACAGTAAATTTTCTATAGAAATCTACTGCGATCTACAGTAAATTTTCTATAGAAAATCTACTGCGATCTACAGTAAATTTTCTATAGAAAATCTACTGCGATCTACAGTAAATTTTCTATAGAAAATCTACTGCGATCTACAGTAAATTTTCTATAGAAAATCTACTGCGATCCTACAGTAAATTTTCTATAGAAAATCTACTGCGATCTACAGTAATTTTCTATAGAAAATCTACTGCGATCTACAGTAAATTTTCTATAGAAAATCTACTGCGATTCTACAGTAAATTTTCTATAGAAAATCTACTGCGATCTACAGTAAATTTTCTATAGAAAATCTACTGCGATCTACAGTAAATTTTCTATAGAAAATCTACTACGATCTACAGTAAATTTTCTATAGAAAATTTCCTCTGATTAAAAGAGAATTTTCTATAAAAAATTTACCTTGATTAAGAGATAATTTTCTTAGAAAATTTCCCCTGATTAAGAGAGAAATTTCTTTAGAAAATTTAAAATATTCCCTGATTTACCAAGAGTGTTTTACATAGAAAATTTCTGGTTTTAAAACAATGAATTGAAAACCCATTGATCACTAGTGGTGCCTGTGGTGTGAATAATAAAAAAAATTAAATAAAAGTTTTAATCATTTTTTTAATTTAAATATCATTTCTATAGAACGCAAAAAATTTAAAGAATGTAAATAATATATTTGTGTCTTTGTCTAAAAAATAGAAAAAAAATTGTCGTGAAAGCAAAAAAAATCATAATTAAAATATCTTATCAACCAATAAAAAATATATTTTTTTAACACAAAAAAAACTAAACAAATTACTCAATCAAAAATAAATTAATCAACTCAAAATAAAAAAACAACAAAAATTCTAAAAAACTACAAATATTTTCAAAGTGGGAAGTTGTAATATATATGAATGAAAACGTTGAAAAATAAAACAAAAAAAATAATAATAATAAACTACTTTTTTAAATAAACGAAAAAGTGTGTTTATAATTTATAATAATTAAAAAACTAATTAAACTTAAACCAAATAAAATTCAAGGGAAATTTCAAATTAAATCACAGTTTACCACAGACAAGTGTAGTTAAGGGAATAAAAAAGTTTTTACTAAGAAATTTAAATTTGAAGTGGCACCGATTTTGAGTGAGAAATTTGCTCTCATCTGGAGTAGATTTCCTTTCAAAACATTGCCTCCCTTTTGAATAAATTTAAAGCATTTTCCCTCTTTTAGAGGCGATTTTCTTTAGAAAATTCCTCTATTTTCCTCTATTATAGATGTGATTTTCTTTAGAAAATTTCTTTTAGAGGAAGATTTTCTATAGAAAATTTCCTCTATCATAGAGGTGATTTTCTATAGAAAATTTCCTCTATCATAGAGGTGAAAAAAAGAAAAAGAAAAAGAAAATTTCCTCTATCATAGAGGTGATTTTCTATTAGAAAAATTTCCTCTATCATAGAGGTGATTTTCTATAGAAAATTTCCTCTATCATAGAGGTGATTTTCTATAGAAAATTTCCTCTATCATAGAGGTGATTTCTATAGAAAATTTCCTCTATCATAGAGGTGATTTTCTATAGAAAATTTCCTCTATCATAGAGGTGATTTTCTATAGAAAAATTTCCTCTATCATAGAGGTTGATTTTCTATAGAAAATTTCCTCTATCATAGAGTGAATTTTCTATAGAAAATTTCCTCTATCATAGAGGTGATTTTCTATAGAAAATTTCCTCTATCATAGAGGTGATTTTCCTATAGAAAATTTCCTCTATCATAGAGGTGATTTTCTATAGAAAATTTCCCTCTATCATAGAGGTGATTTTCTATAGAAAATTTCCTCTATCATAGAGGTGATTTCTATAGAAAATTTCCTCTATCATAGAGGTGATTTCTATAGAAATTTCCTCTATCATAGAGATTTTCTATAGAAAATTTCCTCTATCATAGAGGTGATTTCTATAGAAAATTTCCTCTATCATAGAGGTGATTTTCTATAGAAAATTTCCTCTATCATAGAGGTGATTTTCTATAGAAAATTTCCTCTATCATAGAGGTGATTTTCTATAGAAAATTTCCTCTATCATAGAGGTGATTTTCTATAGAAAATTTCCTCTATCATAGAGGTGATTTTCTATAGAAAATTTCCTCTATCATAGAGGTGATTTTCTATAGAAAATTTCCTCTATCATAGAGGTGATTTTCTATAGAAAATTTCCTCTATCATAGAGGTGATTTTCTATAGAAAATTTCCTCTATCATAGAGGTGATTTTCTATAGAAAATTTCCTCTATCATAGAGGTGATTTTCTATAGAAATTTCCTCTATCATAGAGGTGATTTTCTATAGAAAATTTCTCTATCATAGAGGTGATTTTCTATAGAAATTTCCTCTATCATAGAGGTGATTTTCTATAGAAAATTTCCTCTATCATAGAGGAAAATTTGATTTTTCTATCATAAAGAGGTGATTATATAGAGTGTTTTCTATAGAAAATTTCCTATCAAGAGGTGATTTTCTATAAAATTTCCTCTATCATAGAGGTGATTTTCTATAGAAAATTTCCTCTATCATAGAGGTGATTTTCTATAGAAAATTTCCTCTATCATAGAGGTGATTTTCTATAGAAAATTTCCTCTATCATAGAGGTGATTTTCTATAGAAAATTTCCTCTATCATAGAGGTGATTTTCTATAGAAAATTTCCTCTATCATAGAGGTGATTTTCTATAGAAAATTTCCTCTATCATAGAGGTGATTTTCTATAGAAAATTTCCTCTATCATAGAGGTGATTTTCTATAGAAAATTTCCTCTATCATAGAGGTGATTTTCTATAGAAAATTTCCTCTATCATAGAGGTGATTTTCTATAGAAAATTTCCTCTATCATAGAGGTGATTTTCTATAGAAAATTTCCTCTATCATAGAGGTGATTTTCTATAGAAAATTTCCTCTATCATAGAGGTGATTTTCTATAGAAAATTTCCTCTATCATAGAGGTGATTTTCTATAGAAAATTTCCTCTATCATAGAGGTGATTTTCTATAGAAAATTTCCTCTATCATAGAGGTGATTTTCTATAGAAAATTTCCTCTATCATAGAGGTGATTTTCTATAGAAAATTTCCTCTATCATAGAGGTGATTTTCTATAGAAAATTTCCTCTATCATAGAGGTGATTTTCTATAGAAAATTTCCTCTATCATAGAGGTGATTTTCTATAGAAAATTTCCTCTATCATAGAGGTGATTTTCTATAGAAAATTTCCTCTATCATAGAGGTGATTTTCTATAGAAAATTTCCTCTATCATAGAGGTGATTTTCTATAGAAAATTTCCTCTATCATAGAGGTGATTTTCTATAGAAAATTTCCTCTATCATAGAGGTGATTTTTCTATAGAAAATTTCCTCTATCATAGAGGTGATTTTCTATAGAAAATTTCCTCTATCATAGAGGTGATTTTCTATAGAAAATTTCCTCTATCATAGAGGTGATTTTCTATAGAAAATTTCCTCTATCATAGAGGTGATTTTCTATAGAAAATTTCCTCTATCATAGAGGTGATTTTCTATAGAAAATTTCCTCTATCATAGAGGTGATTTTCTATAGAAAATTTCCTCTATCATAGAGGTGATTTTCTATAGAAAATTTCCTCTATCATAGAGGTGATTTTCTATAGAAAATTTCCTCTATCATAGAGGTGATTTTCTATAGAAAATTTCCTCTATCATAGAGGTGATTTTCTATAGAAAATTTCCTCTATCATAGAGGTGATTTTCTATAGAAAATTTCCTCTATCATAGTGGTGATTTTCTATAGAAAATTTCCTCTATCATAGAGGTGATTTTCTATAGAAAATTTCCTCTATCATAGAGGTGATTTTCTATAGAAAATTTCCTCTATTATAGAGTTGATTTGGATTAAGAGATTTGTAAATATCGCAAACATGTTTCAATTTTATTGGTGTTAATAAATTTGACAGCAAATTAAATTTTAATGACAAATTTATTGTTGAGTTGTTTTTTATTGCAAAATTTTTATTATTAAATATTTTTGAAGAGATTTATTGTGGCCTCAAGATTTATATTTGAATTGTATGGTTTCAGCCAGTATTTCAAGCAGAAAAATAATGTTGCGAAATATGTTTTTTGTCGTTTCGCTTTTTAAGTTCATTTGTTAATTAATTTCCTTTTACAATAAATCAGCAAATCGTTAACAATCGCAAATTAAATAATTTGTGAAAGAAAAGTTATTCATCATGATTTTCATTATCTTATTAGTTGTCACAAATGGATGGAACACAATGTGAAAGATCAGTTTGAAGAGAAATGTTTCTCTTTCAACGAAAAATGAAAAAGTTTAATTTGTTATAAAATTTTTTTAAATATTTTATGATCTTTGAAATGATTGTCAGTTAAATATTTAGAGTCTTTAATTTTTATAGATTTAGACAAATCATAAACTTTATTTTAAATGATTTTCTTTTAAATACTTTATTGATTTTCTGAATAATTTAGTTTTATTTCTTAAATATCAGGTTTCTCTGAATCATTTACATTTTCTTTTCTTTTTTGTTGTTTAAAATATTTTTATTATATTTTTTATTATTTTAAATTGTTTTCTTAATTTTATGTTTATAATTAAGAAAAATAAATATTGAAAAATACATATTTTTAAATTAATTTTCTTTAAAATTCATAATTTTGAATATTTTTTTAAAAGGTGCCGTTTAGATACAACACACAATAAAGGTTCATTATATCAGTCTTTCATCAGTAAATGACACTCATTCTGGTATGAGTGATATTATCAAATTGCATAATTATCAATAAAATTATGTTAAGCTTTTGTTATAAAATATAAATTATAAACAAAATATATATTATTTATAAAATAGAAGGTCACACTTAATTACGCGACCCTCTAAATATTTAATGATAATAAAACAAATCTTATAAATTCAAGTGGACATTTCATGTAGAACTGATAATAATAGAGATTTTCAAAACAAAATAAAAAAATAATCAAAACTGAAAATATTTGCAAAACTTTCCAAATTATCTCTAAAGTAAAGGAAAATTTCTAAAGAAAATCACCTCTTAAACAGAGGAAAATTTCTAAAGAAAATTTACTCTTAAACAGAGAAAATTTCTAAGAAAATTTACTCTTAAATAGAGGAAATTTTCTAAAGAAAATTTACTCTTAAATAGAGGAAATTTTCTAAAGAAAATTTACTCTTAAATAGAGGAAATTTTCTAAAGAAAATTTACTCTTAAATAGGGGAATTTTCTAAAGAAAATTTACTCTTAAATAGAGGAAATTTTCTAAAGAAAATTTACTCTTAAATAGAGGAAATTTTCTAAAGAAAATTTACTCTTAAATAGAGGAAATTTTCTAAAGAAAATTTACTCTTAAATAGAGGAAATTTTCTAAAGAAAATTTACTCTTAAATAGAGGAAATTTTCTAAAGAAAATTTACTCTTAAATAGAGGAAATTTCTAAAGAAAATTTACTCTTAAATAGAGGAAATTTTCTACAGAAAATTTACTCTTAAATAGAGGAAATTTTCTAAAGAAAATTTACTAAAAAAAAATTTTCTAAAGAAAATTTACTCTTAAATAGAGGAAATTTTCTAAAGAAAATTTATTCTTAAACAGAGGAAATTTTCTAAAGAAAATTTACTCTTAAACAGAGGAAATTTTCTAAAGAAAATTTATTCTTAAACAGAGGAAATTTTCTAAAGAAAATTTACTCTTAAACAGAGGAAATTTTTCTAAAGAAAATTTACTCTTAAACAGAGGAAATTTTCTAAAGAAAATTTACTCTAAACAGAGGAAATTTTCTAAAGAAAAGTTTACTCTTAAACAGAGGAAATTTTCTAAAGAAAATTTACTCTTAAACAGAGGAAATTTTCTAAAGAAAATTTACTCTTAAACAGAGGAAATTTTCTAAAGAAAATTTACTCTTAAACAGAGGAAATTTTCTAAAGAAAATTTACTCTTAAACAGAGGAAATTTTCTAAAGAAAATTTACTCTTAAACAGAGGAATTTTCTAAAGAAAATTTACTCTTAAACAGAGGAAATTTTCTAAAGAAAATTTACTCTAAACAGAGGAAATTTTCTAAAGAAAATTTACTCTTAAACAGAGGAAATTTTCTAAAGAAAATTTACTCTTAAACAGAGGAAATTTTCTAAAGAAAATTTACTCTTAAACAGAGGAAATTTTCTAAAGAAAATTTACTCTTAAACAGAGGAAATTTTCTAAAGAAAATTTACTCTTAAACAGAGGAAATTTTCTAAAGAAAATTTACTCTTAAACAGAGGAAATTTTCTAAAGAAAATTTACTCTTAACAGAGGAAATTTTCTAAAGAAAATTTACTCTTAAACAGAGGAAATTTTCTAAAGAAAATTTACTCTTAAACAGAGGAAATTTTCTAAAGAAAATTTACTCTTAAACAGAGGAAATTTTCTAAAGAAAATTTACTCTAAACAGAGGAAATTTTCTAAAGAAAATTTACTCTTAAACAGAGGAAATTTTCTAAAGAAAATTTACTCTTAAACAGAGGAAATTTTCTAAAGAAAATTTACTCTTAAACAGAGGAAATTTTCTGAAGAAAATTTACTCTTAAACAGGGGAAATTTTCTAAAGAAAATTTACTCTTAAATTTTCTAAAAAAAATTTACTCTTAAACAGAGGAAATTTTCTAAAGAAAATTTACTCTTAAACAGAGGAAATTTTATAAGAAAATTTACTCTTAAACAGAGGAAATTTTCTAAAGAAAATTTACTCTTAAACAGAGGAAATTTTCTAAAGAAATTTACTCTAAACAGAGGAATAGAGAAAATTTACTTTAGTGATGAGATAAAATTTCTAAAAAAATTTACTCTGGATGAGAGAAAATGTTCAATAAAATTTTTTTAATTCAGACAAAATATTTTAAACAATTTTGTGAATCTTTTTTCTAAATCGGAAAAGAAATTCTTTTTTTATTAAAACTCTTTGGAAAGAGATATAAAAAAAATTTGTTTTTGGAACTTGTGTGCGGTAAATGAAAGATTTAGTTTTAGTTTCCCTTACTAATTTTTTAAATGCAACAGATTATTTATTGAAAACATCTGCAGCTGAAATGATGAAAAATATATAAAAATTTAAGTGCAAATAAATTTTAAGAAAAACAATCAATGACGTCGAATATTACAAAAAAGTTTTTAATTAAATAAGGAAAAACTGTATAAGAAAATCTAAAATATTAAAAAAAAAAATGCTAAACAAAGAAACTAAAATCGCCAAAATTCCTAAGAAAATTTTCAGGCATTAAAATTTAACAAAATAAAAATAAAACTTTGGAAAAAAGCGAAAAAAACATTCAAAAATATCAATAAAAAATATCAAAAAATCATTAAAAATAATGAGAAACAAACAAATGAACATAAATGTGTGACTTTAAATATTTTAAACTCAAAACGTGAGTCGTGGTTATTTAAAGGCGTTTTAGTGCCGTTTGGTGGCACTAAACTGAGTGGAAGACAATTGCAAAGCGTTCACTTTAGGCTACAAATATGCGTTCATATCAACGCGGTTTCTTTTGTGCTGATCTAAGCATTCGCTATCCATATCATGAGTGTACAATTACAGTTCCCATGCTTTTGGTGTGCATGCTACTGCTGCCCATGCTGTTCCTAAGCGTGGTGGAGATTATGCGTTTGTGCCATAATTTTCGTATGCGTCAATATGTACGAAATGTGACCTTTAGTTTGGGCTGTTTTAGTTTTGGCTTTATTGCCACCTATTTGACTACAGAGTTGGCTAAAAATGTGGTACGACGTTTAAGGCCTCATTTCTATACCGCCTGTCGTCCTCAACTTAATGATGGTTCCACCTGTGAAGATGTCAAAAATCGTAATGTGTTTGTGGAACAATACTTCTGTTCGAATCGCAATCTATCTGCCATGGCTTTAAGAGAATTGTATGTCTCATTTCCAAGTGCTCATTCATCGTTGTCATTTTATGCCATGTTATTTTTGGCATTTTATTTACATGCCATATGGCGTGGTGGACGGGGCATACAACGGGTCTTACGTCATCTCTTGCAGTTTCTATTTATTTCGTTGGCCTGGTTTATATCACTCAGTCGTGTGGCTGATTATTGGCATCACTGGTCGGACGTGTTGGCCGGTGCATTAATGGGTATCATTTATGCCACACTAACCGCCTATATGTGGGTAGATTTTTGCATATAAATTCTTATAATCATAATAAAATCGGTAGTAATTTGCCTCATGCTCATGCTACCAACTGCAACTTTAATCTGCAACATTGTGTATCGGCAGGAGGTGGTGGTGTTGCTGGGCAGCAGTTATGTCCAACAAGTTGAAATCAAATTTAAAAAAATCTTCATTACAACATGTACCCTCGAGTGTTAGTTTCAGTCAAACATTACAACAATTGCAGTTGCAGCATGATGATCAAACCTCCGTCTCGACAACAGCTTTATCGTCGCCATCATTACAGGCATCGCTGGCAGCTGCCAAAGAGCATCTTATATCATCTAATGAATGTGTATGGAAATCGGGAACATAGAGTAGCAAAAAAAAAACAACAAAAAAAAATTGCAAAAATGCAACGTATAGAGTTACTTTGTCTGTTCGCATATAATTTTAGTACTTTTTAAGTCCATTATTTATTTTATTGTTGTTGCTTCTAGAGCTGCTGTAGCAAAAAAAAAAAAAATTGAAAAAAAGAAGAAAAAGAGTTCTTGTGGATTTAGTTCTTTATTTGTTTCCATATTTAAAAGTTTTTTCTCATTCTTTTTTTTTTTGTTGCAAACAATTATTGTAATTGAGAAATTATTATGATGATGTGTATTGAAATGTGATAACCTTTTTTATTTTGTATTTTTTTGTCTATCTTCATTCTTATTTATAAGTATCTGTATTTTAAAATGTAACAGAAGAGTGTACAAATATAGCAAACATCAAAAGAAAGACAAAGTGCTAGACTTCTCTGAAATATTCACTTTGAAATCAACATAAACACCGCGACGATCTGACATATTTTTCTGCAGAAAATTTGCTGATGATCTGACATAAGTTTTGATAGATTTTGCTCATGATCTGATACAATTTTCTCTCGAATATTCGCTCTCTCTTCTTATATAAATTCTCAACATAAAACTTACTCATAATCTGAAAATATTAAAAATTTGCTTCTGATCTGCTCATACTCTGACATAGTGTTTTCTAGAATATTTGCTCTCAGTCTGACATAATTTGTCCATGATTGACATAATTTTCTCTTAACAATTTTGTAATAATCAGACAAAATTTTGATATTATTTTTTTTCTTGATCGACATAATTTCCTTTAGATTATTTTTATAGAAAATTTTTCTCTGATTAAGAGAGGGAATTTTCTATAGAAAATTTTCTCTGATTAAGAGAGGAATTTCTATAGAAAATTTTTCTCTGATTAAGAGAGGGAATTTTCTATAGAAAATTTTTCTCTGTTAAAGAGGGAATTTTCTATAGAAAATTTTTCTCTGTTAAAGAGAGGGAATTTTCTATAGAAAATTTTTCTCTGTTAAAGAGAGGGAATTTTCTATAGAAAATTTTTCTCTGTTAAAGAGAGGAATTTTCTATAGAAAATTTTTCTCTGTTAAAGAGAGGGAATTTTCTATAGAAAATTTTTCTCTGTTTAAGAGAGGGAATTTTCTATAGAAAATTTTTCTCTGTTAAGAGAGGGAATTTTCTATAGAAAATTTTTCTCTGTTTAAAGAGAGGGAATTTTCTATAGAAAATTTTTCTCTGTTAAAGAGAGGGAATTTTCTATAGAAAATTTTTCTCTGTTAAGAGAGGGAATTTTCTATAGAAAATTTTTCTCTGTTAAGAGAGGGAATTTTCTATAGAAAATTTTTCTCTGTTAAAGAGAGGGAATTTTCTATAGAAAATTTTTCTCTGTTAAAGAGAGGGAATTTTCTATAGAAAATTTTCTCTGTTAAAGAGAGGGAATTTTCTATAGAAAATTTTTCTCTGTTTAAGAGAGGAAATTTTCTATAGAAAATTTCCTCTGATAAAGAGAAATACTTTTAATTTTTTTTGTGAAATTTTGCTATATTTCTTATCTCTTCTGTCCGGCACCTATTTTATTTAGTAAATGTATTATATTTTGTTTTTGTTTATTTATGTCAATTTATGATGCATATAATTCTTTATGATAATTTGTGTGTTTTTTATTTATATTTTTCTGTTATTTATTCTATATCTTCAAATAAATTACAATAAGAAACAATGTTAATATAATGATGCTTATTTTTGCCTTTTTTGTCTTTAAGTGTTAAATATAGGCGACATTTATGGACAATGAATAGTGATTGTCAATTTTTAAAATTTAAATGAATATAAAAAATAACGGAAATCCTGTTTAAAGTTAAATATTTATTAAGACACTTGAAAAGAATTGTACAACTTAATGAAGATAATTGCAATTTTTGCATTAAAATTAGCAGCTAATTTTTAATTTTTGCCTTTTTTCGCTTTAATTTGTAGGGACAAAGTCCTTGTTTTATTTAATTTAAGAAATATTTTTCTATTAACTTGCCCCATATATCAATTCTATTTAATTAAGTTTAACTTAATAATTATAAGTTTTTATTATTTATTTATTTTTGTAAAAATCTATTATTATCTTTATTTTCCTCTCACACTGTCTCCGTTTTGTAACACTTTAAGTCCATTCATTGCATTTCATTAGTTTAAATCTGTAATTAAATATTTAGTGAATAAATAAATTATTAAAATAAATTTACAATTTTGCATTTAGTTTTTAATTTATAGCGATTTTTCTATAACTTTCAACTTTTGTTTGATTTAAATCGATAGTAAATTTCCTTTATTTATTTTTCTCCAACTATTTGTTTAAGGGCAGCTACTAACTAACAAATATATTTTGCTTTATTTGCCAAATCAAATTGTTTAAAAGAAAACAAATAAAAAAGAAAATAAATGAAACTAATGATGTGTTTTAATTGCGCAGGGAAAGTAAGGTAAGACATTAGATTTGCAAAGTTATTCAAATGGTCAAAATTGTCTCTAATAATAAAAGCAAAATTTTCTAAAGAAAATTGACTCTTAATAAGAGTAAAATTTTCTAAAGAAAATTGACTCTTAATAAGAGCAAAATTTTCTAAAGAAAATTGACTCTTAATAAGAGCAAAATTTTCTAAAGAAAATTGACTCTTAATAAGAGCAAAATTTTCTAAAGAAAATTGACTCTTAATAAGAGCAAAATTTTCTAAAGAAAATTGACTCTTAATAAGAGCAAAATTTTCTAAAGAAAATTGACTCTTAATAAGAGTAAAATTTTCTAAAGAAAATTGACTCTTTATAAGAGCAAATTTTCTAAAGAAAATTGACTCTTAATAAGAGTAAATTTTCTAAAGAAAATTGACTCTTAATAAGAGTAAAATTTTCTAGAAAATTGACTCTTAATAAGAGTAAAATTTTCTAAAGAAAATTGACTCTTAATAAGAGTAAAATTTTCTAAAGAAAATTGACTCTTAATAAGAGTAAAATTTTCTAAAGAAAATTGACTCTTAATAAGAGTAAAATTTTCTAAAGAAAATTGACTCTTAATAAGAGTAAAATTTTCTAAAGAAAATTGACTCTTAATAAGAGTAAAATTTCTAAAGAAAATTGACTCTTAATAAGAGTAAAATTTTCTAAAGAAAATTGACTCTTAATAAGAGTAAAATTTTCTAAAGAAAATTGACTCTTAATAAGAGTAAAATTTTCTAAGAAAATTGACTCTTAATAAGATAAAACATTGAGAGCGAGATTTTCTATAGAAAAGTGCTCTTATTGAGAGCAAGATTTTCTATAGAAAATTGCTCTTATTGAGATCGAGATTTTTCTATAGAAAATTGCTCTTATTGAGAGCAAGATTTTCTACAGAAAATTGCTCTTATTGAGAGCAAGATTTTCTACAGAAAATTGCCCTTATTGAGAGCAAGATTTTCTACAGAAAATTGCTCTTATTGAGAGCAAGATTTTCTACAGAAAATTGCTCTTATTGAGAGCAAGATTTTCTACAGAAAATTGCTCTTATTGAGAGCAAGATTTTCTACAGAAAATTGCTCTTATTGAGAGCAAGATCTCATTGATAACAAAATTTTGTTATATTTATCCATTTTAAGAGTCTGTATGTTTGTTGTGTTTATTTTTTTTTTTTTTTTTTGCTTTATTATTTTTTGGTTACTTTTAAATTCATTTGTTGAAATTCAATTGAAATACTTTTCAGGTATTTTGTGCATAAATAAAATATGACTTTTTGTTCTTCATAAATATATAAAATATTCAATTACTCTATCAGTAAAAAAGACTTTATTTATATAAATACGAGCAGAATAATTTCATTTTCATTTCAAACAAAAATGATTTAGAAGTTAAATCTTTACTCAACTAAAAATATTAAGGTGCAGCTTATTTACTCTGGAAACTTTCTTATACCTGTTTTTCGTATTTTACTTTGAAATTTCAGTCAAGGAAATAATTTATTATTGAAAAACTCAAATTTAATTTTAAATATCAAATAAAAGATTTCATTTTCTACTTCAATTGTTCGGAGTTTTTTTCTCATATTTTCATTGATTGTAGAGAATCTTTTTATACCCACAAGAGTTAACAGGAAAATCTAACAATTTTAAGTTTAAAAATGTGCTAGAAATGATGCTAAGAAATCATCAACAATATTTTCAAAATATTGCTGCTGCTTTTGCTGTTACAATTCGAACAATAATCCAAAATAGAAATTGTTGGTAAAAGTGGGTTAGAGAATGTGAACGTACAAACGAACGAACCTTTTATTGGAAACTTTCCTTAGAAAACTTTTATGTCTTCAATGACAACTTTAGAAAATAGTTCGTTTCATTTTCAACTCTTTTCCTGGGAAACCTTTAGTGTGGTGCCGAAGAGTAGAAGAGGGGGTAAGTAATTTTTGAAATATAAAACTGTTTTAGATTGGTTGAACAAACCGAGAGTTAGTTGAATCAAGTTGTTATATAATACAAGCAAAAATTTTATTATTCCTCTCGACAATAGAGAAGCTCTGCATGGTTCAATTATCGTATTTCATGATTCGTTAAATTCACATCTAAACATATGTTTGTTTTTGTTGTTTTCATCTTACTGTGTTCTACATCATCATCATCATCTATTTTCTATTTCTATATTATTTCAGTTATCTATGGTTTAGTTTTTCCTTTACTACAACAATTTCTTAGATGGATTTTTACAAAACAATAGTTTTCTTAGAAATAAATCATAAGAAAAGAAAAGCACACAATTTCAAAAGAAAGGAAAAATTTTCTGTGACAAATTAACAAGATCAATTTTCCATAGAAAATTGTGCTCTCTATAAGAGCATTTTTCTATAGAAAATTGTGCTCTCAATAAGAGCATTTTTCTATAGAAAATTGTGCTCTCAATAAGAGCATTTTTCTATAGAAAATTGTGCTCTCAATAAGAGCATTTTTCTATAGAAAATTGTGCTCTCAATAAGAGCATTTTTCTATAGAAAATTGTGCTCTCAATAAGAGCATTTTCTATAGAAAATTGTGCTCTCAATAAGAGCATTTTTCTATAGAAAATTGTGCTCTCAATAAGAGCATTTTTCTATAGAAAATTGTGCTCTCAATAAGAGCATTTTTCTCTATAGAAAATTGTGCTCTCAATAAGAGCATTTTTCTATAGAAAATTGTGCTCTCAATAAGAGCATTTTTCTATAGAAAATTGTGCTCTCAATAAGAGCATTTTTCTATAGAAAATTGTGCTCTCAATAAGAGCATTTTTCTATAGAAAATTGTGCTCTCAATAAGAGCATTTTTCTATAGAAAATTGTGCTCTCAATAAGAGCATTTTTCTATAGAAAATTGTGCTCTCAATAAGAGCATTTTTCTATAGAAAATTGTGCTCTCAATAAGGGCATTTTTCTATAGAAAATTGTGCTCTCAATAAGAATAATTTCTATAGGAATTGTGCTCTCAATAAGAATAAATTTCTATAGAAAATTGTGTTCTCAATAACAATAATTTTCTATAGAAAATTGTGCTGTTATTAAGAGACAATTTTCTTTGCAAAATTTTGCTCTTAATTAGAGATAATTTTCTTTAGAGAACTTTGCTCTTATTCGGGTCAGTTATATTAAGACCTTTTTATCTGGAAATAGTGTCCTTTTCAAGATAACACAAATACAATCTGCCACAACAAAAGAAACTTTTTAACTTAAAATTCAATATTGAAAGAAGAAATGTTGTATGTGTGTGTATTGTACATGTTGTGTGTTTGTTAGATTGCATATGTACACTTTTATGATTTGATTGTATTTGTTTATTGTACTCACACATTGACAAAACATAAGACATAAAATAATAATTTCAATGCCAACTTATACTTCTCTCTACTCAGACTCAGACAATTGTAACCAAAGAAATGAATTGAATATGAAATGAAAATGAATAGAAAAAAATTATACAACAAAAACATTTAAAAGGATACATGAAAGACAACAACAACAACAACTCATAGAGGAATAATAAAATGACATTTTTATTATTTCACAAAATGAAAAAAAAAATGACAAAAAAGCCTTACGCACGTCTGAACTGAGAACGTAAAAATTACAATAAAAATATAAAAACACACACGCACACTCTCACAAACGATGTCATATAAATTTTTAGCAAATAAAGATAATCAACATCATAATCAGCAGCTCATAGGAAAAGATAAAATTACATATACGAGGGTCAATCTTAAAAACCTTTCCTCATGTCTAACGACTTTTCTGAAGAACCTCGTTCTGCGATCTTGTATTTGAATTTCTTCATTCAATATCTTTAACTTCCATAGAACAACTTATTGAATAAATTGTTGCCCCAACTTGAAAATCTTAAACAAATGAAGTCTTCTTACTTTCTTCTCACTTTCTTTCTTTCAACATTTATTGTTCTCCGGTAAATATTGTCTATAAAGATATGACTCTATAATTGTGAGTGTTACTGTGTGTGTTTGTTTGTTTGTGTGTATTTGTCAATGTATTTGTTATGTTTATATACGGAAATCTATGATTATTTGTTGTAACTTAACATACAAATCCATCCATATGTTGATAGGTTTTCTATAATTCAGTTCAGGTGCAATATTTTTTTTTTATTATTGAATATATTCAATTCTCTTTCATACATTCATATTCGCTCCCTCTTCCTCTTCACCATTCTCTTTAATCACCAGAAACGATTTATACTACTTTATTTGCTGAAGTGTTTAACTAAAGGTAAAAAATAACCCAGCAAAACTTTAAATTCTTCATTATTTGACTACAAAAAGAACTAAACTGAACAAGAACTAAATAGAACTGAACTAGAACTGACTAGAACTGAGTCACAACTTGGAGCTAGAACTGAGAA